>JAWWEW010000006.1:17670770-17722826 GCA_035583185.1 Anabacerthia variegaticeps | reverse complement strand
CCCAATTGTCATTTGCTTTTTTTGTTGGGTTTTTTTTTTAATTGGTTGTTGCAGAATGCTAGCTCTGGCCAAACAACCCAAACAACTGACCATGAAGGCATCAGGCAACAATTCTCAAGAAAATACATGAGTTTATATTCAAGTGCAACTGGCAACCACTGACCCTACAAATGGATTTTCTTCTGCAGCTAATTACAGTGGCTTTTCTGGTAGGGAGAAAAAATGGAGTAAGTCTGCATCTAATCTGGTAGGAAAGATGTTCACAACAGCTTATTCCTCAATTATTTTTGAAGTCACATGCAATTTCAGATCCCATGAGTAGGTATTCTATTCAACCTAATTCCCCAAATCAACAAAAAGCATATACAACAGATTTATATACACATTGGATAAGGTTCCAGATAGATTTTAATGGCAAAATACTGTGATATAGGTTGTGCTGAAGTACCCTGCTACTCTCATTTAAGAAAATTGGAGTTTTAAGGTAAAGATCTAGCTGAGGACATGAAATCCATCTGGCACAATCTTACATTTAGTTTTGCAGAGAGATACGGATTATGTTTTCTTATGCTGTACGTACATAGGCCTTTTCTTAGGTTTGATACTTGTCAGATCTGTCGCATGTATGAGGAGAAAGCCTCTGCATTTTTTTTAAGACTATATTCCACTGACATGCAATTTTTCATCACAGATATCTTACCTAAGAACAGCTCAATTCTGGAAACTGTAATTTAAGATACATGTTATTTTAATATTTTAAAGATACTTCTGTTTTATTCTTTATAAAAGTAAGAATTCATCTTTGCATGCACTTAAAATGATAGAAAATTAGATTCCTATCTCTCAGAAAGCCATTTCAAAATAATATAGAACAGATTTGTAAAACCTGCTCAACCCAGTCTGTTTCCTGGTGTGCCTGAAGTACTACACGTGCTAATCACGAAAGACTCATTAAGAACAACCTTTGCTACTATCTCATTAAATAAGCAACAGCGAATAAAACAGCATGCACCATACCCATTTGAGATACTCTATATTAGGAAAATTACCCAACTTCTTGAAAATTTCAGAAATTCTCAAGTAGTCTACAACCCCTTATGCATCTGATATCTCAAACAGTAAAACCTAAAAATCTTACTAGTTTCTTGTAGTTATTTTTCTAGAACATGTAAAGAAAAAGAAAGATGTATGATCGCATGGTGTGAGCATGAAACTGGAAGTCATATCTTACATAAAGATTTGCCAAACCACACTACGGGAACTAAACAAATTGTCCTGGTCTTTCCCCAGTACAATGGAGATAAGTTCATTTACACTAAATTGACCAGATCTGTTTAGTTTACAAAGAACACACAAGACATTTGGCTTCTGGGAGTGAGTTTTAGAGAGCAGCAAAGCCCGTTTAGCTGCATGCTAAAGCCAATTGAAATGGCATTGCTAGTTACTGAGCAACTCGTGACTGCAAAATTTTTATTACTGGATAATTTATCTAGCCTTGCTTGAGAACGGTTTCAGGTAAAATAGAAACCAAAGGACATTACTAATTGTAAGAAATAAGTATCCAAGTCTCCCTAGGCAAACAGAACTTGAACAGCTTGTACAGTTTATAAAACTACATAAATAATTTGTAATACTATACTGATGCAAAACACAAACTACTGATTAAAAAAAAGTTTTAAGCTGGCCAAGGCCAGTGACCAATCAAAAAAAAAAAAACCAACAACAAAAATAGAACAAAACAAACAAAAAAACTTGGCTGAAGTCTTGACGGACAGAAGTCTCTATATATACTGCTCTGACAGTTTAATTGAATCAAGATATCTAAAGATGCACAGGCAGTAAAACCAGATAAAATGCAAAAAGGAATCTGTAAACTATGAGAGCAAACATTACAATTGACTTTATCTTAGCTTTTTAATCAATTTAAATTCTCCACTTGGGTGTTTTTATACACTTTAGAGTAAAACCTAATATTCAAAAAGACACTTCTAAGTTTTTTCAGGCCCCAAGTAACATGGGCTTTTTCTTTAAATCAACAGACTAGCATTGGTAGTCAATTAAATGGAGAATTAAAAGTCAGCAGATGAACTCCTAAGGGATATTAAATATATGCTGTCCTCACACATTCAAGTCTGTGTTTGCTATTTTTTTAATAGAAATATCTTCATATGATCTTCCAAAGCAAAATTAATCATGCTTTCTAGCAGGCCATTATCAGTAAACTCTAACAAAAGAGAGAAGAAACAAAACATTGAAAAACAGACAGCAAAACAGTATTTTAATATTAATAGTTCAACAGTATTTCTTCCCAATCTCTCATGTTTACCATGCAATTATCACATGCTTGGAAAAAGTTATTAATAAATAAATGTCAAAAAAATATCAATTCTTAATGTATGAATTGCCTTCTTCTTCCAAGGATGACTACTTCTGGCATTTTTCGCAGAAAATCTTTAACCTTTGCCACGTAAGTCCTTTATCTTCCATCAGCATCTGCAGTCAATTGCTGCTTTGGTCAAAGGTCCAGTGTTTCCTTTTAATTTTATTTTAAGAGAGGAGGCACAAACTCAGAGAAAAGAGTTTTAAGTCCTGCAGTTTCAAATTCCTTTTGTAGCTCCTCCAGTGTTGAATATTCTTTGACTTCAAACGTTTGAAACCTACATTGTACAAGGGAAAGTCATGAATATGTCTGGATTTGTCAGAATGTAATTATCAATTCTGTTACTTTTCTATCCACAACAGTACTAAATTATACCTTTTATGCTGAGACTGTACTTCTGTCTCACACAGTACACTCATCATTTTCTCTTTGCATTTCTTTCTGCTTGAGTCCACATCTACCTTAGAGGTTTTCTGAAGAATCAAATACTCCTAAATGACAAAAAAAAAGAAACCAAAATATTAGATGTCAGTAAGTATCTTCAAAGTTTAGTAAAATGCAAAAATTCATACAAAACATATAGGCTTCCTATCAGAATATAGCAATCAAACTTTGAAAGTGCCCATCCCAAAAAGTGCATGACTTCTATTCATCAGTTTGAAGTTAAGTGCAGGCTGAAGTGATTTTTAGAAAAGCCAAAACATTCTCCTCCAACATTGCCACAAAAACCTGCCTAATGCAGTGGGAGTTTGTAAGCACAGACAAGAATTTCAAAGCCCAGGCATCCACCAGGAGCACTATGCGGTCTAAGTCAAGGAAAGAGACAGTTAGTAATGAGTTAGAAATATACCTGTTATTAGTTTTGCACCACAAATTTTTCTACTTTCTGGGGCATTTGGGAAATACAGGAAACCGAACTTAGGCACATTAAAGTCAGGAAACAAAGGGAATACAGGAGTATAATTACAGTGAGAAGTAAACCAATACAGACCACAGGTCTACAGGTATCACTGGTTTCTTTCTCATAGAATAGCTTCTTTTTCTTAAACACAAAATAAAATTGCTGGGCCTTCCTACTCTCATAATGATCAATTTCCTTCCAAAATCATTAATCTTAGAAAAACACACACAAAATATTCAGACACGTAGGCTTCAGTGGTAAATCGATAGAACTAGTCAACATTCATTGTTCCTGCACCTTAATGCTGCTCCTGTCACCCTGAAGAAGAATCAATATTATCTTGCCCATGAACATCAGTCTTCCAGTCAGCCTTAGATCTGAAGCCCATTTTTCCACAGTTTTCACGTATTTTGCCTTTGCTCTCATGTGATCTAAATGCAAAAGGAGCATCCAGATATCATCTTCTGTACTTGGTCCTTTTGACAAAGTAGTTTTTTCATTGCAAACTGTTGCTGATTGCTTAACGACATCTTTAAGATGCTGCTGTATCCAAAGAATCAGATCGTGTACCATGGGTTCAGCAAGATGCTTCTTTGCTTGTTCAAGCAATTTATCTTTCACGTCCATACATTGGGCCCTTGTAAGCTGATCTGAGTTAACAGAAATATCGGGTAGAGTTGATGGATAATTTACTGGTAAATGAAATAACAGCTTTAAAAGTACGTCTGTATCCAGAACTTCTTTCACGATGATTTGAATTCTAAATGAGATTCCATGCATCTCTGGAAAATATCAAAAAAATAAACATTAATAGTTTGCTTAAAGTTGAAATACATACATATCGTCACATCGTTTTCTTTAACAATTCAACTCAAATGACTGCAATTTCATATAAAATAAAGGTATGGGTTTTTTGCAGGGTGGGAGGGTTGCAACCAATGGCTCGAGCTATACCTGCAGGGAATCCTGAAATGAAACACTTCCATAACGTAGTAGAAGGAAAGTTATTAACACATTCTAAAAAGCATTCACACATTTTGGCTCTTTCAAAGTCTAGACAAGCCAGTAATAAAGAACTGTCTCTCTCAAACACATAACTCAGCTTCTACCACTCGATAGCAGCAGGAAGGACAACCGAAAATAGAGACTTTTCTGGATGGACTCAGCAATGCCCTAATTTTGCTCCTGAAGAAATCTGTAAGACTTCTAATAACAATACCAGTGTAAGGCCAACAGACTTGCACTGGGTATCTTTTAAGACAACCAGTCAAAAGTAGTTCCACACTAACAAGAGACTTGGAAAGAAAGTAGTCAGATTCTCTGTCCTCTACAATTTGCAGAGAAAATATGTTTATATCTTTTCTGTCAACTCCTCTACAACAGTTGAATTAATGAAAACATCTCTGTTGGATATCTGACCCTAGATACTACATATGTAAATATGCTTATACTTATAGAAATGCATGTTTATATATCTGCATACCTACTCAAAACCTTCTGCAGGTCTACTTTAAAACAGATTTTTTTTCAGAGTGAAAAGGATGCATATAGTATGCAGCAAGAAGGGCTAAAGACCATGTCCTCCTGACAAATCATATAATCAAAGATACTTAATATGAAAGTTATGTCCAGTAATTCCTGAAATAAAACCTCCTTGACTAAAAAATGTTTCACGGAAAAACAATACAAAACTTGACAAAGTGAAAAGCGGGGACAAAGACCTAACCTACTTTTGCTCCTCTGCCTTGAAGTAAGAGGGTATCAATCAGATAAAAGATGATCTTCTTCAGATGTTCTCTGCTTCACCCCTTTGATGCATTCTAAGCACTTCACCCCTTTTCTTTAAAAAATTGCTAAAATGTCAGGCTGATTCATTCTATGAGGGCAGAAGAAGTCAGATTTGAAAGGCAGATTAGAGCAGAGCTGAGTTTCAGAGCAGCTCTTTTGAAGTGACTTGCGCTCTTCTCCCCTTACCTTATCTTAGCTTCCTTTACATGACAGTCAGTTGAATTATGTTTGATTAGTATTGCTGACATCGCTAACCAACCTCAGTGCTCTCCATGATTTTGTATTTGAAACTCACTAAATAAGTGAAAGGACCTCAAAGTGACTTGGACAGGCAGAAGTACTTTCGAGAGCAAACCCAAGGTCTTGTTTTCAAAACTCCTTCCTGGGTCATACAAAGAACTCTCTAGGTTAGGGCTATCACAAAACAAAATCATCAAATCCTCCAAACCCAATAATCAAACTCTAGCAATACTACAAAGAAGTTTACAAACATCTACGAACCATCACCACCTAAACAGAGTCAAATCCAAGGCTGAAAGCAGTGGGCACAAATCCAGTGAATCAAACAAAACTACACCCAAGAATGTCCATACCTACAAGCACCACGTGTCAAAGTGTCATTCCCTGCCAACACAATTTGCCTCCAGTATTCCAAGACCCTATGAAAGGTTCCAGACTATTTTTAAGAAAAATGTATTCCTCGGAAAAGTGCCAGCCTTGCAAGAGACTCTTGCACATGGTTAGTAGCTATGCAGAACCTCAAGCCTTCCCATTCCAATCTCTGTCTTCTGCTGCCCTGACAAATGCTTCTTTCTGGGTACCAGCTTCTCTGCCATTATGCTCAGCACACATACCCACAGACACAAGAAGAAAAGCCTGCACTGTACCTTCTGGGACCCCCAGCACCCTCCTGGCCACCGCGGAGGGTCTCAGCACACACCTGAGTGTCACACCAGACACAGACAGTGCCTGCTGCCCACCTCCGTCAGCCACCCCTTCCTCAGGGCAGCCCCACCAGGTGCAGCCAGCTGCAAGCAAGCTGCACCTGGCTGAACAGTAGGAACATTATCGTACTCCTGCCTGTGAATCACTTTGTTTTCAACTATGTTGCCAAGAGATTTTAAAATGCACAGCCTATATAAGAGTTGAAGAATACTGTTCTATTGCCAGCTTAATTACAGTGACAGAAAAACATGTTACCTTTCTGATAATCCTCCTAGGATTTTTTCAGTAGCCTGTCATAACAGACCTCAACCAACTCAGAAGTAACCAAGGGATAAACAGACAGGCCAACCCTGCCCCTCTGACAAGGGCCTCCTGCTGCAGTGATCTTATTTTTAAGCCTGCAACAATCTCACACCTTTCCCTGTGATGATGAACTAATCCAAAGGAAGCAGCACAGCCTTGCATCCCAAGGTGTATCACCCTGAGCCATCGCAAAAAGCCCAGCCACGCTCATTTACATCTGCTTCAGACTTACTTTTAAGAAGGAGAATCAGTTCAAACCCTTTGTGGGGCTACAGCATCTAAAGTTTATTTAAACGTTGCAGCGTCCATTTTCTGCACCAGCGCTGCAGACGCTGGCAGAACAAAGAGCAAACCACCGGCACTCTGCACAACCTGGCTCCAAAGGAATATTTCCTTTGTTTGCACACGCTACAAGGGCTGAGTTGTCTTCACAGCAACATGGTGATTATTTCTGAAATAAAAGGTTGGGTATGACTGTTCTGCTGGCATTTAATGTGCTAATCAGACTAAACTCGATACATTTTAACTCATTTCCCCCCATAGCTGCATGCTTATCAGTATATTTAGCTCTAGCATACTTCAGATTTTTTCTTATGTTCCATGTCAACCAGACAGATATCCCCCTCCTCTCCTGCCCAAAGGCATTTTATGCAACACATGCAGTCTATTTTTAAATTCAGAAAATGGCACCTACTAACGTACAAGCTTAGAATATCTAAATATATTTTGAAGCAAGCTTGGTGAGCAGACCAGAAGATAACAGATTAACAATTACATTATGGATTTCTATCTGTAACACTAATCTTTGCAAATAGATACGTAAGGTAAAAAAGATATGCTGTAATTAGTTTATTTAAATTCATCAACACATTGGTTTTGATAGAAACACATTTTACATTCTGAATACTTTATTGTTAAATTCCAGAAAGTCAAAGTTTTTATCATACCAAGAGACCTGCAAAAGCATTTCCTTACATTTCTCAAAACCATAAATCCCCAATGGCCTCCTTTTTGATCCTGTGGATCTACACACAAATTACTCTTAATGTATTAGAGACAGCATAACATAACAGTCTTACTGGAAGTTATGTTTGTGCACCCTTTGTCAATGACAATTTACGTTCGAAGAGATAAAGCAAATATAAGCCAAAGACTACAGCAAAAGTTAAGTCTATAAAGACTAAAGTCTATAAAGACTAAAGGATTAATAATCAAATTATTAATAATTCTATACAGACTAAAGGATTCTGTAGCTCCAACACAGAAGTAAATTCCAAAAGTAAGAAAAATACCAATAATCATTGTTGCAAATAATCTATTCAATTCCAACAGAAAACTATGGAACTCAACCAGAGATATGTGATCCTAACATATCATGAACACAGCCTGGCTAAAGGCCCTGCAAGGTCACATAATGTCAATATAAATAAAAAATAGCCTGTTCCCATTGTGCATCTGTGAAACCTCACTTTGTGTTCCAGGAAGGCTTCTAAGCCTTTTACATTCTGGTAACCTATAAACACAAAATCATTTTTCCATATATGAAGCACAGAGAAGAATATGCACATATTTCTCTAACAGATTTGGAGGAACAGATGTGTATATGCAATGTTCAGGTACATTCACATTTTTTAAAATTAACATCTCATACACCTGGATACTGCATTTTCAAACTTTAATAAGAAAAAGCTTAGCTGAAGCATTTCATCAATCATATTTTAAAACTACAACCCTACAAAATGGCAGAATTACACGCCTACACTGGATCAAGAGGTGTATCATGCAGATCTAGACACAAAATTCTACTTTTAGATTACCCCATTTAATTGTGCTCCCTGCAAACACTGATGTCTTCATCCCTCTGAGGCTGTCTACACACACACACACCTCTTTTCAAATAACCACTTGCTGTTCTGTGCAAACTGATTTTAACAACTACTTTCCAATAGAAGTTTGAGGTTTATTCAATTAATTTCTTAGTAACTTTTTAGTTAAAGTGAGTTGCTCAAAAGCAGCCACATATAACTTCATAGCACAAAGTTATTTTCATGGAATCACAGAATTGCAGGTTGATATTGCCAGGAACCTCAATCAACCTCTCCCCTCAAGCAGGACCACTCAGCGCAGGCTGCCCAGGACAACATCCAGATGACTTTTGAGTATCTCCAGTTAGGGACGCTCCACCACCTCTCTCAGCAACCTGTTCCAGCGCTGTCACTCTCAGAGTAAGAAAGTGCTTCCTTATCAATCCCAGTTCTTTCAGGCTGAATACAAACACATGCATACAGAACCTGACAGGAGGCACTGCACCCATCTTTAACAGCATTCGCTGCAGCCCAACCAGCAGGAAGGCGCTTGCTGCCCATCACTCTGCTGGGGAGCTGGGGAGCACTCTGCAATAGCACCCAGGACACCAGGGAAGAGAGTTACAGAACGTGGGCATATTCTCTGTGCGTGCATCTCTCTCCAACAAATATATAAGAGAGTTGTCACATCTGTGATAGGCACTAAGCAAAATTTACTTATGGCCTGGATCTGAACAGACAAGCGGTACTTGCACATCCCACTTGACGTTTGAGCCTGATAGTAACTACTGTTGTACATTGGAACTACTGAAATTTATTCTCCCTTGCTGAACAGGCACCTTCACATCACTGCGCAGCAGAGAGATGAAAAGTCATCCCTTAACACTACATTCTGAACAGTGGCCACCGTGGCTGGTGCAGAAACCACGAGTAAAGATGCCTGCGCTCCCTGCACCCATCCTGCAGCATCAGCAGCGGACGGGACCAAGCACTGCAGACCTTCTGACCCTTCCACCCGCAGCAGACACGACAGACCGGCCCCAGCGCCCTGTAAAACCTCCAGCCACACACATCTGGCTGAACCCAGAGAGCATCTGGCAGGTCACAGGGCCCAGATTATTACCTTACCCCACAAAAATACACGCTACCCAAGCACAGCACCGTCTCACGGTGACCTCCTACGCAGCAACTGCTGCACCCCTATGAAGTCCTACAGGATAAACACCTGGTCTGGTTACACCTATGAAATTCACCTGCCCATCTCTCTAGCCAAGAGCCAGCCCACCCCGGCGCTGCCCCCCGCCTGCTGCAGTGCGGCCGGCGCCGGGCAGGGCCGGGACAGCGCAGCTCTGCGGGCACGGCCGGGCCCCGGGCCGGGCAGGGGGCCGACACCGAGCCCCGCTGGGCCGAGCGGCCCCGGAGCACCCCCTGGCGAGGCCGGCAGGGCGCGGCCGCCTCACCTGAGGCCGCCAGCACCTCGCAGCCCCCC
Organism: Anabacerthia variegaticeps; assembly: GCA_035583185.1. Classification (NCBI taxonomy): domain Eukaryota; kingdom Metazoa; phylum Chordata; class Aves; order Passeriformes; family Furnariidae; genus Anabacerthia; species Anabacerthia variegaticeps. The sequence goes on along the minus strand of JAWWEW010000006.1, from coordinate 17,713,215 downwards.
GGCTCGCAGTAGATGGCGGCGAGCGCAGACAGCTCCTCCCGGCCCGGCTCCGACATGGCGGCCGGCCGGGCCCGGCGCCGCACCGCGCCCGCCAGGGGGCGCCGCCCGCCCCGCCGCACCGACGGCAGCGAGATGGCGGCCGGCCGCTCCTCGGGGCCGGGGCCGGGCCCGGCCGGCTCCCTCCCTGTCTGTCTGTCTGTCCGCCTCCCTCCTTCCTTCCCTCCCTGTCTGTCCGTCCGTATCCTTCCTTCCCTCCCTCCCTGTCTGTCCGTCCGTATCCCTCCTTCCCTCCCTGTCTGTCCGTCCGCATCCCTCCTTCCCTCCCTGTCTGTCCGTCCGCATCCCTCCCTGACCGCCTCCCTCCCTCCCTATTTGTCTGTCTTTTCACCTCCCTCCCTCCCTCCCGCCCCCCGCTGCAGCGCAGCCGCACGGACCCGATACACCGAGATTTACTAGAATATAATTATGCTTCTTGTATTCAGTCACTGTGGCTTTGCAATCCATCGCACCGAGGTCTTGCACAGCCAACAGCACCATCAACTCCCAGGCAAAATCATCTCAAATGCTCAGTATCTCCCATTGTTATAAAATCACTTTTAAAAGTAAGGAGCGGGGGTGTTCCTTTTCCCCGAATCCCGCTGAGAAGACACGAATCACGATATCGATACCGGAGGGGGGCGATGCTGGGAGGGAGCGGCGCTGTCAGAAGGCTGTGCTGGAAATTAGCCTCAGAAGTGCCTCATTATATTATTAAGAACTTTCTCACCCCTGGTCTTTCCCCCTTCTCCTCATACACTTTGCATATTCCATTTTACATGTTTAAATAAAAAAGTCGATGTAAATGTCTTCTGAATTGACACTATCACAAGACATGGAGGTCCCTATGAATAAGTTACCGCACTCTGACATTTGGAAGTCATCAAATGAGACAGTATAATGTCAGCTTGATATTTTTCACACTATGAAAATATCAGCTTCATGTCAAAGATCTAAATTCCATCTTAATGTAATAAGTTTTCTTGTATTCACAGACAATTGAAAATGCTAAATATTTAAATTTGAAATGAACTTCTACAGTTACAATCTGGCCTTCATATTCCATTATTATTAAATTGAAAGCCAAGATCTTATTTCCTTTTTCTTTTTCATTTCTTCAAACATTGCAGTATTTGATAGAATAGCATTAGCCATATTCTTTAAACGAATGCCTTCCCATCTACATGTGGCAAATAAAGTCGAAAAAGAAAAGCTCTGCTTTTTAGAGTCAGCCTATATTAAACCAGCTCTAACATCCTGTCATAAAAAGATTGTGCCACCAGTATCTTCCACTTTGCCTGATAAGGCAAACAGAATGCAACCTTTCATTAATCTTCCCAGCATTTGCAAAAGAAGTATCCTTTGCTTTCCACTCACTATAATTACGACCTCAATCAATTAGGTGCTGCTTTGACAATCACTAGTGATTATATATAAAACAGTGCATGTAGACCTATTTTCCCCTAACCTGAGTAGTGAATGAGAGGAGTTAGACAGACACTTGGAAAAAAAGTCAATTTGGATATCAATCTAAATCTTTTTACTATCATTTCCGTGCCAGCCACTCAAGCATCTCCTCTACAACTGCAGGCAGTCCTAAAAGCATGTACTCTAGGAGGCATTAGAGGACCACCAGGAAGAGTCTAAAAATCACTGCAGCTGCCCATTTTGGGGTCACAAGACAAACACTAATAAAGAATCCACCACAGTAAAGGTGATAGATAACCAGTACAACACAAACCACACCCATCTTTGCCACTGCTGTAGGGCAGCTGCAGTTTCTGTATTTTCTGCTACAACAATACTGCCAGCTCTTATGCAGCCAAAATGTTATTACCAGCTAGAACTGTCCTCACCTGAGTTAAACAACACTTCTTTTTCAAATACCTAAGAAAGAAGCTACCACTTCTGTAATAACAACTGTGTTACCACAATGGTAGAATTTTTCCCAAAAGTGTCTTGTACAAAAATAGCAGAGAGAAACCAACAGGAAAACCTCTAAAAATCTCTCCAAATAACCTAAAGGCAAAAGCTTGAAGAGAAGAAGCAACACCATTAATGGTGAAAATATAGGATAAAACATGGAGGTGTTATTCCCCTGGTAGTCCCAAGTACAGCTAGTAGAAAAGTTTTCATCTTTTTTTTTGGTCCAAAGCATGTGGTTTTTTTACTGTTGGAATAAAATCATTTAACCAAAAAAAAAAACCACCAACCAAAATATCTACATTGTAAATTAAAGCTGCCAGAATTTGCAGTTTGTTCTAAGGTTAAATTCAGCATTTTCATGAGGGTTTGCTTTTCAGTTTTTGAAAACGAGCTAATAAACTCTCACTGATATATATAAAAAGACCTTCTAATTTGTGGAAAAAAAAAAAAAAGGAGGAAAAATATTTTCTATTACTTCTCCTTTAAAGTATTTGAGGCAAGTTTTTCAAGGAGTTGTGATCTAGCAGTGCTTTTTAAAGGCACTTGCATTATCCTCCATGCATCAAACTGCTCTAAGTCAATTCCCCAAGACACTTAATCTTTTGGCAGATAGAAACTCATTTTGAAAGTGTACTAATGATCAATTAAAGCATTAGCTATCTCTACAGACAGGAGGTTTATGGGGTCACAGTCTTCAGAAGCTGGAGGCAAGAGCAACCGTACGTTAGCAAAATAGCTAAAACTTTCCATACTTACCACAAAATTGACAAAACATTGGAAAACAAAAAGCATAACTTAAGTATTTTTTCACTATAATGTGTTGAAAACAAATTTGATGGTTTCTATTTCGTGCAAGATGCCATAGTCCAAACTGAACATTAGCAAAGGAAATGATCTTTTAATTTTTTTTTTTTATGAGGCCTAGTAACAATCCCAATACTTCCAATAAATTTACATTATCCTTTGAAAACTGGATTCATTCAGACTCCACTCACAACATATGTAACCATGCTGCCAATATGCAGACGTACTGTGAGGAGCTGCCATCGGAATCAGTGGCTCTCTGTATCATTTTGCACAAGCTAAAGGCCTCATACTTAGGTCTGCAGTCAAGACGTACTCTGCCCAGAAGTTTCTATGCAATTTCACGTATATGTACCAAGACCAAATAGATGTAACTGTCATATTCATAAAAGAATTTAAGATTCTTTCTCCAAGAGTTTGGCAAGCCATTTTTTTCTTGAAGCAAGTGCACATAATAGTGAGCAGCTATTGAACTAAAAATGACATGATGTATCTAATATGACCATAGGTTTCTGATGCTAACATTGACGAGAGATCAATGCTTATTCGATTCCCTCCATAAAGATCCTTGCCTGCAATTTGCCTTGTACAAACGTAGAACAATAAATAGTACATATTTGCTTTCAATGAGAGTAAAAATGCATGAAGTTGCCTACTAAAAATTTGCAAAAAACTAGCAACATTGTGCATTTTTAAAAAGAACATATAAGAACTTAGGAGTAGGGAAGGGTATGATACTGAAGACATAAGCACAGCTAGCACTGAGTAGCATATTCTATCCTCAAAAAGTTCAGCTTCTGCATCAAATTCCACATCTGCTTGTGGAACCTTGCTACATGGATTCTCCTCCAGGTGTAAGCAAAGGGAGACAGACAATGTGTCATTTAATTTAATAAGAGTTGGGAATAGATCTCTTTAAAAAGTGGTGGTTTTGAAAGAGGCATTTCTATTCTCTGTAAAAAACAAACATTAGTAAGAGTCCAAAAATTAGGCAGTGCTCCTTAGTTTACCAGTTCATTTTTAGCTGCTGAGCTACAGCAATGTCAGTACCTGTGCCTGCATCTTTTGAAATCTGGCACATTAGCTACTATTCCCCCACACTTTGATAGAAGAGTGGAACAAACTAAATAGGAGTGCATAAAATGAAAGTCTATTTGTGATTATTTTCAGAGCACTGAGATCCTTTGCCACACTCACACCTTTTGAAGGCAGAGCAGTATTCACCAGCACATTTTAGACTTCAAATTCAGAGAGCGTATTAAAGTCCTGATAGTAAATACAATATATAAACACTAGAGAGCATTTCGCACTGAACTAGCACACATCTTTCACCTCATAATTCAAAAATGGTAATCCAGAACACCTTGCTTTGCCAGTAAAAAGTGGCAATAATCAAGAAGGGACACAACTACCTTCTTACAGCAACACAGTCTCTTTTACAGCAAAGCACAGCAAAAATTCCAGGGCTTAGCTGAAAAACTCAAGAGATTGAAGCTAGGACCGCTGGCATAATACAAAAGGGAGGACCAAAGGTGTTTCTAGGGGATGGGGAAAAAAGTAAATAAATGGCGACAGAAGAGCTACAGCTCACCCTTCCAAGCCGCCTGCTGCTACAGTGCCAAGGCAAAATATTACAGGATGACTCAAGAGTCAGGAACTCCAGGCATCCCAAAAGCATAAGGCTCTGCATTACTCCCCAGTTATGGAATACTCACGTCTGCCAGATACTAACAGGACAAACTGCAGAAGAGCAGAGAGCTGGGCTAACACCACTGAGTAGGGAGGGTATTGCAGGCACAGCAACCACATGATCACTGCCTTTGCAAACTGGCAGCACTGTGTCAGGCACGCTGACTGTAGGGTATTTGAATGCAGAATGGTCTCCTGCTCCAGGTGGCACAGATCAATACCATTATTGACTACATATGGAAGACGCAAGACCTGATTACAGTTGGAGTGTTATGCTGGAGCCCTTTTCCATCAGTCACAGAGATTGCAGTTTCTGAGCACCCCAATATTCTTGCAGAAACTACATACATCTTCAGCAGAGTGGGAGGGCACTGCTAACTTGTTTTATCTGCAAGAGTCAAACAAAAGAGGTCAAGCAGGGATTTGATATGGTAAAGCAGAACATAGGTGAAGTTCATGTATCTAAATACAGAACTAATTTAAAAGTGGCCCATCTTTAGTGAGTGTCTGCATTTTCCCTTTTGTATGTGCACAAGGCTAACCTTGGTTTGAGATGTGGAGTTCCAAAATTCTGTTTCAGCCTGACCGAGACTGGGAATCTGGTGTTGCTGCAGAATTCCCTGAAACGGTCTGCTTGGAATACTACTTCACTTTCTTGAACTCCACGAACTCTCCATACCTTACTATACTTACAAAGAAATTATATAAATGTATTTATTTATGCATACTCGCTTCCTTTAATACAGCCCAAACACTAGTTTTTCAATTGAAACATTCATCCTAAGGATTAAAAAAATTCTAATCATTTTGACACCCATCTCCTGAAAAATAGTGACTGCCAACACCATGCATCAAGTAACCCAGGCCAAAATATCCATGTTTACTACTTTATCTCTTACTGTGTGTAGAAATGAATTACTTTCACTGACACTTCTAGGTTTTTTTGTTTGTTTTTTGCCTTTTTTTTTTTTAAATTTCCTTGCATTCCTCTCAAATTAGCCAGACTCAGGATGACTATATTCATTGTTCATATGCTGGTTTGCAGATAAACACTTGAGCTAAGTCCTTGGGTTTTCGTTCTGTATTCACCTGAAAAATGAGTAGCATATATTCAAAGATGTGACAATAGCTAAGTTATAGCAATAATACAGTAATATATAACTGTATCAAATAATCTATAACAGGATTATAGTTGTAGCAGACTATAATCTCATATGACACAATGCAAAAGCTCATCTTAACTCTTACAGCTGAAAGTATGATCACCAAAGTTAAGCATATTTATTTGATTCTCCTTTTAGTCTGATGACAAAGTAAAACATTTCATTAACACAGAAAAAACAATTTTTCATCTATGGAAGATGGAACATAACAGGAGACAGTAAATGCTGAAGTGGCACATGACAGATTTCACCAGATTTAGCAGCAATAACAATTTCCATAATGCACTCAACAGCACACTGCCAAAATCAACCAATCAAACTCGTTCTTTTGAAGCTTCTGAAGTACACCCTGCAGGTGTACCCTCTCCATATTTAGTTGTAAGAAATACAGAAACCTCAATAAATCAAGTTACCAAACGCATAAACCGAGAAAAAAAGCCCACCAAAACCAAACAAAAAAATCCCACCACCCCAACAAGCAGCAAGCCTAAATCTTTACTGTAAGAACAGAGGAACAGTTCCTTCATTATCAGATTTGCTTCATACAGGCCCACACACTTCTCATATACCTCACACATACACTGCCTACTAGAATTTTTTTCTTTTTCTAACTACTGATCTATATATCTGAATCACTAAAAAGGTAAAAAAGGAATGAGCAAAGTGGATATGGGTAAGAGTGCAGTTTTTCTCTTAGGATTCTAGACTTCTAAGTAATATCTATTTCTACCACGCACGACAGTTGTCTCTGAAGTGGGAACCACTTAGAATTCTAAAGTATGAAAGCTTTACTGACTTTTTTCTAAATGGGAAGTTGGGAGTTTCCCCCAAAGGAACAAAAAGGCAAAACCAAAACAAACAAACAAAAAAACTTTCAATGTCAGTTAAACATAAGCACTTAAAAAATGAGCGTGTAGCCATTTCCCAGTTAAGGTTGGGAAGTTTTGTGAAGGCAGCTTCTCCCATTTGAGTAGGTAGCTACAATGTGATATTCGCTTACTCCTTTCCAAATTACTGAGCCATGCAAATTTAAAGCTATTCCAGTGGAAGACTTAAAAAACAAAAATTTAGTTTCCCTTATTAACCACAAACATTAATCAAATCTTTAAGTCACACAGCATTAACATGCAATCACTCTTAGAAACACTCAAATCAACCTTATTTCTTGGCACTTCTGATACCCTTTTAGCCAAGTTATATAAACAGTTGTAATATGCCTCACTATAATCCCATGTGACTGTGCAGTTGCACAGCCTTGTGCGATTTCATGTTATACAAAAAAAACTAACTCGCTATGATGCAGCTGATGAAGCCAAGATGTCAAATGCAGATGCACTGCATCAGGTTCTCTAAATAAGGCTTATCTCTTATTGAATGCATTACATGACACACACGAAAGACATGACAATACTAAAATACATTTTCTTACATCAGAAAACAACTTTTAAAATAATCAAATAAATAGCCATTAAATATCAATTTTATCTCCTTTCAGAAATGCTGTTTTATAAGCGACACTCATTTCCTGATTCTAACAAATGTTCTTCTGTTCAAAGATAAACTGCAGATTAAGGCCTGAGTATATTCTCAACATACCTATAAAATACTCATACTACACTATACTTCATTTAAATGAATAACCTCAGGTAAAGTTTTCTGAGGAAGCATGTATTTGAATAGGTAAAGTGCCCATGTGAAAACAAATACTTGGGTTTATATTGTTAATAAAACATGCAGTTTTGAAACAGTCCACATCTTTTTACCCCTTATTCATCACTGAGGTGTCCAAATACTTTAACCATGTGCAATAATTTACGAAATTTCCAGTTTTCACTAATTAAGTAATACTCAAAACTCCAGTCAGAATCAGAATTGTATCTGGTGCAGCACTAAAAGTCAAGAAATGAAAAGGCGGCGAGCTTATGCACAATCTGAGACAAAGTAAGAAAGCTTTACCAGTTCTTCAGAAAATTAAGATACATGTTTTTGCTACTGTAACTTTATTATTCCATTTGAAACATCACAAAGCATTGGTGCATTTAACAACAGATTTCCCCATCCTCCCTCCCCATCCCCAAAGAACAGTGGTGATGATGAAAACAGCGACAGCTGCAGTGAACTTCAATTTCAAGTCCTGGTATTCACTTATCCTTTGTCTAGGAGGAAAGCAGTTACTTTTTGAGTACACACCACAGGAGCAGTTATGAAGTCCAGCGCCACCAAGCTACCTTTGTTCTGTCCCACACAGCCGAGAGAGAGTCCAACGCAGGGCGCACATCCAGGATGGTGAACTGGTAGTTCTTATCTACTGCTCCACCATCATAGTAATCAATAACGTATCGCACTTCTTTTCCACACCGGTCAACAATCCAATCGTGTCTGTCAAAAGGTAGCTCGTATCTGGAAAGATGAATAGACCACACAGATATTTTAATGGATATTATGAACTCAGGAGAGGGAGTGGAAGTTCTATTTATTTATCTATAAGATCCCACTAGTACTTTTATCTTCTGGCAATTCTAACTTCCAGTACCAGTTCTGAAACATCTTGCAATTAATTCCACACCACATTTTCAGACACCTCTCCCCAGCCTCCCACCTCACTGGAAGACCTTCTTTCCTGCCCACATACCCCATCCATGAACGTATTCTGGCTCTTGGTGAATACTCCTTTGCTTTGCCTCCAAACCGCATCAGTGAGGGCCCACATGGACACTCCCTGCACACACAAAAAGGAAACCACTATGGTAATTTGTTTTAGCAACAGAGAAACTAAAGAGAAGAAAGAGCAACAGTAAAAAAACAACTATAAGTGATCTAAACCAGCTTTTTTTTTTTTAAGGTCTGAACAATCGCTCGGTTTCTGCCAGCACTTACTGACGGTATGATAAAGTACCTCTAGTATGCTCCACAACATTGTTGTAATTTGTCAACAGAGCAGTTCTCAGCAGATCTAATCCACAGATCTAGCAGATCAAAGAACAGAAAACCATAATCCAAAGATCATGAAATTTCAGAGCAAAATTTATACATACAGGATGCTTAACTAGCCTGTCTCTTGTAGAAACAGGGACTATGTTGACCTAAAAACTGACAATTTGCTTTACACCAGTCATTGATAATCTAAGTTTACATATCTTTGTCCTAACACAATGAAAAATATTTCATATGTAGCATTTCATATGTACATACGCAGCATGAAGAGCTTCCCACTTCAAAATCTCCTTCCAAGCTTGCTCATTATTTTGGTTGTGAATCTTAATAATGTTGGTCATGTCTTCACTTGTTATGTCATCATCTTTCCACCTCCACCTAAAAAATAAGAACTTGAAAACAGTTCATGGCATTACAGCATAACTACTCCACCTTCCTCAGTTTAGCTGATGGACTTTTGAATCACAGTTTAAAGTTTTATGCAAAGACAGAAGACAAGTATTTAAACTTCTGGCGCATCCATTTAAGCATCTTGAGAGCCACTTCATTTTCTGTGTAGAAGTGTAGTCAACAAAGTTATCATCACGAAGATCCACAAATTCTATATAGCTAAATTAACAGCTTAACTGGATCAGAGTGTGAAAACATCAGCATACCCTCAATATTCCTAAAAATGCTTAGGAAAAATACCACTGGCATTCCTAATGCACAGGAAGTCCTGCATTCAATACATTTTTGCATACTTAGAAATGCCTTTCAACTCTCTTGACCCTGCACTATGACTATATTTGTGCTTCCTTTTCAACAGGAGTGATATAAACACATCAGCGTTTGCAGGACCAAAACTTGTATGTTCAATACAGACTGCTTCTGACATATTGTCTTACGAGCAATCCCAAGAGGTAGAATTACTATTGTTTCAAAAGTAACCACCTGTAGAGTTGACCTGTTCCAGAATGACAATTAAAAAAATTACAAAATAATAAGGAAACAGCGGCACAGGAGGTTTTTTAGGCCACAGGAGACATTAATCATTATGTCTTGCTTACATAAAATTTCTGTAAATACCAAAAATATCTATCTGTAAATTTCTATTTTTAGCAATTCTGAAAAGTCAGTTAGTTGTTCTCACAATGATAGAACTTTTACTGTCAGTTCATAGGATTAGCACGAAGCCAACTGATCTTGAAAGTTGGAAATCTTACAAACTTTGTCTGTGCCCATGCATGGACTTTAAGAAAATTTTCTGAGCCAGTAGCAGTTTCTTGGCATTCCCTACCATCCTCCTGATCTCTAGCAGGGACATGGCCACTAAGACCAGCTCACCCTTTAAAATAAAGATGTTTATAAAAATAATACTTTTTTAGAAGAGATAGTTATTTGTTGACCAGTTAGAATCCACAAACTCTTAAAAAAAATGAACAAGAACTAATGATATTACTTCATGATTTTCAGGTTCCATCTGATAATTCACAGTGTATTTACCCTTTTCTTAGCATAGCATTCCAGAACATTTGCTCTGAAGGGTAGACCCATTTCTTGTCAGAATGAGCTCTAGGAATTGAAGATTCTTCTCTAACAGTTGACAAGGGAAATGGTTGACCTGGGGATGGCTGCTGATTAGGAGGAGGCATCTAGAAAACAAGAAGAATAAACAACAAATTAGAGCATGAATATTTTTTTATATTATAGTGTTTGAGAAAAATCAGAACAATCAATCAGCCCTTACAAAGATCAAGAAGTTCAGCCTTTAAGTCCACCAAAACTACCTTTTCTGCAGTAGAATTGTTTGCACAAGTTTGTCATTGGAAGACTAAAGGAACCCTTTTTGGCTAAACTTCATCTTTCAAAAGAGCAACACTTTCTGTAAATCAGAAGAAATCTTGGAGAGATCCTAATCAGAACTTTCTCATACTGTTATAACACAGAATCTAAAACCCACCAAAGTAGCATAAAAAACATGCATGTAACTAATAGAGAGTAAAAGATATCTACAAACTGGAAAACCATCTTTTATAAAAGAGATTTAAATTTGAAGACCATGTTAAACAAGATGTAACTTGTTTTTATATAAAAATTTGCACACAAAAAGAGAAAAAGCAGTGTTTAAAATCAAATGTTATTTGCCAGAGTTTCCACCTTTGACAGTATCACTATTTATATTTTGGGTACAGCATTTCAGAAGAAACAAGACTTCAGAAAACATCTGAAATAAGCAAAAATTACCATATTGCTAGGATCTATGTCATCTTTCACTTGAGATGAACCAGACTTCACAGGACATGCTACAAACTCATAAGCTCTTTCTTGATGTGCAGGAACATCATCTGTGTTCTCAGTTCTGTGATCAGCAGTCTTCATGTGCATTGGACAACCTTCAACACAGTAAACGCAGTATTTGTTTTGATACAAATTGAAAACTCTTAGGACATGACAGGAAACAGAAAAGTTCACTGAATGCTCAAGTAGATGCAAGCAGTTATTTCGCTTTTTCTTCTGAGCTTTGCCACAGTTTTAACTGTTCTCTTTCCTGCATTTTAGGACCCAACAGCATGGTAAGGTCTGAGCTTCCTGTGGAATCCTTGAATGCTCATTTCCTACCCCCTGCTGGCCCCTATACTGAACTGTTTATACTTAAGATTTCCTCAGCAACATTAATCCAAAATGTGTTGACTTAGTCACCAGAAGAGCTGATGTCCTCCTCCAGATATTCGTGTGATTCCACCCTTCTGCTGCCCTTTCCCAGATGCATATTTGTAGTGACATTCACCTGTCCCCAGTCACCATCTCTGTAGGGGATCCCTGATCCTTTGTGGGTGTACCATACCAGAGGAATAGATCTGCACAACCCCTGTGATACAGAACAACTGGGAGCAGCCCATAGTTCCACAGCAAGCACCTCCTGTCTCTACAGACACAGCACCCTGTACACTGTTCTGGAGAACAACTGGCTCCTCTTCATGAGAGGTTACTTGAAAGCAACGTTTTTGAATGAAAAAAAAAATAAGTTTTTATTTTAAGAATATTTCTTTTCCCCAAAGATTTTTCATCTGGTTTCCACGTAAAGAGTTTAGTTCGTTTAAATTTCAGGAGTGATTACCGCTCATTTTTTCCTGATGCATGGGGCACTCTGAAGGTGGAGATGCCGTCTGGTACTGCCTGGACGCATCTGGCGACTGACCTGCAGCAGCCGGGGAGGACGCGGACAGCCCCATGGCTTCCACACTCCGGGCCTTCTCGGATCAAGCTTCTAAAGGAAAAGGAAGCAAACACTCGTAATGCAAAAGCACACTAGTTACTTACTGCGGTGAACGCACGTGCAATACAGTACTCCATCACAAGTTGAGCACTCGGTTTAACAATAAAACCCCCAGCGCGCACCAGGCTGACCTCGAGCTGCCCCCGAGCTGCCCCGCGGCCCCTCCTCACGGTGCCGGTGACACCGCCGTGCGGGGGCGCAGCGCCGCCCCGCTCACCGCTCAGCGCCCCGCAAGGTCAGGTCAGGCCCGCCCTCTGCGCCCCCCGCCCCGCGACCCCAGCGCTGCCGCTGCCTCCGCTGCCTCCATCACCTCCTCCTCCTCCTCCTCGTCCCGCTCCCTCCTCGGCCCGGCCCGGCCCGGCCCGGCCCGCCCGGCGCCTCCGCCGCGGCACCCGCGCCTCGCGAGAGCCGGCACCGGCTGTGCGCCTGCGCGGGGCGGGGCGGGGCGGGGGGACCGAGCCGGGGGCCGGGGTACCTGCCGGGCCGGGGATGGGGGACCGGAGATCAGGGACCGTCCGGGGGCTGTGCAGCCCGCCGGGGATCGGGGATCAGGGTCAGGGACCGACCGAGGCTGGCCCCAAACCCGCCGCCCAGAGCGGCGCTACGAGCCGAGGGTCGCGTCAATCCCCGCGCGGCGGCGCCACCGCGGGCTGTGCCTGCCCCTCTGCCTGCCCCTCTGCCTGCCCCTCGTGCTGCCGGTGCGGGTCCGACATCCTCATCCCCTACAACTGCGAATTACTGAGACAGGAAAAACTACTGAATGTACTAGCAGCACGCATCGATACTGTAAAGGTGTATCCTGTCTAGTATTAAACTTGCAGAGATAGTAAAGTTCCTTAAGAGGATTTTTAAACATCAACTAGTCAAGAAAAGTATCACAGCTCTTAAAATTTCCTAGGAGTATTGGCTTATTTCAAGATAGAGGATGCAGTCTAACTATATACGTGAGATACTGCACATGACACACAGAAGGTGGAACTCACTGTGCATCAAAGCAAGGAAGGACCTCCGTCCCATCCCTGAATGGCCAACAGGGGGTAACACCTGCCCGTACAGTAACCACTGCAACAGTGGGTACAAATCCCGCAGCATCATTTCAGTGTCCATCCCACAGCATGGACTCTCAAGAGGCTGTCAAGTGCAAAAAGCAGGTGGGGAGACGAGAACCATTCATTATAAATATATAACAATTAGAACTGGTTGTGTTTTTTTTTTTAATTCCCGAATATTCTGTTTCATTGTAACAATTAAAGTAGAATGGAATTTAATCGTCAAATGGCACAGTTATTACAGTAACTTAGGATGAAGAAAATCCAAATTCAGATCTGGAAGAGGGACACTGCATGTAAAGACAGAAATGAGTGCTACTCTCCTATTTCTTCCAGAAAAGATCAGAAGGATTAATAGACAAATTCTAAACCACACTAAAGCAGTTCTAACCAGCACTATTTCAAACTATATAACTACTTGAATTTAAAAATTTCTTTTATACATTCCTCTCAAGAGTGCTTTTAAGATCATGTTCACATACTGTCTTTCAAAATAGGATCTTTCTTATTAACAAGGACATTGCCATTCAGTGTGAACATGACATAAAAATACAAGTATAAAGTGGTATCAAATATTCATCCTTTCAGTAATTTTCTTCCCTTTTATAGTCTTGATTACTTAGGAGGAAATTGCTTTCTCCCCTTTCTGCATGCAGGCATTATTAGCACAGCATATGGAGAACCTTGAGACAGAAAAGAGGCATCATGTCAGTAATTGAGTCTCTATTATATGCCTCAGAAAACATTCTGATTGCCTCCATCATTTCCCAATTTAGGCTTTGCTGCAGTCTCTAAGGCTACATTCACAGCAACAGCTGTGTACACTATACAATCCTTTCAAATCTTCACTTGCTGCACTTAGAGAATCAGAGAATGGTTTGGGTTTGAAGGCACCTTAAAGTTTACATCCCATGTCACAGGCAGGGACACCTTCTACTACACAGGGCTGCTCAAAGCCGCATTCCAACCTAGGGTTGAACAGGAGCATTCACAGCCTCTCAGGGCAACCTGTTCCAGTGCCTCAACACCCTCACAGGAAGAATTTCTTCCTAATATTCAATCTAAACCTGCCCTCTCAGTTTAAAGCCATTCCCCCTTGACCTATCAACACATGGCCTTGTAAAAAGTCCTCCCCCAGCTCTCTTGTAGCCTCTTTAGGTGCTGGAAGGGGCTCTGATGTGTCCCCAGAGCCTTCTCCAGGCTTAACAACCACAAGTCTGTCTTCACTTACAGTTCAGTAAGGTCCTCCCGTAGACCAACTGACACCTTGGCTTCTAAATATTTCAAATAAGTGGCAGAAGGACTCTAAGGTAAAACAGGTTTTCTCTCTCTGATGTTCTCAAATAGGGAATCAGTTCTACTCCCTCCCCTCAAAGTACATAATGCTGTTATGTTGATGTGCCATCTCCCTGCTTTTCACCATTACACTTTTCACCATTTCCACCAGAAGCAATAACTGCATTATTAGTCATTATATAGATAATAATTTTCACCCTCTGTAAAATAAGCCAAGTAGCAAATACTTTTTACTCAATATAAAGCTCTACAAAGAACACTAAGGTCACAATCTCAATGAAGCACACAATCTACCCTTAGGTATACTGCACTGTGTACTCCACAAATGCAGAGCAAAAAAAAAAAATACAACAGTAGACTACCATCTAAAAAATGAGATATTCATTGTGAAAATTAAATAAAAAATTTTTTAAAAAACTTAGTGCAGTTATCACACCAATACAAGGAGAGAAAAAGTTTTCAGCAAGAACACAGAGTAATTAAAAAATTGTGAGAAAATAAAGAGCAACTTTGCATCAGAGTATGACAAAGTAGATATACAAAATACTTTCTGTATCCTACATCTTTAGGACAAATAATGTTTCTCACGCTTTGAGCAAGATTTGCTGAATGTATTGGGTTAGGAACAGCTCACTGAAAGGCATCTCTTGTTCCCAGCCACGCTGTCCTTCCTTTCCACCATTCAGTGTTAAAAGCTGCCTAGTGCCAATACGACAGCGTCCTACCAAGCCCCCATTGTCCTTCCTCAAGCAATTGGAAATCTGACCTATATAGCATCTGACCCCAAAGAATGTCCATTCCCAGACATTCACACTCACTTCCAAACAGACCAACTACTTAATGAATAGTTTTCTACACTGTGTAAAATTAGTACCTTAAGAATATAATTTACAAATGGAACTAAATACCTCTGAAAAGATGAGAGGAACAAAAAGTTAGAACACTGGACTGCCTTGTGTTTTCTTCTAGTAATTTAACCATAGCATAACACAAAAGAAAACCCAAAGTAACGTGTGAGTAATTTCTGTGCCTGGAAGCCAGTGATTAAGATATAAAGCAGCAGCAAGTTCCTGTGAGGATGCTCAAAGAAATCTCTGAGTTTTGCCACACATTCATGCTTCCTAGGCATACCTTCACTGCACATACAGAATCCAAGAACTGCCATATTGAGGAACTTAATTACCCTTCTTAGTATTCACCAAGAGACTGTGTAGTGCATCATGTTTATAATATGCTGGCAACACCAGCTCTTTATCCCTGGAGCCTTCAGACAACTGTCCAGCTTATGTCCTGAAACATGCAATATTACAAGACAGTGCAATTTAATTATGTTACCCAACACAGAAGTTCTTCCCCAATACACAACCGAATTTACAGTTTAAGTTACATTCCTGGTCCCAGTGATGTCCTACACAGAATTTTAGCCTTGAAAAGCCTAGCCACCTGAGCAACTCCCAACTCCACCTTTTTTTTAAATAAAAAAGATAAAGTATGACATCTCAAGATACCATATAAGCCAGTTGTTTTGGAACTGAACCCAAAGAAAATTTTTCTTACATGATGCATTCATTGTAGGTACATAAGCTATTACCATATTAAGAAAGAAAAATTCACAAACTAAGAAACTGTGTTCCTTTCCTTTATTATGAAGTACCAATACCTTGCATACAACATGCAATTTATTGCTTATTGACATTATTGCATATATCAAAGGAAAAAGAAAAAAAAAAATCAGCCAATACCATTTTATGCAAGCTCCTAAACTGTTCAAACAAATAGAGAAATGCCTTACAGTATCACTGAAATGCAAACAAATTATTCGGATTCTTTCTTATAATAAAAAGTAAATTTAAACCCATAATACTTAATCATTTGCCTTACTACAACTGATTACTTGTATCACCAATCTGCAGAATTGTTATATTGCATTTTTAAGTTCTTGTAATAAGGATTGCTACTACAATCAGGCCACATTACTAGCTGAATCTAATAATGTGATCCTGACATTTTGTGACAGTATTAGAATTTACTGCAAACCAGATTGTCATGATTTACCAGAAATCAGTCTAACACAGTCTACAGTTTTTGTCCTTGCTCTGCATATAAGTTAGATAATTTATCAAGTTTCTTCTTAGATAGAAGGTATAAACATTTCTGAATTACAGGCTCTATTACTTATGCTTAACTTGTAACTCATTTGTTCCCAACAGGTTTTGTAATTTGGTTTTATAACAGGTTAGCTGTGCTTACGGGTTAAACTATTCTACATATATAGGTATCTGTCAATATTAAAGAAAACACTGTTTGGCATATGCATGCTAGAAACAAAGGATATTTGGGATGTTTGGATGTGTGCATATTAAGTGTGCAAATTATATAGCCGAGCTCATGATTAGCCCTTTTCCTCCCTTCCCTCTATCATTCGATGGATTTCTGTTGTGAAACTGGAATAGGATTACAATAAACAAAAGCAATATATCCCACATTGCATTCAAAATGCTGTGTTCCGTATTACAGCTTAGTATTAATATTTAAATGTTGTTTTCAAACCTAGCAAATTTTTAAAAATACCAAAATTTAAAAACTTAGAAGACAATTTACATGCAACATGTTCCACTTGGGTGCAGATTCTCATATACTTAAATATTTATAGGCTCATAAAAGCATGTCCTGTCCACAAGACAAGTACAATGTTTAACATCCCACACATAGATTAAAAATAAAGATACAATACAGGATATTTTATTTGCTTTCATATTTTCAATTTCAGTAAGTAGGAAGTTATAAATAGCACACTGAATCATGATATGATTGATACCAAGCCATGCTGAACATTTTATAATTCACTCTCTTAAAGACATTTCTTTTACATTACAACTAGGTTAAAAATGTGTATACTTGGTTATAAAGAGATGCCCTAAGTGCAGGACATCACACAATAAAACTGTTCTCAGAAGAAATTTTGCCAAAATATTTCTTATACCAAGTGATACAATTTATTCTTCATAGCTACCTTCCATTCTTTACTGAGCTATAAAGTGCTTGGTTATTATAAATAGAGCAAGAACATCAAAGGAGGTAGCTAGTAGGAATTTTTAATGGGTAAAAACCCTTACCAAGTGTTACTACCTAAAAGAATGATTTGATGCTTAATCCCAGATCTCTAAACAACCAGAGCAGCACATCTTTCATCTTCTCTGCCATAAAAACTTTCAAATTGCTTTCAGAAAATCCTAAGACCTTCACCTGTCCAACAGAGATTTTATCCAGATTTAGATGAATGTTAAAAGTTCAAAAATGTTACCATTATGTCCATTCGACTGCTGTCAGAATTGCAGCAATGAAGTACCGTTCTTTTTCCAGCTGTGTTCCACAGACAGAGAAATCTGATCAGGAACAAACCTTCCTTCATGGAGTTCCCTGTGGCCAGATAATGCTGTTGTACAGTAGGCTATTAAAAATACAAAAGGGGGCTGCGATACTTTTTCAAAGTCTTGTACACTTGTACTTTTTAATCTGAAAATTCTAGTCCCTTTCTATTTGCTTTATTAACGTCTTTCCCCCGCAGCCAACACTGCACCAGACCCTAAGCTAGAGTAATTATCAAGCAGCCCTTTATTTTTCTCTGAATGGCTCAGCAGAAGCATCACAAAACAATTTTACAAACTTCTCTATTAAGTGGTCTTTTACAGAAAGCTTGCATGTACATAGCTTAAACACACAAAAGGCCATGAGAAAAAGTCCTCTTCATACAGTAATCAACTGATATCCCATTTTACACAGCTTGAAAATTTTAAAGAGTAAAAGTTGCATTTTCCACTGCAAACAGAGATACAGAAACACCTAAACTTTTCTGCTATGTATCAGTCTGCTGTTGCCCCAATCACAGCAGTAGGAAGACATCTGGATCTCTATGGTGTGTTCTCAAAGTCTCCTCCACCTCTCCTCTTTAAACCTGCCTAAACGTGCTCACTTAAGCTTTTACTCTTAGGTTAATGTTAATTCTGCAGTATGAGTAATCTTATTCCAAAATATTTTAAGTAAAGATGGAAGCAATTCTCTTCCAGACACTGTAACTACTTTAATTTTTTATAAACTCCAATAGAAAATTTGGAATTGTTAAGAATTTACTTATGAAGTCAGTCCCCCTCATTTTCCTGTGCATAGGATATATTTCATTATTCAACAGATTCTGTTTTGTAAGCAATTAAGTTATTAAATTATTAAGCTTACTCAACATAGTATGTATTTATAGAGGTAGAGTAGGCTCCAGAGATGTAATTCTTACCACTGAAGAACTCGCACAGATTACCCATTAAGCATCTCTGTAGGGTGAGGCTCTCCACTGAAACACTCGCTGAGAAAACGAGTACTTGAAGTATATTTCCTCTCTGCACATACTGATTCCACAAATCAGCTACAAAAGCAGTAGGTGACCTACCATCCCCCTGTAGTAGTTCTGAAAGTGGTATTTGCTCATTCTTTGATGAAAAAGTAAAGCCATAAAAAGGGGAAACTTGCGATCCTACCTACAGTCTTACCAGTACAAATAGTCTCTCCCATGATCATTGAGCTAATTTTATGTCATCTCATACTGAAGAATGGAAAAGAAAAAAAAATTAAGATAGTTAAGCATTTTTACAAGATTAACTCGTTCCATTTGATATGCCCATGGCAAAGACACCTCGTGACATGCCAAGAGTCTGCTTTTATAATGCATCTGTTAAAAAATATAAGTTTTAAGCCACTAATAAGATATTACATTCAAAAGCAATTGTTACAATGCTACTTACCATGCATTTACTTTTGCATAAAAAAGACACTGGCTTGCAACATTGAATTTCATCAATATTTTACCACATTTTTCAAATTAATAAAGTGCAATTAAAAAATGGGTGCCACAGCTATCTAATTTGCTGTATTATAAGCTTTTAATAGTAGGTAAAAAGTGCTCTATACTACTGTATTCAGTACATCAAAACTTTGCAGCCCGTTTACTGAAGTTCTTGCCAAAATCACAGGTCTCAATAGTTGGGTTTTTTCATAAGAAAAATGTCTTCTGATGCATAGTAGATGCATCAGGATATAATTGTAATATTTAAAAAAAAATTAGAAAATTTAAACCTAATGCATTGCAAAATAGAGTTTTAATTACACTAATTTTGTACAGAAATCCAAAATACTAGCTGTTTTAAGACTTATTCCATTGCCCTTCAATTCTGGATTGTTGCCCAAAATGTATTATGCAGAGTTTTGCATTGTTTTTTTCTTTTAAATAAAGTTCTAACATTAATGATATTTTAAATTTGTGTCTGATGTTGGGGGGGCAGGGGAAGTAAGTCAAGTTATCTAGAAAAGGAAGAAATAAACCAGTTTAATGAATGGTCTCCACAAAGAACAAAATATTTAAAATACTGAAATATTAAAGATTAATGCTAAGACATTATGAATTTCAGAATGTTTTCAGGAGTTATGAACTTAGAAGCCACTCCAAATCATCTTAATACTTTTTTTCCATTCTACATCCCAAATAACAAAAACAGACTCCAAATTTCAAACATATTCTCCAAAATGTTTGAATTTACTCAATTTACTTTAGAAAGGAACAAGCTATTACAAAACGATTCCCTGATCTAGTGATTTTAAAACCACAAGAAAAAAAGTACTTCATATACACCTTTAAATCATAAAGGTGATAGAAACAGACCCTTCTTACGAAGTCTAGATTTTGCACTAGATTGACTGAAATCACACTTTAAAAGATACCAAGTTCTGAAAATTAGCTTAAAAGGGAGTCAGTTTCTTTCTGCAAAGAAATTCATAGGATCAGCTCCCAAAGACTATGGATTTACCAGTACCCAAATGAGGTCCTGCGCTCACTTGAATCGTACAGCTCAACAGATTAACTGCTAGCTCTCCCAAGGCATAAACAGATCTTTTGTCTGCAGGCCTGCGAGGTATTAATAACCACAGAATCCAAAAAATAGAAGTATAAACAACCTTTGCTATCTCTCATAACAAGGCAGGATTGGGAAACGGTTTTAGTAAAAAAGCCTGCCCAGCTAAACAGTGGATGCGTATTTGTGTAAACGCGTATTTGGAACTGAAGTCATGGCAGCTGCCTTCATTATAAAGGCGTTTCAGCCTATGCAGCCCTCCTGGGCTCTTATGGACATCTGACTCCTGGAAGACAGGAATGCCAATCCCCTCCGCACAGGGCACTCACACCTCCAACTGCAGAGGGGAGAGCTCGTGTTTCCCAACTCTGTCAGAGGAACAGGACTAATCATCCTATGCAGGGCAAATGTTTTAGCTTTTTGTTTAAAAATAAATTACTTAAACTGACTGCCACAATAATTGGGATGTGCACTAAAGTCTCAGTGAAAATGGATACTTTTAGCACACCCTACCAGAAGGTATAACAAATAACGAGCAATGTAAAAAAACCGAAACAAACCAACAAATAAACCAACCAAAAAGCCCCAGAAGTTCATCAGTCCGGATTCCAATATGGTTAAAAGTAAGCAAAACAAAACCACTTTACACACAATTATAGCTCTTAAAATCATTTTAAAATAAAAAAAACCCTCAGAATTTCCTCAAACTGTATTAGAAATTAGATTTAAGACTATTCCTACATGGTCAGATTCCTCCTGATGACCTCCAAACCTTCAAGTTCACAGGAGGAGGAACTGAGTACCCATTGACAAATGTGTGGTTAAAAAAAAAATAAATAAAATTTTGTATCTACAGAGGTGAACTGTTCCTTCTACAAATTACCGTACAGCTTTAAAGAAGGTTGGCACAGCAAATTCAATTATGATTTTAGTCAACACCTCAGATTTCCGACTTGATTAACATGGAAAACGTGACAAAAAACTTTAAGAAATATCAAATAGGTAATTTCTAATTTCTGTGATAAAAGAAAAAAAGCATTACTGAAAGTTACACATCATGTATACAGAAGAATTTTATCACTTCGCAATTAAACTTTGAATCCAAACAGCCAATAGTTAAAAATACTCTGAGGAGAGTTGCAGCACTTCTCAAAGGTAGCAGCAGCAAAGGAAAAAGCACTCCAGTAAGAATTATGCTGTTTCTACACATCATTTGCTATATTAACTTACCAAAAAAAATTCCATGGGCAATTTAGAAGATGTACCATTGCATGTAATCTAGCACAGCAAAAGTGAATCCTTCCCATCAAAATGTGAATTTTAATTATTTTTAAGATATTATGTAGTCTTATAATACAGCATTTTAGACAAATTATTTCATAAATTTCCCAAAATGGTTTGCATTCATATAAGGCAGAACAAAAAGCAGTAAAAGACTTCACAGAATCAAAGCCAAATTTTTAGCTTATCTTGCAAAAATTAAAAAGTTGTCAAGAATGAAATCTTGATTGTTATTCCTAGAAGAAAACATAGAAACGTGACTGGAAAATTGCACCATATCAGGAGTTTGGGGAATTTTTCACTTTCTAAAAAAAGAGATATGTCAGTATTCACTGGATTTATAAAACACATTAATCTGAGAAACCTGAGTGAAACACTTCGAACGCACTGGTGGACGACAAGCAAGTACCCAGTCTACTCCTTTCTAATTTCTGTAGCTTGTAACTGCTTAGAACAGACACATGGAACTCATCTGTGTGAGCTGTTGCTTTTATTCCTCACTGGACAGGATCCATGAAGCGTGGCCCTGGGTGTGCAGGCAGTGTGGCTAGGGAGAGTAAGGTCAGTACAGAGGTAATACTTTGTTTCCTTAATAGGAGCATTCCATGGCAGAAATGTGCACTGTTTCAGTGAAGTCCAATTATTTTCATAGCCGAAATTTCATTTTATGTATGATTTCTAGGCAGATTTTCCATTTCTGTGAGTTTTGGCTTCCTCCTGTCCAATAAGACAAATGACTTTGTAGCATCCTTTCGCAATTTTGACCATCCACATCACATTCATAACATCCAAGACAACACTTGAGATAATCCAGGCGCTCTGGGCTGCAAATCCTAATCTCTGGAAACCTTGTGTTCCAAATGAAGAAATTACATGGCTGTAATATATAGGCATGACGGCAATCCTCACCACGAAGAACACAACTGTCATCAGCACACCATTGATGATGTTGGCCTTTGAAGATTTGGGATATCCCAGTACTTCAAAAAACCACCTGCAAAAGAAGTGTTCACAGATACCAGGCAGACTTGAAGCCGTCTCATTAAAAAATTATTTTACTTCATTTTATTTTTAATTAAAAATTTATTCATTGCTTCTACCCTTATAATTTCTAAATTATTGCACTGTGTTTTGGCTCAGTTGCAAATTCTTCTGCTTGGCTGCACTTTTTCCCTGCCACTTAAATAGTGTATGATATCAAGTACATTGCAGAATAACATGTAGAAAATCCTGATATGAGCTGTAAACCAGTTGACAACCAGTGTGCATTTCAGTGACTATTGTGTAATACACAATAATAAAATTATCTTTTAAAATCGTGAAGATAAATTTATTACTTACTATTACAGTTTGTACCAATGGGCAACTAAAATCCTCTTTGTCACCCTGAAAGCAATTCTGGAATTGTATTTGGATATGGTAATCTAGATGGAGCTCTAATTTATCATAATTGGGATTTTCTGATTGCTGCTTCAAAAACAGACAGTGTAAATGGCTCTCAATCATGTCTCAGGTCGGAATGTTATGCAATGAAAAAGATAAATCTAAAAACTGCCTCTCCCCCTACTGGGTCATAAGTGGTCTTTAAACAAGAATTTTTGCATATTAATTCCTTAGTAGGCATAACTTATCCAGGCACAGGGAACCTGAGGGCTGAATGCCTAGAAAAAGGAACGACAAACTCCTAATTTTTTGCCAGTCACACTTAAACCAGAATAAACTCAAGTAAAATTTGTACAGCGATGGCAGGCAGGACAAGAGGAAAATAATTTAAACCACTGTATTCATAATGGGGAAGGGAATTAAATAATCAATTTATTTCCAATCAAATACAAGGCTAAAAGTATTAATAAAGAACCAGTTCTATAACTAGTTTTAAAAGTAA
The DNA here is from genome assembly GCA_035583185.1 of Anabacerthia variegaticeps. Taxonomy (NCBI): domain Eukaryota; kingdom Metazoa; phylum Chordata; class Aves; order Passeriformes; family Furnariidae; genus Anabacerthia; species Anabacerthia variegaticeps. Next base: position 17,689,996 of record JAWWEW010000006.1, on the reverse strand, counting down.
CTTTTAATTTAATTACCTACAGATTACAACCTAGGTAATTATAGATATACTAAAAAGATTTGCCAGACATTCAGTTCTAATAGAAATACTCCAGAAACTTGTTTAGCATGCAACTAGGACAATTAAAATCCAGGCAGTGGAGGTGACAGTCCAGCCTGGAAGCAGGATGCCTCCACAGAAACACTCACAGGGACGATGAAGAGAAAGACCCGGTATATTTGATCAGGCTAACAATCAAAGCCTGTACTTTCAATTATATATACAATGCAAAATCAAAAAGTACTATAAAAATATTTTCAAATATACTGCAATGTACCAATAGAGGTAACTGGACATCCACTCAGCAACTTCCCTCTCCCAGCAGATTTAAAAAAAATAGTCTGTAAATCACAGTTACCATTACCCACCACAGTTCAGAATTAATTACATAAATGCTGATATTAACATTAAAAGATCTAAATGCTTGGCATAGAGACAACCTCCAATTAGAGATCCCTAACAACACAGACAGGAAATATACAGACAGTTCTGAGATTAGAATATCTTTTTATATTTGAATAATAGCTCTTTTGGTAATACTAAGAATGTAAACAAGAAACATAATTAAGTCATTATCATTATCAACTACTTACTCTCTTAAGGGTCTGATTCTCTTCAATTTTAACAGGGAAAAAAAAAATCATGCACTAAGATGACATCCCTTAGAGCAAGGGGCTTTTTTATCTCCTGCAGTGATTTTTGCTATTCTAAGAAAGCAGTAAATGTCAGTATTCAAAGACCCATGATCTCACCATAGACACTTTGAAAGTATAACATAAATTACTTTTAGTAGCCAGATATATCACAATACTTTCTACTGCCACAGTTAGGAAAGGTAAGCATCAGTATAGGTACCCACTTAAACCCAGGATGAAATGCTGTCTTGGTAGAAGTCAGCTAGGAGAACAGCCATTCATTAGGACATGAATACCAATATAAAAGCCAGAATATAATATCACCTTTATTCTTAAGTAATTTTAAAGACATTTATTTACTCTTTAGTTTCTCTGCACACATAGAGCACAGACTATAATCTTTTACTCAGCTGCACTGGGTTAAATGAAAGCAGCCTCCTCTGGAGAGCTCCATTATCCCACTCACTCCTTCCATAAGTTTGAGTTTGCCAAACTAATGTTCAAAAGGGATCTCAGAACAATCTTCTTTATTCTTAAGAACTCTGAGGAATCCTACAGTGTCATAAAAATATCTCAGTTTACAGTCACAATGCAGTAATGGGTAATAGCTTGTCTGCAGGAGGATTACAGTTTCTATTTGCCTTATCCTTTCTCTAACAAATACTGGAAAGGAAAACAGATACCACACATGTAGAATCAGTTAAATGAAAATAGACCCCAAAAAGCATGGGTGAGGAGTAGATATCTGATACACTGGAAGGTCTGAGCCTACATTGCAAAACAAATGGAGGAAGAGGAGAGCACTGCAGCACAGCCCTCTTCCAAAGTCCCTCACCTGAGGTGAGGTCTTTCTGGGGCAAACCCCTGTCCCCAGCTGGGTCATATCCCTGTCCCCAGCTGGGTCATGGTGGCTATGGATTAAGGAGGAAGGCCACCCTCCCCAGAGCACCATGAAACTCCACTGACAGCCTTCTCCTCCCTGCAGTACATGGCATTATCATACTCCTTTTCTGATACAGCAGCAAATGCAGTAGAAACATTCAAACCAGAAGCCATGGCAGGCTTTGACCCTCACTGAGCTCTGCAAAAGAACCTCCTGCCTCTCTAATCACAACGGTGAAGATTAACCAGTCCAGATAAATTTAGATGCTTTACTATTTTTCTAATATAAGAGCTCAAAATAACTTTCAGAACTACTTTTGAAAGCATATAAAGAATACACATTTATATTATTGATACACATATGTGCTTATATTGCAAAATAAACCTCTAATTGTATAGGGCAATGTAATTCCATTCTATGATACTGATGACAATATTATCTTGCTTCTTTTCCTTATCTATGATACAAAGAAAAATCCATATGAGTTTATTATAAAACTTAAATTAAAAAAAAAGGTAATAAACAATATTTTATTTTTGAACTTTTTTGTTTGGTATTTTCTTAAACATTTGGCATTTCATATGAAGGCTGGGTTAATCTGAAAAGGAACTCTGGGGTGAATACATTAGTTATAGTGTTGCGGCTATAGCAGCAAAACATTTCCACAGCAAAAAATACTTCCATATAGTAATCCTTAGTTAACTACAGATAAATTCCCTTTCAGTAGACAAAAAAAATAAAAAAACCCAACTTCCTAAGTGACAGAAATAATAATGCAGATTAGATTTTAAAAGAGCTATGGAAAAATTCCCTAACCACTTACCGCTGATTGACAAAAGGAGTGGAGAACTCTGCAAGCAGACGGAAGTTTCCAAAATAAGCCAGCAAACCTTTGCTCTGGTTAGCAAAACAAAACAGATATATAAAAATCAACAATGTAGATGTGAAATTGTCATTACAGTCTTCAAGTATACACAGAATCATACATCATCTCAACTTCTTTATTCAAACTGATAGTGAATTTGCCAGCCATGGCAATCTTCCTTGCAATTTCAAGATGAGTTTTATCACAAAAGCTGCAATTGTCCTTCAGGTATCTCCAATCAGTAGCTTCTTACTTCAAATAAATTTTTAAAAGACTTACAGTTAAGTGGCCATGGAAAGTTTGCTAGAGAAGACTTGCACAAGTAGTCATAGGTTATAATTAACATGATACTATTACTGGCTAAAAGATTTAAAAATATTTTTGATTTCTCAATGTTTAAACAAGCCCAAACAGGAACATTGTATGCTAAAGAAGCCTCCCTGCATTGTTTTAGGAACATAATTTGCTAAAGCAAAGACAAATTCTCAGCTCTGATTTGATACCAGAAAGAGCACATAAAGCCCTTTTATCCAAGGGCAGAGCTATAACCACATAGTAATAACTGCTTTAAAAGTTCACACTAACACTACAGCCTACTCTGATGCCTGACAACCCTTTCAGTGTAGAAATTCTTCCTAATACCCAATCTAAACCTCCGCTGGCACAACTTGAGGCTATTTCCTCCTGTCCTGTCACTTGTTACCTGGGAGACAGAAACAGAACATAACATCTTGAAACCATTTCCCTCTAATTTTCCAACTAAATATTCAAGCTTGTGCTTTTATTTGAAACCCTTTTCTATAATCTTATGAAAAGCCCCTCTGTCAATTTTGCTGTCTCTACAGCAAAAACTGAGAAGAGTTTTAACCTCAGCCATAACACACTTTTGTTGAAGGAATTTAACATTGAAAAGGCATGTGATCACAAATCACAAACAACAACATTTAGAAAGAATGATGACTGAAACTATAAATATGCTTTTCATTAACCAGTGAAAATTTTTTTCAACATTAAACAAATGAGATATATAAAAGCATTGTCTTCAATCTCATCTGCCTCGTATGTTACTAGAAAATACAGCACTTACCAGTACGAAATAGTAAGCATACAGAGCTGCCAAGTGATGTATTACAAAGAATTTGTCACCAATTGCCTTCCAGTAGTAAATAATAAGCAACAGATCTACAAGAGAACAGAAATAAAGAACATTTTATTATACAACCATTGACCTTTGAATAGTTTCTCTAAGTTCAAGATATGACATTAGTAGAAACTCTGAATTATCTCTGAAGAGAGTACCTTTATCCTAAAGACTTTACTTCAGTCAAAGCATTAAGCAACAGTTTTCTCCCAACAACTGCCATAAATGATTACTTTCCCCATCAAGGGAAGTACAGAAGCAATAACTTTAATGGAAATATTTTGGGGAAAAAAGTGGATCCTGAATCTCATACTGACTTCACACTTGTGGCCCAAAAAATCTGGAATAAGGCGGGGGGAGGGAAGGGAAAAAAAAAAAGAGGAGGTCTACAGGGGACATAGTAAATATACAAATAAATGCAGTAAATGCAAGGATCTATTATGGGGAGCTTCTGAATCAAAAACAGGGAACCGTTTATGAAAAATATTTTACAAGAGGCACTTGAAGCTTTAACAGAAAAGTTCTTCCTCCTCCCATAATGGCTTCAGTTTTCAGTTTTTGTTTTCTGTACTGGAACAAGCAATTTCTGACCCTGCTTTATCCAAATGAGTACTTTGGACTGGAATATTAGTGACCAAGGTTTCAAATCCAAGACTTTACCCCTGTGCCTTTTTATGTACAGTGTGTGCCTTGATCTCTTTTGTATTAGCTATCCTCAGGCAGAGCTTTATATCATCTGACATAGCTGTTCCACTTTCTATTAATAATTAAACATCAGCTGTATAAGGAAGTGAGAGAGAATGAGTGGCCAGGTTGAGATCCCTGTTCAAAGGCATTCATTAATTCATAATTAAAGTCTAATGCATAATTATTCAAAAATAGATACTGATTAATTTAAACATGGGAGCAGAATTTATGGAAAAAACAGGGACTTAAACTAACCCACAGTTAACTGAGTGTGCTGATCACCACATTATCAGTTCCACTGGGGTGAGTAATTTAATCTGAGAGATAAACAAGTCCATGGCCCAGTCTCTCATCATAGACTTCCTCCTAACATGAGAAGTTTTCCCTGAAATAATACAAGTCACAACAAGTTTTTGCTTTGTTAAGCATTATCCCCATATAACATAAAAGAAAGCTCCAAAGCATTTTGTAGCAAAATTTCCATGCCAATTTTAGTAGATAGCAAAATTAAGAACATAAAACATATGTAGGAGTAAATACCATCATTTAAAACTTCCCTGTTTTATACATGACTAAATTTTGTCTTGAAGTGACACTAAAAGATGGGCAGGCAATATTCTATGGCATCATTTGCCTCAGCTTATATTGAGGGTTACTAAAATTCTTCTGCCAACATTCTGAGGTCACAGGAAGAAACATACAATAAAAAAAGCTACGAGCTGTAGAGGCTCTGAAGGGGGCAAAGCGCACTGCTCTAACACCTTCTCAGTTGGCCAAAGGACAAAACTGAGCAGAAGTTGGTGGTTGCATATCAAACCATCATAAAGCCACACTGTGGCATCTCCTCACTGCTTGGGGAGATATTGCATCTTTCACATCCGCTAACAAGATCTTGTGATTTCACCACAACCCACAACTCCATTAGCAATTACAAAGCCGCAGTAGAAATTGTATTGTATGCACATATCACATCTTCAGCATGGTGGCTCAGTATAAATAAACAGGTATAGTGACTCAATATAAATATACAGGTTGTGTGTTATATACACATTGCATAATTACCAGAAATGAGGTAGCCTGTGGTGATAGCAATATTCAGCTTCACGATTGAAGGGTCACCCCTGTAAACATACCAAAAATACACAGTTACAGTCTTTATAACGAGGTAATTTGCAAAGGACATACACATATATCAAACACAATGTCCATGAGGTCACCGTATCGTTGGCTCATCGGTAAGATATTACGCAATCTGGTTAAGAAAGATTCTCGTCATGAAAATTGATTCCTTTTCCACCCAGATGAAAGACATCCACTATCTACCCTAATCAGGATCAAACCCTGCCTTGACACAGAGACTGCCCCAAGAGCCTTGCTAGAGGTTAGAACTGAAACACAGCAAGTAGTCTGAGCTGCCTTCTCTGGAAACTGAGCATGAAAGGGAACAGCCCAATCAATGCCTCTTAGCCCTTCAACTGACACTCCCTGTCTTCATTTTTGTCTTCTGCCAGTGTTAAAACTTTGTTAAGAATGACAAAAATATCTTGCTCAACTGGTGCTTTTCATGTTCATAATCTGATGGATGCTTACAGGAGTAAAGAGTAGAAGTAGATATGAAAGGAATTATTTGCCAGTTCTTTGGAGCCCAGGAACCTTCGAGAAGAAATGCTTTTCAGAGAAGTTTCACACCTTTTTGGTGCCAAACATTCAGTCCGCAAAATTCTTGGTAGCACACACACAACTTCAGTTCCTCTAGAATGTTCAACAAATCCAAACTTGTGATTACAGATTAAGAAAGGGAAGCATCCATGTTACAGCAAGCACCATTTGTTCTTTCCTCCACTGTCCTCTGAGCATTCCTATTTTGAGGAGTTTGGTAAGGAAATCTCTTTTTCTTGATGCAAAAGATCATAACTTAATTTTTTTAAGTAAATTGTGTAACTAGTCTAGCTATGTTTTGTGTAAGTAGGAATTCAGCTTCAAGTGACAGACCAACAGATTCATAAAATGTGGACTGCTCAAGACAAGCTGTGAAAGCAACCTTTGTTGTAAAACTCCTGAGAAAAAAGGAACCTAACTGTGCCTACAGCCACCTCCAACAGAAAGTCTACCTCAGCCAGAACACAGTAAAATGCTATTATACTTTAGCTATTATTTCCTAATCCTGTTAAAATGGAGCAGTGAAAGAGATTTCCTGTATTATTACAATCTGTTCACTAAATTTTAATGCTTTCTTAGTGTCTACAATTAACTGCTTCCCTCAGTGAGACGGTAGCTTAGAGGAATATAGGACTCATAAATCCAGAATTCTCCTGTTAGGGGAACAAAAAACATTACCAGGAGATCTGGAGCTCATGCCAGGACTTAAGACTGGCCATAGAGGCTCTCTTAACTACAACTTGAGATAGGAACATTTTCCCATGGCTTCAAAACCTGACTTCATGAGCTACATAGGTTGTGGGTTGAGTGCTTCTTTAGGTTTAGACATAGAGCATAAACAGAGGTGTTCTCACAATTTTAGCAGAAACTCTTATAGTTACAGCCCTCCTGTTAGAGCTCCCAGCTGCAGCAGCATCATAACCCAACTTCTACGTGGTCCCAACACACTTCAGCACATCAGCACCAAGATTGAGCCTGCACTCAGAGCCTTCATATATCTTCTCCAGAGAAGATGCAAAGGATTGAGTATATCAAATTGGTTCCTTGATATTGGTAAACATGAATTAACTGGATGAGACAGGGAATGGTTCACTTCCCTTCTTTTTTTTCCACCAGAGAATGGTTACTGTGCAACGAACTTCTCTAGACTTTCTAAACCAACACTTCAGCAATATTTCTGGCTGCACTGTCCATCTGTCACATCCCTTCAAGTAGAGTCCATGTTAGAATTTCAAATTAATCTCAATTAATGGAAAATAGTTTCATCTAAAATCTTATAGATTTCCTCATCTATCTCCTTGAATGGAAAGTGCAATGGAGTTAATGGGCCCTGATGTTTGCAGCCTAGTTTTGCTGCAAGCAAGAGCCAGGAATGACAAACAGGGAGTGACTTGAATAAGCAAATGGGAAGAGGTATCTCTTTGGTGATTGCTAAGGAGGGATGTGTGGCAAATGAATAACACATGAACATGCACAGGCAGATAGAACAAACAAACGTACGTGACTTTCTTCAAACTTTGCAGATGTAGAGTCATATAAAACACTGATCAAACACAAGACTTGAACTGTAGCAACTGTGAAGCAAACAGTTATAGGAAAGAGCCTGCTCTTCTGTGAAGCTATAACTTAATTCACTTATTTACATCTTCTCCCTCTCCTTATCTGATCTCTACCACCTCCACATTTTCTACTGTGTGATTCTCACCGCCTCAAAAACAATCTACATCATCTATGTTAGCTAGTCTGTCATACATATAGAAAAAAAGAAAAGTGTTAGGAGAAGTCCCAGACAATCAAAAAAATGTATATACACAATGCTGATGCTTCTGTGCAACTTATCAATGTCCCAGCCTTTGTTACGAGCTACTGTATTTATTTTCAGTAATACCATATTCTCTCTCCATTGAACCCAAACCCTTAGCAGGAGTTCTGATCCCTTCCAAGACATATGGGTATCATTATCACCACATATTTAAGCTTTGCATGAACCCACAAGTTAGGCTGACATATGTAGAGGCTCAGAACTGGTGATTTTTCATTATAGATATCTTTCAATTCCATGGAAAAAAAATTATTCAGTACTGTCATACAGTCAATGACCATACAAAGATGGCAGAAATAACAAATGGAAAAAATTGTCTGTATCAAAACCTTCCCAGAAGTCAAAAACTGGAGCACTTTCAGGTTAGCTGGGCTAGAACTGTGCAACCAAGTTGTGTGAAGGATTCCTGGACAATTACTCACAAACTACTGAAACTAGGTTCACAAATATTTCTTGTATTGTTTGTAAGCGATTCCTACAGAAAGGCTCATGCATCCTTCGTGTCTGTAAATGACCAAGGCCCACAGCTTATAAGGACATTAGATTCCCAGACTGAGCAGCCTTGCAACAGCCCATCTGGCATTTCTCATATGATTTGGTTTCTTCCTTGTCACTCAAGACTATGTGGATTCAACTACAAATCAATGTAAAAATGATAAGCAACTTAAGACTTAATGTACAGCTAAGCCATAAAACAGACTGGGGGTGGGGGGAACAAAAAAGGTTAAAGTTCTATGCGGTCGGCTAAGCCTTTAATTACTGTGTACCAGGAACTCACATGACATATGGGGGACTGCACAGACTAATGCTAACCATCTCATTCTTCAGAGATGTACAGTTCAACCTTAGAAGAAAACATACATCTACAAATTTGAACAAAGTCACCCTACAATTCTGGTTTCCCTGTCAGAAGAAACCCTAACTTAAAGCTGTATTTCTCACAGGCTGCATACAAGTAAAGCCACAAATAATACTACATTTGGCCTTCCTTTGCACTTAATCAGTTGCATGCACATGAATTGAAATCACTGCACTGTTTTAAATATAGTGATACTTCAAACATTTTAAAATTCACTTAATTTTCAATTAAAAGATACACATCTCGAGTGTGTTCTATGTGTTTTTGACTGACAAATTCCTGAAACCACTAAGATAATTTTGACCAATAAATAATTTACAGTAATTCTGCCATAAAATGAACCTGAATCTTTGATTTAAGACACAGATTAGCTGTAGTTCCACTAGATTTTAACATTTTCCTTACTCTACCAAATGCAAATAAAACCATGGATAGCAATTTGCAAACATAGCTAAATTAAAAAAATAATTGGAAGCAGTAGCAGAAATACAGAAAAAATCCCCAAAAGCAGATGGATTTTGTCTTTTAAGATTTAATGTTTTCACATCATCCACTATGCTAAGGCTTCATAAGCAACATTAAGTTTTCACTATAGAAAAATACCTGGTTTCATATAATGCAACAAAAAAATTTCTCAAACTTACTAAGAACAAAAATGGTTTGGTTTTATTTAATTTGAATTTTTCTTGGAATTACTCCAAGAAAATCTAGTAAATGTGAAGATCCAATATTTATTATCACCAAGAGGCTTTTATTTCTGCCATTCATGACTTCTTTTGTACTGTTTGTAACAATGTCTACTCAGACAATCCAGGATAAAAGCTTCTATCTGATAAAGCTTAGAACACTCACTGAGAGAGCCATAATAACATGCTGCTTTTCAACATGGTTAACAGATCTCATAAGATACTCAGGCTGTGTTTGGTCTCTCTAAAGATACCAGAATGCAATCGAAAAACCAGCCAAGAATTTAATCATATATCACTACATACAGAAGAGGCTAATGTTTCCTAAATATGTTATGCACTAGTGTTACATTTTTTAAAGCCACCTAACAGATCCACGGCAGAATGCTTCAAGCACCCAATCCTGTCTAGTCCATGCTACATTGTCATTAGCTTACAATAACACAGGAGCAGAACAAGCATCAGACACTAAATTTATGTGAGTTTAAACTGACTCCCAGTGTGGTCCTTTGACATGGTTAAATGCAACAGTCTATAACAGAAACGTGAAATTAAACTTAAAGTAATTAGTTATTCCTCAGGAAAAATGCGGTCTTCTCCTTCTATAGGCAAAGAGTTCCAGAGGATAATGAGTAAAGTGACAAAACACTGATGGCAATCTATAATTAACTCAAATCAAATGAAGCCATATTGTTTCTTCTCCCTCAAAAAAGTGCGAGACAATAACTAAAACTCAGGAAAATATAAGCTTACTATAGAATATTTTGTTAACTAGATGAAATATTAGAAGTCCATTTACTAAATAGTCTTATCACTTATGAAGTGTTTATCCCTTGAAACTTTCATACTTACGTTAAAATGAAGACTGATAGGAGTTTTATGGGAGGCAGAAATATCAACATCTTCATTTACCAATTTAGACATATACATTTTAGAATAGGCCACTACAACTTTCACACAGACATACACTCTCCAGATCTGCAAAAACTTTCCAATTTCACCTTAAAATGATTACAGTAAATAGCATCATTTCAGTCATGCTGACTTAGTTACAATTTACTCTATAGTAATTTAATATGCTGTTCCAAATCAATTGCTTGTATTTAATCTATTCCACTTCACAGAGACACACTGAACTAAGACATTAATACTGACAAAATAATTAAGAAATTTTCAAATCATACAGACAAAAATAGATGCATCACAACTGCGTATTTTAAAGGGAAATGAAATAATTATTTCAGCAATTAATACACTGTAGGATTTTTTTCTTCTCAATTATGTTATTGTATTGTGTAAATAGAACATATATGTAACATGCCTTACCAGAGATGGTCAGCATTAACAGCATCATCATACAACAAAATATATAGACAAAATCCTCCAACTACCAAGGCGTGGAATGTGGACACTGTCCTGAAAAAGAGATCACAGTCACTTCCTATACTAGGCTTAAGGTAGGATGTCTCCAAAGACATTCTCAACTGTATCCAGATACTTCTCTGGAAGTCAATAATCTGCTCTTTACACTATATCCAACCACTGATCCAATGACTGGTGGGAAAAAAACCAGTCAAAAAGAAGGAATCTATTAGATTGGAGAGGTATTGGTGATATTAGATAGAAAGTACAGTCTTAAAAGTAACCAAGATCTAAATTTTCCTCCAATTATCCCCTATATTAATGAATTCTTAAAGCCAGTATGACATCTAACTCTCTAACAAATGCTTTCTGCATTGTCCCATTTGCTAGAAAATTTGTATGCATTTCAGATTCTTGTTGGCCCATGAGTCCTGCAGCAGTAAAGTCTGCCAAATTCAGGTTTGGAAAGTGGCATTAAATGAAAATCCTAAGTTTCAGATAGAACTTCTAGTGCATTTCAAGTAGCTTCTGGCTTTCAAAGAGAAAACTTGTATAACAAAAGGTTGTAGCTGAGTACCCAAGGTTTAATAGCTACAGGTTAATATGAACTAGCAGCTCACCGCTTTATTTTATACTTCTCTTTTTTGATGTAAGTCACAGTAATCAGAGTTGCCTTGTCCCTGCTTCAGAACTCAACACTTTTTTCTCCAAAGACAAGAGTCTCCAGTATACAGGCTGCATGCACGCTGTAGATAAACTCTGCATGTTAACAAGCACTTAAAGAGAAATATCTATTTACAGAGGCCTCGGCAGGGTTTCTGCCAGCACACAGGCCAGGATCACTTGTGCCCTTTTGAATCCACATGTATTCTTGGTAGGTAGAACAGTGCAGTGGGCGTGGATCCAAACTGCAAAACCTTCCTCCTCTAGCCATAGATCTAACACTACTATAAACTGCATCTAACATTGTGTAGCTACTGTCTGCTTTCCCACTTTTCACGCGCGACTAGGAATACTGAAAAATTATGTGACAAAATAGCTGAACTGAATTATGGGTACCATTTGAAAGATGAGAACTCAGTTCAATGCTGTGTGACTGGAAACATCTTCACACCATATTCACAAATTAACAATATGCACACAAACGTACAGATGCTGTTAGTTATTAGTCTTGTCTTTGTACATATTGAATACATGTATTTGGAGGTCATTAATATTTTAAATATCCTTAAGGCACTCTCAGGAGTCTAAACTCTTACCATTCAAGATTTGAAGAAAACATCTTACTTCCTGTGGAAGACTTTGCAAAGAAAGAGTAGGTTATAATCCCTACTCTGTTTCCAGGATTTATTAACTAGTGGCAATAGAAGATTCTGTAACCTTTCATGAAAGAAGACTCTATTTACAATTTGTTCAAAGAGTGTCATCATGCTATTTTCAGCAGCTTTTTCAATAGCGTTCCAGAAAATGAATGGAGGTTAATATAATATGAATAGTCAAATGCAAGAAGCTGGATGAGAACAATTAATAACCATTACAGTACAGGCTATGCTTCCCCTCCCCCTTTAACGAAGAAAGAAAATTTAATTATTGGAATTTTAATTAATAGTTTAATTAAAAGGTCTGTCTACTCTTGCAACACAGAATTAGCAAAGATAGGAACTTTGATTCCTTTTTTAAAACAAAGTACAGATTGCAATATTAGTGCTTGAGAAGTACCTGAAATTTTTGAACTTGAGGAGAGGATAATCCCGCAAGAAGGAAAATTTATCCTAGAATATACTCACTAGTTTACAGTTGCAACTTGTCTCCGGAGTGGTGTTTATCTGAACCTAAGTCTTTAGAATACAAGATAGACACAAGCACAGCACTTGAAGGGGGAGAAATAAAAGAGAAAAAAAAGGAAGAAGCAGCAGATTTCCTCCTTAACTCTGAAGTTTCTCCATAGAAGATGGAACAGAAGAAGGGAAATAGTACAACATTCCATATTAATATGGAATCTAGGTCAACCTATCAAGCTCTGTACATTTCCTTGAAATTACTGTCAAGGCTTGCATCCTTTAACTCCTCATTAAACTGCAAAGAAACAAGTTGCACTGCTAAGTTGCATACTTGTTCCTTCATTAATGAATATATATATATTTTCACAACTACTTAATAGCAGTACAAACTTATTATAGCACAGGTGACAGGAATTCGTGCATAACAACTTAAAGAGTTATACCACATTTGTGTCAAAACAGAGTTTTTAAACTCATTTTGAGTATCTGCATAGTTAAGATGCCAGAACCAATTACTTTATTGATTCCTAATTCTTGGAAGGTCAGACTAAACAGATTGACAGTATGGAAAGAGCAGCAGCTCAAACACTTGATTACAAAGCCCTCCAAACGGTAACAATATATTTTCAATGTTACAGCTCATTTCAGTCAGATGCATTCTTCCAGACCCAGCTGAGCTGATAAAAATGCATAACCATCCTCTGTGCCAGTTTCCTTCAGGACTGCCAACAGAATCATTTGTGTGTGCACTCCCTACACCAGTTCAATACAGGACAAAATAATAACCATCTACTTTTAAGTCATTTAAGTTAACCCAACTCATTTTACTGGGAGATAGTAACTTTCTCTACCTGCAGAGCTGTCTGCAGAATAAATACATATCCATCTACACTCTCTGAGGTCTCACTCTTGAAGGTGTCTCTTCATTTTGGTAATGGGGCAGTTCAAAAAAACACTGTGTTTGGTTAGCAGAGCTGAAGCAACACAAGCACAATTAGCCTTTCTTTCAGTTCGTGTCCTCCTCACGTATGACATCAAGAAGTTGTTGACGAACCATGCTTTGTGTTTCATGCCTTCTAACTATAGAAACAGATCAAGTCCTGGATCACAACACAACTTTGTGCCAGTATCTACGTCCCGCTATCAACCCCAAGAAAAAAGTGCAGAAAGAAGTAAAAAAGGACACAGCCTGGGATGCTGTATCAACTCAAGCAGTTGAACACTTTACTACAAAGTAGCCCAGAGATTACGAAGCAGCTTATTTCCAGCACACTTGTTACGTGTGGAACAATTCGTATGTTATTATGCAAAGCACTACACCAGCACAGCGCTAGCAGGCATGGGGTAAGTTCTCATAAAGCCTATTATGCAATTCAAGGGCCACTTGATGTGGCTTAGAGACAGAAGTTCAGCTCCAAATGCTAACAGTTTAGTTTCCCTGTTTGCCTCTATTGCTAATTGTAACAGAGAGAGAAATTTAAGCTGTACTGGTATTATAAATTGCTATCCCACAAAGTTGTTTTGGTAATAGGTAATTATTCAAAGATGGAACTGAAATTGAGATGGTTCCTTTAAGAACAGTGCAAAAGGACATTTGCCAAATGGACGGGCAAGACTATTTGAGTTGCTAATGCTGCCTAGAACAATGGAAACAACTTTAAGAGCATCCACCTGATACTACCTCTAAACATCACTTAGGAGGAACAGTGATGCAACTAATGCATTTTGAGTGCAGTAGCAGCCATACAGTATGTATTTCTGATCTCCAAACTTGATAAACATATGAAAAAATATTTTAAAGTTGTAATAGGCTACTCAAAGTTGTACTGTACCAATTCATTTCAACTGGAGAACCTTGTGTATTATATATACCTGTTCAGAGTAGTATATTGTAAATAAAACCTCACTGATCATCTCATTTGCAATTACTACCCTATACTTCCTTTATGGCTTAAAAGAGAGGAAAGTGCCCAGGAAAGATTCAAGGGGTCTAACAAATTTCTAACAGCATTCTCTCTGAGGAGACAAGTGTAATGCAGGTGGATCCACCCCAGTGATGGAATGCAGAAATACAAAGGGAGCACGGAAGGTTTTTAGATTGAGTTTTCACAACTCCTTCCTGAGTGCGTACCCTGTGTCTGCCATAGCTTCCTCTTCTTGCAGTCTGCTTCCTCACCAACACACAGATGTACCTGTCAAACCTGACTTCTCAATACTACACCAAAGCTTCATTAAATTCCTTAGAAAAACTCAGCTTATATAAACCAGTTTGTAGTGTAGCACTGGCAGAACAGAGAGCAAACTGCTCTGCACCCAAAAACATGACCACAGATACACTAGCATTTAGATCATGCAATACATTTGAATAGTTTTGATTTTCATATATGTTTTGAAGGGAATTTTCTATCTCTTTACCAGAAGTGTCACAGACCATCACTTCAACATATTACCTCTCACCAGTCACTGTTTTTTTACTGACTTTAACCTGGTCATCACTGTCTAACAAGGTGTTTAATGTACAAGTGTTTGTAATGCTGTGTGTTCATGAAGGGGCCTCAGCATCTCACATGCATAATTTCTTGGGTGCCTGAAGCCAGTCCTCTGATCTTTACAGATTTTTAACTAATAATATGCAATAATTAACTAATAAGGTTTTATGCAGTCTTATATATACACACACATGTGGTTCAGGTGTTGATGGTTTCAGGTAGGTCACTAGCTGTAGTTGTTTTGAACACTCTACCTTGAATTCCATTCAATCTTCCTTTTTTGGCTGAGATTCTTAAAACCACGTGTTATTCGTGTTGACACCCATGAACTTAAAACATGGAACAGGAGCTGAAATACAGTAAAGCTGGCAACAGTAATGCCAATAGTCAGGTTGCTGAAGGGAGCCATTGTTCTTCAGCCTGTGAAGAGAAGCAGAAGGTAATTTCAGTCCATTCTCCATTTAACTATTTTAAGCAGACACAGAAAGTGTTTTTGACAGCTAACTTATCAACAGAAATATTAATCACTAGAAGTTTCAACCTGTTCAATGTTTCTACTTAAGCCTTCATAGTATAAAATTATGCCCTGTTATACCTAAAAGTTGCATTTGGTTTTGGTTTTAACATTTGCATATTATATATTTTTCTGACCAAAAGTTGCATGTATTTTATCTACACAGAAAGGGCAGGCAGGACCAATGACCAGTGCAACTGCCAGCTCTAAAGCCTCCACTCCTGTCCCAAGAAGTTCCAAAGTTAAAACTAGTCTCATTCTTACCAGATTGACTGATGCCAACAGGATTTTAAAACATGACAATGAAATCAGATAAACATAGAGAGGTTTTCAAGTCAGCCCTGGGAAGCAATGGCCTCACTGCAGCCTTCTGGTTGTGTACTTCACAGAGACAACAGTTCTCAATTTGCAGTGTTCACAGTTGAGGGCTCGTCCATATTTCAGATTTTTTTTCTTCTTCACTAAAGTCTAAACTTTGCACAATTTCATAGCATACTGAAAAGCTTCATATTGTCAGAGCTAATGGACTTCTCAGTTGCTGGATGTTTAGTAGTTTCATGAGGTCTAAATAAATAGCTAAACAATTCCAAACACAATTGTCAGTCTCTAAATGCTTCAGTCATTTTCCCTGAGTCGCCAGTATTTGCAGGACAGAATGATATTTTCCCAGAAGCCACAAACTTCTGACATACATCTCCAATTTGATGGTGAAGTGTTTTATATTTCAAAACTGGCAGAGGTTACAAACTCATAAAATGTTAATATAAATTAAGTCGAATAAAAAAGGGAAAAAATAGCCAAAAGGCTTCATTTAAAATATTTAAATAATGATTTTAGTATCTATTCAAGTAACTGATGTCACTTTAGCTTTACTTACAAAAATATCTAAAACTAAAATGAAGACTTATAGGATAGCATAATTTAAGGTTACTACAGGAACTTAATGGTCAGCAAAAACTGATACAATTATATAATACACTTATGTCCACCTTTATTTTATATGCATTACAGAATGACTGAACATGCCTTAGATTTTTGAAATTGTATCTGCATTGCAGGTGGTAAGAAACTTGAACTTCAATGGGGAAAAAATAGAAAGTCCACCAATTAAAATAATAACTTTTTTTAAAATTAAGTACAATATTCTCACTTTATGGTGTAAATGGTGACTATATTGAAACACGTAGATCAGGAAAAAATACTTTTGTCTTCAAAGACTTAGAAGCAGAAGGTTTAATGACCCCAAACTTTTTCTGCTTCACCTCTTTCTTTTCTATTTATTCTCCCCAGAACTGAAGAGTAAAAAACTTCCTCTGACTGGTACCACAGAGCTACAGCTATATAAACAAAATGCAGGATAAATAAAAGCAGATTTGCTGAGTTAAACCTGCATCCATATCACCTGGATTTCACGTGTTTACTTCAGACCAGCTTTAATCCTGTCCTAAGGACTCCCCAGTTTGTAGAACATATTTGATGTGCTCCAAGGGCCTATCTTCCTGCTCAGTTGAACCCAAAAGGAATCCAGCTTGCATGCTCTGGGACAGCTACGCAACACAAATCATAGGGCAGCAAGTAGGGGTGATCAGAAGATTCAGTTTGTAAGTGCATTTTTAATCCAAACTAAAATTTTTATGTACACATGCTGCAGTGCATTGCATCAAATAAGTTGATTCCAGTTGTTTTCTGAGAACCTGTTTAGTTCAGCAGCATACTAGTCCTGCATACTTTTTAATGTTACTCTATTAAAAACTTCCAATTGCAATTACTATCCTGAACACCCACTATTCTTGATTCTCCATATACTTCTCCATCTGCCTCCACTGACCAAGAAGATACAAAACACAAATCAAGCTTTATGCAGTTTTTACGCAGTTCAAAGTACCTGAGCCAATGGATGTTAGGCTCCATTTTCCAAATGCTTACCATTTGAAGCAATAAAACAATGAATTTAGTATCTTTCAGTTTAAACCTACTGAGAACGTATGTTACACATTCCATTCCCAGGGCCAAAACTTTATTATTACATCACCTTATTTGTAGCTACCAAGTCTTCTGTTGGACAATGTAAGGAAAAAAAAATCAGTTGGTTTAATTCCTGAAGTAAAGGAAGCCAAAATCCAGGTTAAGGACAATTCTCTTTAGAAAAATAGCAAAATCACTGAACATCAATCACACCTACCTCATCCTTTTGACTAAAATATAGCAATTCCCATGAAGCTATAAATTTTATTCATCTGCAGTGACTACACCAGTACCTCCGAGTTTCAAAGACATTGGCATAATCTCTTGGACAAGAGAAAGCCATGTTTTGTTTTGCTTCCTTAGTACCAGAAGACGTCATTAGATAAATGATGCTTCAATGTTTGACAGGTGCTCATTTTAGTATACATTATGGAATTAAACAAAAAAACCTTCCAGCCATCTCCTGCAAGAAATGCATTAGAAAACTAATTTTTCTCCTAAGAAGCTTGTACACGGACCTTATTTTAAGAAAAGGGGCTTTCACTGAAAGTGCCTGATCTGACTTTCAGAAGTTTTAGCAGCAAATACAGAATGATGATGCCCACAAAGCAGAAAGGCATGATGGTTTAGAGAAGAAACTATAGTCACTCAGTCTCTATGGCTGGTCTCATAGATACTCAAGTTTTGCAAGCCTGATTTCATATATACTTATCAAGATGCTCTTTAAGTAAATGAACTACCAAGTCCAGGAATAATTTCATGTTTTACTTCAGCTAATTAATAGTCTTGTATTTTAATTCAAGAACCAGGAGTAAACACAGTGTTTCATGTGAGATGAAGAAAAACAGCTCAGCTATAAACATTTTTTCATATATCTCAGTTGTTTTCAAATATATCCTGTTTAACATGAAAACTGTTTAGTCGATTTCCTTTTCATTTACAAGAAAAACCATTCATGTTTTTGAACCAAAGCTTATGACTTAAAAGAAACATAACAAGCTTCTGATTACCTACAATTTCTTTGCCCTGAGGACAGTGACCAAAATTAGTAAGTCAAAGGCAGCTTCAACTACACTGTGGTTTTTACCCCTGCAAGAATCTTCATACAGCTGTCCAACAAAGTCTGATCAAGATAAAGAACTTCGTGGATTATACATGAGCAGACACTTTATCACCCAAACTGCATAGTCATTGATTACCATTCAGTCAGCTGATACAGGTTTTGAGCTAATGGAAGGCTGGGCAGGGAAGGAGGTTTAGTTTAACTACTTTGCAATTCAGACAAAAAAGTACTATATCCAGGTTGGATCTTCACCAATAGAATTTTAGCAGTAGCATTTTCCTGGCTTAGCCAAAATTATTGTCTTAACAATTCAGTTAGACAGTAATTACACATGGTCAGAGCATCACTCTTCCAGCTTTTCAATGCAGTCTTTTGGTAAATAAATACCACCAAACACTTCAAAGTAACAATTTTCAGCAAGGTATTGCTTACATATGTCTTGTGTGATTTCAAATTACTCTATTGAACGAGTAACTTAGCAAAAGTTAACAACACAGTTTTTCCATCATACTCAGTAAGAGCTAAAAATATGTTGGTTTTCACCTGCTATTAACATACAATAGTTTTCCTTCAATTCTGTTTCTGCTTGAAATTTCAAAGAAAAAACAATATTAAGACTCAACATTCATTCACCCCCAACATTAGGAACTTCTGTTAGAAACAAGTTAGCACTTACTGAAAGAGGATAAAGGAGTAGAAGAGTTATCAAGCATTCTACCATCCCAGGCATTTAGGATTTATGTGGGGGGGGGGGGCGGGGGGGGGGGGGGGGGGGG
>JAWWEW010000006.1:17654908-17670760 GCA_035583185.1 Anabacerthia variegaticeps | reverse complement strand
CACCCCGTCTGTTTCCACATCAACTTGTCACATCATAAAAATAAGAAATGTAACAGTATAGCCACAGGACATGGTAAGGAGGTGCAGAGGAAGGTTTAAGGCCCACAGCCCTTACCTTCTCCGAGACTGGATTTCAAGATGAGTTGGATCAATTTCTAAACAAGATTACACCCTAAAGCTGCTAGTGACACCAGGACATCCCATTCAGTCCTCTGCTCTCCTGATCCGCTTAAAACTGAAAGCCAAATCCCACAGTTGTACGACTTGTCACACCAATCTGCAAGAAGCAACACTGGACTACGGACTGTTTGCACATTTTATAATAAGCCCAGCGATAAAACATCTGCAGTGCTGGAGCTCTGCCGTGCTGTCCGCTCTGAAGGGAGGTTTCTATTGCTCCAGTTAGATTGGATGTCCTCCCTTTGGCATCTTACTTAGCTCAATAAGCACCATTAAGGAGAAACACGACAAAATTCAAGCTACTCGCAGCTTAAGCCATTCCCTTTTCTATTTAAGGCAGCTCACCCCCCAAACTCCACTCTGCTTTCTGCTCTTAGCACACCAAAGCACCCGGGGGATTTGGCACGCTCTTTCTGAGGGGTGAGGTGTCCCCCGCGATACCTTTCACCGAATTCCCCCAAACCCCCCGCGCAGCCTGCAGACCCGGGGCCGCGGGGAGGGAGCCCCGCCCCGACTGAGCCCCCGGGGCCGGGCATTGCCCAGGGTCCGGCATTCCCCCTGGGGTCGGGAATTCCCCCCGGGGTCCGGCAGTCCCCCCGGGGCCGGGGCCGGGCATTACCTCTCCTCCCCGCTGGCAGCGGCAGGGCCGGCCGGCGCTCCCGGGCGGGCAGCGCTCACCGGCCGCGCTCGCTCCGCCCGCGGTCACCGCTCCTGCCGCCGGTGCTGCCGCCGGTGCCGGGCGCGGGGGGAGCCCCAGCCGGCCGCGGCGCTCTGCGCTGTCGGCGCCCCCACCACCACCACCACCACCAGCGGCGGCGGCGGTGCTGCCCGCGGCTTGCGGCCCTCGGCCCCCGGGGCCGGCCCAGCGCGGACGGGGGAGCGCAGGGGCCGCTCCGCGCAGCCCCGCGGGGCGGGGGAAAGGGCCCGCACCGCCCCCGCACCGCCCCCGCACCCCCCGCCCGCCCTGCCCTGCCCGGCAGCCGCACCTGGGAGCGGCGCTACGGGGGCTGCGGCGCCGGCGGCTCCTCCATCGGGTGCGGGGCAGCCCTTGCCGGGCGCACGGTGCCCCGGCCGGGTCGGGTTACGGCGGCGGGCCCTTAAAGGGGCCGAGCCCCGGCACCTGCCGCCCCCAGCCCCGGGAGGGCCGGCCCAGCCCAGCGCAGCGCACACCGGGCAGCACAGCATCTCACCTTCCCGCAACACCTGGGGCGCGCTGCCTGCCACTTACACGGCCCCGTGCTCTGAAATACACCACGGGCAAAATGCTGATGTGGCCGGCCGTAATCTATTGACACACAGGGTCATAAGGGAACACACCCGTCACACAGAGAACAGGTATGGCCAATACTCGCTGTTTTCTAAATTAAATGCTGTGCTTTATGACGAATTATTATTTATTTTACAGTTTTGAGCTGTTGTATTGAAAAATCAAAATCACCCTGATGAGTATGATGGATAGACTTAGTCTCTTACCAACTAGAAAATGTAATGGCCATGACTCTGTTCCTCTTGGCATCCTTCTGCTATCGTCCACATCCCAAACCACCTCACTTTTATATTTCTGGTAAGCACTGCAGGTCTTTTAGATCAATAATTTAAAAATTCTCCTCTCTCAAACATAATAATGTTGAAGGCATTCATACATACCTCACCCTATAGATTAAGCCGCAGCTGACAAATTATCTACCAGTGTGCACTGATCACTAATGCAAGACATCTCCCACAGCTGGAATGCTATGGCTTAACCCTGAACAGAAACTGATGTTGGCTTGCCTTAATATGCCGATCTACAAAACGCAGAAACCCAGGTGCTGATTAGCAAGGCATTGAGCCATCCCTGCTGCAGAAGTGGTAACCTGTAGGAGGTGGGCAGGGCACGCTGCCAGCATCCATAACTGTTCCCAGCCAGCTTGGCTTAATCCATTCCTGAACGTGTGTGTGTAAACATTGGAACTACTGAAGTTTGACTTCCTGTGGCCTTGTGTCTTAGGACTGACCAGCTTCTAAACTGATTTTTGTTAAAAAAATTCCACAAGATGTCCTCAGACAAGTGAAGGAGATGCCATTCCTGCTTCTAGACTTCTTCCATTCCAGAAAAAAAATTATAAAGACAGCAATATCATATTGACACAATTTCATAGTGAAATTAATATTAAACCCTCATATTTGATGTCATATAATTTTATTCCTCATATAAATGAAGATTTCAACCTATTTTCCCACTCTGTCTGCAGTTTTGAGTGAATCAGAACAGCCCCTAAAACCTAAGAACTCCATGGTGGGATCATAAGTGACTTTCAAGATGACAAACTATAAAAATTCCAAGATAATTTTTTCTTCAATAATTCACCTTCCAAAGAACAGCCCTCACTTTTTGCTTAATACAATATCACAGATTTAGAAGTGTTGTTATATATACATCCTTGCCTTTTTAAGTTGTAATGACACCAGTGCTCCATACGGACAAGTGCCGGACCTCTGGGGTGGCAGAGGATCTGCAGTGGCAAAAAGGGCATGAATGGTTGTCCTCAGGCCTGCAGGCACTGGCAAGGACTCTTTCCACTCATGGTTAAGAACCAAAGACCAAAGGCTCTGAACAAGCTCTGGCAGATTTAGCTGCTATGTTTTAAGATATTAGTTTTCTCAATTGCCTGAAGTCATGATCATTCTAGGAGAGCACAGCAAGAAAAGTAGGTAATTTTTTAACATGCCAGCCTTTGACCTCGATTCTCCATCGTAAGTGTGGTAATACCTAGCAGCAGGCTAAAACAGACAGATGAGAGTGGTAATGTCTTGAACTGAACAGATACTCTGCCAGAGACCACCTATCAAAGCTCTAAGCCTCAAAACAACCATTATGCACCATCACCATCACTATTATGCACTTTCAGGTTAGGAAACATCTAGGAGAAGACAAACCAGACTCCCCAAACCTCCGTAATCAGGCCTGTGTAGCACACAGCCTACCAAGCAATTCCTTTGGCCCAATGCTGCGTGGGTGAAAGAAACTAGTTTGACCTGCCTCACTGCTTTCACCTTGGCCTGTGATCAGCATGTTGTTGAGCATGCAGCAGATCGTGACCAGAGGCAATGCCCTCTTTCAACAGCCCAACTGCACGTGCTGGGTTGAGAGCTGCTGATTGTAAAGCTGAAAATGGTGGTTCCCTGAGGATGCCAGACTGGCAGCTGTTCTCCACGTGAGCATACAGCAGGGTGTCACTCAGGCTTCTGATAAAGAAAACTTGCACATATAAAAGAACTGGCCATGGGGACAGGAAGGCCTATAGACACAGTTAGGTATCGCTACCATACATCCAGGTTGCCTTAGATTAGTTGTCTGCCCTCTTTTCCAACCAGAAGTGTTCTTCAGGAAGATTTTGAGAACGGTCTGTATATGTGGGATTCTTGGTACCTAATAATCTCACCATGTTATTGCACACACGCAGCAGCATCACCTCGGATGTCCCATGTCCAGCCGTCTCTGAACAAACACACCAGGCAATGTGTGTTTGCATATGCAATGTAATTCCAATAAAACCAAGAGTACTCTACCGCTCCTACAAAGAGTTACATGAACATACCACACAATTACTTTGAGCATTTTCAGCAAGTCCTAAAAGTATAAGGCTTACTGTACTTGCATGATGCAACTGGTGCACCTTTTTCTGCATCAGAAATAGAGTAGACCAAAGATGGGATAAACAGTCACCAGAGCAGTACCACAGTCCACTGGCTGCTATACAGTGACCACAGTTGGGCTTTCACAACTAATACACCTCTTACTCCCTCCCTCGTGATGTGTAGCCACCATTCTCCAGCTGCTGCAAACCAAAGTCACGACTGCCAAATGGCAACTGTCAAGAACTTGCTCAGTAACAACTGCAGCTTCTGAAGACAAGATTCAAAAGGGAAGGACGAGCATTGGGCTTGTTAAGGCAAGTTGAAGAACAGATATTTAGCAACACAGAGCAAAAAGCATTATATTCCATGTCAACAGAGGGCACATATGCTGAAAAGCCATAGGAAAGGTAGGAAAGACAGGGAGATATCACAGTTAGCACTTGCAAGTAGCAGCATAAATCTGTTGGCTTCAGCTGAATCATCATATTTGTACTATGTAAGAGAAAAAGTGGGCTCTGCTTTTTACCTATGCTTTATTTACAATTAAACTTCTTGGTTATATTGATGATTTTCAGCTTCATGTCAATTAGACCCAGTAATTCCATAAATGAGGAACAAATTTGGATTAAATGGATGGGGTTTGCCATGATGGGGTGGTAAAGAGAAGGGAGCCCAACATATATAAGTCAAAGTCTGCAGTAATCCATCCTCAGCCAAGTTGTACACACCTGTTCCATACCCATCTTCTTCTGGAATTACTTTCAGAGTGGCACTTCAGGTATGGTAAAAATTTGTTGTCAGATGACTGCTCCCACTAAAATCTGCAAGAGGGATGTGACCATGAATAGAAAAATACACAGTAACCTTTCCAAAGTATGCCTGTAATTTCAGAGCCGTGCTTTCCCAGAGCTGAGCCTCCATCTGCCAAGAATGAAGCCTTTATCGTGGTTGCTGTACTGAAAAGTGAGAGACGTGTGAGAAAGGAAAATACTTTTAGAGCATTTGAAAATTAGTTCAGTGGTGGTTTGAAACTTACATAGGACATAACTAACCTTTCTGTCTGAATTTACCCATAGTAGTAAGAATAGAGTCTTAATGAATGCTTAAAGCATGAGCAGTTTATGAAAGAAATTATATAACATGGTGTTGTAGAAGTAGATTCAGTGACCTAAAAAATGCTTACATTTATTTCTGTCTTAGGAAGTTCCTAGGTCTACCTGTCAGCAGCAGCAGATATTCCCAGAAAATCAATTATACATGTAAGCAAAAATATAATGGAGATTAAAGAATATATGAAAGAGCAAGCACAATTCTTCTTTCACAACATTGTGAATCAAGAGTAACTCCACCGAAGCCTACGAGTTACACTGGTGTGAGTGAGAAAAGAACCAGCTCCATTGTCTGAAAATTACTCAGGCCACCCATGGAGTCCAATCACAGAAACTGCAGGCAGCTAATACTGCAGTATTTAATTCAGAAAGCATAAGATTGAAAAGAGGAGATAGAAAAGAAAGGATCTGAATTTGGGTTTAGACAAAAAAAAAAGCTGGAAAATTAACAGAAAAATGGTGAATGAAAAAGGAAAAAAATAAAAATACTCCATTTCTTAAAAAACCTCCTCAAAAAAAAAATATTGCATAGAGAAAAAAAAACAATCTGTGTGCTTTGTTGGGTTTGGGTTTTTTTAAACACCCTGCGGGTACCCAGTTAACAGTTGCCGAGTTCTCTGGAGGGAAAGTGTTACCTTCATTTTCCGAACAGCAGACACGATCTGTGATTTGATGCATACTGTGTTACACCTACTCAGATCGAGTGCTACAGAATGTGTGTTGTCTTTCCAGCACAGGTCACTGTAACATATCCTATCACATTTTTAGGTAGTAATGTACCTTCACTTTTCCCCGTTTAGTTTATTTCCTCTAAGCACACCCTGGTTTTCATCTGAGGTCACTGAGCTTAGCTTTCCTAGCTGTGTCATCTCCCCACTGGAGACAGCATTTCTGCCAGTAGTGTCCATAATAGAACAAAGGCTTGTTTCTGTAAAGCTGTCTGTTCACACACCTCTTCCTTCCCTTCTTCAGTTTTCTTCCAGTTCTTCTGTCTTTTCCATTTATCTTGCTGATCACACGCTGTCTCTTTCATCTATGTACACCTCACCTG
Source organism: Anabacerthia variegaticeps (assembly GCA_035583185.1). Classification (NCBI taxonomy): domain Eukaryota; kingdom Metazoa; phylum Chordata; class Aves; order Passeriformes; family Furnariidae; genus Anabacerthia; species Anabacerthia variegaticeps. The sequence continues at coordinate 17,664,799 of JAWWEW010000006.1, read as the reverse complement.
CAGCATTACTCTCTTTATTGGTGTTATTGTCCTGATTATAACCATCCAGAAGCTATTGAGGATCTGTGAAACAGCACATTGAGAGATTACTGTGCTGCATTACATCATTACCACTACACTGATGCACCATGTCAAAAACATCAAACCACATTAAGACAGATGTGCTGAGTATGATCCATAGAATTCACAGGAATGACATTTCTTTTTTTTTTTTTTTTTTCTTTTCCAGGTCATTCTGTCTCCACTATTTCCCATCTTCCACTTTATAGTCTATTTTCTTATCACCTTCTCATTTTCTGCCACTTTATTTTCTTCCTCTGCAGTGTCATCCTCCCCTGGCTTCCTTCACAATCCACTTCACATTCCTCCATGCATTTTCTTTCCTCTGATGTTCCTGCACAAAGGAGTATAAAGGAGGCAGTACTGTAGTTTTGTAAAATGTGTCCTTGCTCTTCCTGGGTGCATCTTTGGGATCTGCAAACTGAGGGTCTAGAAAGCATTTCATTCCCAAAGGCTTAAACTAGAGAGCTCTGAGATTAATAGAACTACTTGGTTCCCTAACCTCCAACATGGAGCACACCAGAAACAGCAGGAGGAAGCTTGAAATAATACCAGATGCTTTTCTTCACATGCACATATTTCCTTTTGCCTTGTGAGTCCAGGCTCTTAGCAACAAGAACACTGTAGAACCGGGTAGTGACTAGAATTTTATGATGTCAGAACAGCAGAAAATGGAAGAAGATGTACTTTGTAATGGCATACAATTGAAAAGCATGAAACTGGTGCCAAGCAGTGCAAAAACCAAACAAATTATTTCCCAACAATTCAACATGCAAAGGGTCAGAAAGCAATCCATTTCTTAATGTTCTGACTGATAACTAAAATCAACGTAATTCAGGTAGAGTAGAAAACATATATATAACTTGTTGATACTTGTTATTTTATGTGATAGCATCAGATTTTCAGGTAAAAAGACAGAGTGTTGCTTGGGGTAGTATCACTCATCTGTATGCTAAAGATAGCTTCTAAGCCTCACTTAGCTCAGTCTAAACTTTGGCACATGCCATAGCAGCTGCACAGTGTTGAACTATGCCTCCTTCAGCACACACCACAGTGTGCAGAGAATGGTTTATAAGGGTATTTGAATGGCAAATATACTAGCCTGAAAAGGTTAAGTACCTTCTCCAGACAATATCATTTCCTCTGAGTGTTTTGTCAATTTTTAAGATATTGGCAATATTTTTTTAACATTTTTAGTGATTTTTTGATCCTCTGTTGATCCGTGAAAGCCTTGAACAAACAAGGAAGGAAAATTATTTGGCAGCATAAGGAAACAAAAAAATTTGGTGCACACTCACTTTATATATATCTAAGTGTGAAAGCTATCAAAAAAACCTGAATAAGAAAACAAGAAATTGTTTTCCGCGTAGTTCTCAAATAGAATACTCAATAATACTTGTAAAAATTACATATTTTTCAGGACACAACATTATTTTAAAACTTATACATCTTTAATATTAAAGCTTTCTAATTTCATATTTTTGGGATAGACATTAAAGTGGTATAATACATTGTTTCAAAAGTAAATATATTTTGTGTCATTTTGTGTTATCCATTTTTCTTTTATTGCTGGTAATGAATTCCAGCAAAGACCCTGCTTTTAGCAGTGCTACTTGTTAATAGTGTAATTATTTTAAAATTTTGTATTGGCACTATTATAGATTATTACCTAGAGTTCAATTCCTAGTCTCCATTGATATCAGGAGTGATTTGTCCCCTCTCTAAAGCCTTGATGTGCATGTTAAGTCATACAGACATATTTCTGTCTCTGTGCAATTCTAGCCATACGAAGGAGATCATGCTCTATACTGTCAACTTTCAAACCTGACATTTAAGACAGAAATCCTGGTAAGAAACATACAAAAAGATAAGAAACTATATTGAATACATTGGTGCTAAAACACAGAAATAAAGCTTGCCTTTCAAATCAAGTGGGGAACTTTATTTAGGTTTCTACTGCCAATAACACTATTCAACACCATACATTTTTGCTGATGAGTAACACTCACTCTGATTGACTTACTCAGCTATCTACAAATACTAGAAAAACACTGAATATAAAACCTAATAATAACTAAAAATCAGGAAAATACAAAAATAATCCTAATCCCGTATGTGATATATGATATCTTAATTGTATATGTGATAGATATGATATTGCATATATATAATATATATGAAAAAATGCTGAGGTGGAAGAATTACACCATAAAAATGTATCATGCAAACATTATAAGTGAGTTGCACCAAATAAATTATCTCACTGAATAAATTGCAGAAAAATTGCATTGTGATATACACTACTTAGAAAATCTTGTTTGTGTTCAGGGATTTTTTCAGTGTTGCCCACTTACTATTATTTTGTTGTAAACATACATATTTTTCTGTAATAACTCTACTAGGACTGCTTGAAGAGCCAACATTTCAGCACCTGTTCATTTGGTTTGCTGAATAAGGGACATTCCACATCTGGACTGCCTCTGGCAATGTCCTCTTTTTCTGTGTGGAAATTATGCTCCAGTGGAACGAGGAATCTCACCACTGAAAGTGGAAACTTTACAATTCAAGGTATCTTGGGCAGCAGTACCTGCACATATGCAGACCACGGTGTTCTAGTCCAATGCCACGTTCTACAGTGCATAAGCCAGCTGTGTTCTGGACACACCATACTCCACATATATGCACCAAGTGTTAAACTGGACTTCTCTGACTCACTGGATGTGCCAGACATTTCATGCAGCAAGTCCATGGTGTTCAAAATTCAACAAATTTGATGCTCATGTATACAGGCCAAATGGGCACCAAACAAATTCTTCTATGTCATGTTATCCTAGGGAAAAATACTTGAAGCCGGGTGCTGGAGCAGGTAATGTTCTAAACCTTGTGTAGTTATTCTTTCTTTAAAAAAATGCATATTCCAATAGATCTCCTTAAAACAAGAACAGTCTTTTCATCTGACTTGTGCACAGCACCGTCACAAAGAACTCCATTATGTTGTAACAATAAATAATCTGGATGAGAAAACTGTACTTCTTCCCCCCATCACCACTGTGGAAGTTAGAGGAATCAAAGCTTGTCATGATCTGATTCCTAACTCCAAAATACACCACAAAAGGAGAAGGTCACATGTACAAGGCACTAACTCTTCAGTTTCAATTTGGACAAACTTTTTTTTCCCTCTTTGCGTGTACAGTACTCTTTAAGGGCAATTGCAGTATACCTTACAAACAGTTCACCAATTAAGTAAAAATAATAATTAAAAAAAATATATATAAAAAAAAGACCTATACAAGGGCTTGGCTATTAGCTACTTAAGAATTGCTCATATTTACAATTGTACCAGTCCTCAAACACAAAGGTACAATCAAAAAGACATCATATATTTTCTTCAGAGTATTCTAAAAATAGTATGAAATCACTTGTAAAATCCCTTTTTGGAAATTATTTCTATTATTTAGTTGACTTTGGTCAGCATTAGCAAATTGGAAGATGCCATAAAAACTTGTATTTCCATATGTGTAACTTTTTTTTTTCAGTAATATATTAATCACAACTCAGAGAAATAATTAATACCATAACTTAACTAAGCAATTGTCTCATTATCACTGTTTAATTCACAGCCATGGGAATCGACCAGCTAACTCTCTTGACACCTTAACAATGCATTAAATTCACAGTAGCTAATGCAAATCATTTATAATTTCCTAACATTCATTAAAACTTTAATATAGGCAAGGGCATTCTTTTCTTGTAACATCACACATAGAGAACAGTGTTACACATCACCTATAGTTGACGAAAAAATGTAAGTGAGGGGTATCTGGTTTTAAATTTTATGTTATCACATAATTAAAGACTTAAAATACAGTGAAGAAGGCAATATTGGCTATATTATACTGGCTATAGCTGGACTTTTAACTATGTCAGCTTTTTCTTAATAGGGTTTGCTGTGCTTGACATCTTAAGTATTTTTAACTAAACAGAAGAAATAGAAGGAACTTCATGTTTCAAAATTTTAGTATTTTGTGTTGCAAGACTTATACACAAACATACAGAAATTAAAATAAATAAGATCCCTTTGGCAGCCCTTGCCAACTCTACAAAGAATGCAATTTATCTCCATTGAGAGCTAGTGGAGTCATTACATTCAATTGACTTTTATAGGACTTGGTCAAATCCCCAAACCTACAGCCATGTTTGGCAGCATCCCCAAAACAACAGTCAATAAATGACATAGTTTTAAACACAACTGCATTTAAAAAAAAAAGCCAGAAGGAGAATGGGAGGAAAAGAAAATGAAAGACAGTGTAGGACAAAACCAGAACACACCTTCCTTCTCTTTTAATATGACCAGCTCTTTCTAGCTCCGACATGTCATTAAGTCAATGCTAGACCTTTAGAAACCTAAAACAGCTCAGAAAACTGTCCTCACTTTTAACTTGGGAACCTGTCCTTACAGTGGAGGGTGTCAGCTCTGCTGCATTTTTTATGCTCACAAGGATGCAGAGAGCACAGAAGGGTGAGACGTCCTTTTCTCAAGCCTAGGAATGCTGAGGGCCAAGCACTGAAATGCAGATGACCTGCGACAGCAGCAGTGGCCCCACAAATGCCTTGTTTTCAGCCTGAGAGGAAGAGCTGTGCACAGAAACATGCTGACAGATGAGACCAGGCTATCTCCCTGCACAAGCAATGGCCAGTTTTCTGACAGCAGGAATCCAGGAAAGGCAAAACAAATGTGTATTTCTCCTCATCCTCTTTGCAGATGCTTACATGGAAAGCTCAGGAAAGCCCCAGTCAAAAAGCAGCAGTGAATATGTAGACAATCCTACAACCTAACCTCCAAGTACCCTGTAAATTTCATTTAACATTGCAGATCTGAAGATATTTCCAAGAGATTAATATTAGACCTCAAATCTATTTTTAGGAATACTTTAAAAAAAGGCCTTATTTTTACAGGCTGAGTGGCCTGAGGCACCCAAGGAACCTCCAGGACACTCAGTACTTTTCAGTGTAACAGCAGTCTCTTTTCCTGGCCGCCTGAATACACAGAAGAGCATTATTTTACATTATGTTACAGGAACTGCTCCCTGAGCATGCTACCCAGTAATTACAACAAGTTGCATTATGTAATTTTGGTGCTGTCAACTACAAAAGTTCTTGCTTCCTAAAAGCACACTCAGAATACACCCAAACAGTTACCAAACCTTGTGTCATCAAAGACACACACACACCAGCCCTCCAGACATGCTCTCAGATGTAGTAGGTTAAAGAAACATCTGCTAGCACTGTGGCTCATGCCTACTACAGAAAACATTTTCCCTACAAATTGCTACTTTGATTCTAAATTCATACATGGTATTTAGACCCAAACAAATTTCTAAAAACAACCTACTCCCTCTCCTCCCCCACTTCCAAAGACTATATACAGAAAAGTCAACATTGCCAATAAGAGGAAAATGTTTAAATAGTAGGAGGGAAGGATACTTTATGTCTTGAGTTATTGTAAACTCACAACCACTTTGCTGTCTGTCACTGGAAATTAAAGTGTAAAGAACAGCAAATGTGAACAGGAAAAAAAATTAACTTTTAATATGGACTAAATATTGTGACATAGGGTATTTGGTTCCACTTGTTTGCCTATTTAACACAAGCATTGTTTAAGTGTTTGCAAGTGCTGTACCTTTGTATCTAAACAAATGAGACTCAAACAGATACAAGAAGTGCCATTATACCAGGAAGCACAGCACTAACCATAATGTTAATGTAAATATTACAGCTATTATTGATTACAAATACCAATCAGGACTTCTAAGATTACATTCCTATAGCTCTAATGACTCGTAAGAAAGTGCAACTGCATTTGGCCCAAAGTAATTGAAAGTAACTGCTGCTAAAAGGAACAAATTTTGCCACGGACCAGCTTTGATAACATCCTAATTCTGCCTTCAAGTGAGATCAGCCAGTAGCTTTATATATTTATCAGCTGCCTGCTTCATCATGTTCCCATGATCCCAAATGGTCTAGTCCACTGATTTAATTAAAAATCCCTTTCATTCCCAAAACGAAAACTTTTTACAACACTTAGGATGTTGTTACTCTTTCAGTCTTCCAGATGCAGCTTGTACTTCTAATATTAAAAAAGAATCATTAGAAACACAGCCAAAAGTCTTCAGGTCTTGTCTAATCAAATAGCATAATATTACTGCTCTTAATGTTTCTAAAAACACTACAGGCACAAAAAAAAAATCACTTCTTGCAGAAAATCAAGTTTACTTCTGTGACATATTTGTTTTTGCAAATCACTTCCACGAAAATATCATGCACAAACTAAGAATAATATTCTGATACATTTAATAAGTGACCGAGGTTTAACATGATAAATGGTTCCACATTACAATTTTTTCCAGCAGCAAAGCCTGACTAAGCAATTCCTGCCCTTTTCCTCCCCCAACTCCTTCCACTATTTCGCTAGTTTACCTCTCAGTTGTGCTGATGCAACTGGTTATGGAGCTGCACCCTAAGCCAAAACAAGACAAAGTTACCTCATTTAAGCAAACAACATCACTCTTGTTCATAAGTCTAATTTTAGCATTCATAATTAGAAGGCAAATACCCCAAACATCACAATTATTCAAAGTGCCAGTTAAGAAATCATGAATATAAGGTTTATTTCAGGTGCATGAAAAGACTCTTATTTAACAGTTAAAGTTAGATCACTTACAAGTGGAATCTCGTGAAGGGAATTACTGTCAGAAGGACAAAGCTACCTACATTTCATTTCAGGGGAAAAAAATAATTTTATTTATATTCCAGTTACAGCCTTTCCTCTTGGAGACAACAGAAACTGAAACACAAGAAGGGAGCTTTCCTCAGTTTCATTCAGTACCCACCAGTGTAACTTTCAAAGGAGACACACAGCATATGTACTAGTAAGCTTCCACAGAGAATATTCACATATAAAAAGGATAGCAGCAGGGTTTTCTTTGGAATGTTGACTCACAAGCCCTACATGGAAATTCAGTGGTACATTTAAGAGTTTCAGAGCTAAACAACAGTGATCAATTATTTAGAGTAAGTGTGGTTTATTTCTCCTTCAGTAAATAACTTCAAAGCTAACTTCCTGCTTCAGTAGCAGAGTACCAGAGGCAGCCCCTGTAATTACTGCACTTGCATCACCTTCTGTGGAATGACTTTTCAGACCAAGTGCGTTGCTTCCTCCCAAACAGACAGGTCACACACTCAATTGCAGTATTATTGACTCTGCATACTGCAGCACTAGTCACTGCCTTCCTCACAGAAGTCCTGCACTTCACCTGCTTCACACTACTTAGCTAACGTGACCATGTTGTGCTAAACTTTGGGAGAGTTACTGCTTTTCAGATTAACTTTCACATGGACGTCTGATGCTGAGATGAAAAATACTCAAGGCACTTCTCAGATGGGAACTGAAGCCCATGGCACAGCTGAAGGAGTGGCAGGAACCGCCTGATTTGTGACTTTTGACTCAGGTCTCCCAGGAACATCGTATCAAGTGAGCAGGGAGTTGGTACAACAAAAAAAAAACACAAACACACCTATGTCCTACTGAGAAAAGGTGTAATTAGCAATGCTATGCTGCAAATGCAATTTCGTGAGCTCCGCTCAATTTTCACAAAGGGAAAAAAAAATCCACAAAACTTTATTGCAACTAGGTTGCAGACTGTTGCTTCAGTCTCCAATTATTTTAACCCATCTTACCAAGCTCTGACTCTTCCCTCAAGACTTGCAATCTTTTGTGTTTACTGCTAGAAAGCTAAAACCCTTACTCTAGCAGAATTAACAGTGTGTTAGAAGACTTCGAGCTCTTGTAGGATTTCATGAGACAAACTCACTGGTTAGGTTTTTAGACTACTTGAAAGTCAGGAACTTGGCTGTGCATCCAAGGAACTCTCGGATCCTCAGTCTTCTACTCTAAAAAAGAGGTATTTTCTTTTTCTTGTATGTATCACTCTTATTTTTCCTCTTGTTTTTAAACAAGTTGCCTAGCAAAAAAACCCAAATAAACAAACAAAAAAAAACAAAACAAACCAACCTTCCCACTTTAGTGGTTTTAGGTCACTTTCTCATTAATTTCACCAAACAGCTTTACAGAAGAATTCTGCAGTAGAAAGGAAAGTATGAACACACAGAAGAATTAACATGAAATAGAGAAAAGAAGTTGAAGTTTTTTATATCACTCCTTGCTGCTAACTTCTCTGGGAATAAAATGCCTACTAAAAAGCAAGTTCTTTAGGAAAAAATAAGAGCAAAGATCTTGGAAAAATCTTAGAAAATACAATTTAAAACAATTGCTAGCTAAACTTGCTGTGGCAACCTGGGCTAAATTTTACATCAATGACATTATTTTCAGAGAAGAAGGTACAAGAGGGAAAAAGATCACCACAAACAACGTTAATACTTAAATTGTCTATAGAACTTACTGTCTTGTTTTAGCACAGTAGTTTATGTTCTGAAAGGGACTGTGGTACTTTCTTCCTCTTCTGTCATTGAGAGACTTGCATCTCTATTGTCCCTATGAAGCTCATTAAGTGGAAATCAAAAAGAATTTTTGAAAATCATGCATCATCAACAGAACTATTAATTAAAACCTTTTTGCTTTCAAATGTCAGCAATGATTAGGCAATGAAATATTTTTTGTGAGGTTACTCATTTGGGTGGAAGACAAACTTACCATGGTAATATTGTTTTTAATAGTCTCTGCTTAAAACAACCGCAAAATGATATGTTACACTGATGTAAAGGAAATCCCATAATCTGTAGAACTGTGAGGCATGAATCAGAAAGATTCTCTTTACTTCAGATTGTAAAATGACAAAGGATAGCTAGAACATGTATCTTTTATGTTATACAATAACCACTGGAACTCAAAACTGGCACATTCTTGTTAAAAATGAGAAACATTCAGCTTCCAAGGCCAGTCGGGATACAAAAAGTCCAATTTATTTAGAATGAATAAGAGGAAAAAAAAACCAGCCAGAGAAACTATGGCAGGCAGATGCAGAATTGCAATGTGTGTAATCTATTGTGTTTGTGCATTTGAGATACAAGTGCACAGCTGTCACACTTCATGTGTGACAACTCAGCCCAGGAAGCACTGGTGTCAAAGCTCCCCATAAAGTTCCAGAGTTCATTATTGCTGAATAATGGCCAAGAGGAAGGCCTTGCTCCATGGCAGATAATTTAAGGACAGCAACGAACAAACTCTTTCCTAATCATAAAATGCAATATCTTACTCTTTCTAGCAAACACACATCTCATCTGAGATTAATCCAGTGGCTGAATCATCACTATCTCCCAACAAAGAGCGGATGCTGACAGGGATGAAAAGAGTGCTGATCTGTTCCTGCACGCTTCTTACTGAAATAAAAAGCCAAACCATTAGAATGAATGAGAAGAAGAATCACGACAGGCAGCGAAATGTTAATAGTCTTCATTTCACGCATTATGGTAGGCATTGTAAAATTGCAGATGCGTGCAAGCACACATACCTGTGTCGGGCCTGCGCGTGCTTCCCCATTCCCGCAGGAATCGGGACGTGCCAGAGCGGGCATATGACACACAGCGAACACACCATGGAACACACACACATGGAGCACACCCTGCAGGGGAGCAGGACATGGAGCACACACACACGGAGCACACACACCATGGAACACACACACATGGAGCACACCCTGCAGGGGAGCAGGACATGGAGCACACACACACGGAGCACACACACCATGGAACACACACACATGGAGCACACCCTGCAGGGGAGCAGGACATGGAGCACACACACACGGAGCACAC
>JAWWEW010000006.1:17627640-17654808 GCA_035583185.1 Anabacerthia variegaticeps | reverse complement strand
GCACGCACCCCATGGAGCGCACACACACACGGAGCGCACACACGGAGCGCACACACCCGGAGCGCACACACCCGGAGCGCACACACCCGGAGCGCACACGCATGGAGCGCACACAGACCCCGCACACCCTCATGGAGCCCACACGGACCCTGCACACGCAGACCCCGCACACACTCGGGGAGCACACACAGACCCCACACACGGGAGCCCCTCACACTTTATTACCGCCCCCCCAGCCCCGCGCCGCTCCCGGCGCCCCCAGCGCGTTCGCCGCGCGCGGAGGTTTGGACCGCGCCGGCCGCCGTACGGGGGAGGCGCCATCGCCGCCTGGGCGCGGGGTGGCCCGGCCGCGCCATGGAGCTGCTGCAGCCCGTCGCTCTCTTCCTCCTCCTGCTCCCCTTGCTGCTCGTCCCGCTGGCGCTCCTGGCCAAGAGCCGCCGCGGCCGGCGGACACCTCCGCTCAGCCTCCTGGTGGTGGCCGGCTCCGGTGAGTGGGGGCTGCCGCAGACGGGAGCGGGCGGCGCCGCGGAGAGGCCGCGCCGCGCCGCTGGAACTACGAGTCCCGGCATGCAGCGCGGGGCCCGCCGCTCGCCCGGTGCATGCCGGGAGCTGTAGTCGCGGCGGGGCGTGTCGGGGGCCGGGCCCGGTGCCCGCCTCTTTTTGTGTTTTTCAGTTCTCTGTTTGAGAAATTGTTAGGCTGCGCCGTCATCTGGGGCATTGTCGGCCGTGCTTCTGTCTGGCAGTTCGGTTTGAGGGGCTTTCTCCCCACAGCAGCTCACCCGCGTCACGAATGCCCCGATAAACTGGTGCAGGGCCGGCCTGGGCCGCGGCTCCCCCCTCTGCCCCAAAACCACCGATGGCGGGGCAGGGCACGGCTTTCAGACACCGGCACACCCCGCACCTACGTGTCCTTCCCCCAAACCACGTCCCCGTGCTCCCCTTGGGCCCGTCCGAGGTGCTGCTGTGCGGGTGTGTCCCCACGCCCAGGGCACACACCCCCGCTGCTCCCTGTTACCTCCTCCCCGCAGCTGCACGGACATCGAAGGGCCCCAAAAACCGAATTTCGAAAACTTGCAGTCGAACAATCCAGCCCAGCTTTGATTTCATCATCTCGGTATCCCTTTAGGTTTTGCACCAAATAATCCCAGGATCTTTCTGCACTCTGAATTTCACTGGCAGCCTTATAACTCTTCAGGTCATGCTTACTTCCATTAGGGCTGGAAATGTGCTTGTTTTCCTTTGGAATCTAGTTTGTATTAAAAGAATCCTTTCACTACACATAAGCTTACCAGGTGAAATAATTCATGTCAGTTAAGATTTATATTCAAGCCAGTTTGAGGCTTCTTTAAGTAGGAATCTCCTTTTATGTGAATGCTCAGATGATTGCATTAAAGTTTGTGAAACCTTCAACAAACATCGCTCACAAGAAAATTTGCCCTAATATTTGAAAAATATACCATAAAATTGCGTGGAAAGGTGGCAAACTTTCATGTGTAAGGAAGGCCACAGCGTAGCTCACCTTGGTTGTCAGCTGTTCACCAGCTACAAATGCTCCCCCCTGTGTAAGAGGTGTCTTAGGGACCCAGTGACACTGGACAGCAGGAGGTGGTAGGAATACATTTCGTTTACTGTTTTGGTCTGCAACTGCCAGCAGAGGGAAAAGTAACACACCCAGTAAATGCTTATGCACATACTTATGGGTGGAGTTTGTTGTTAAGCTGATCCAGTCCAGAGATAAAAGGTGAGCCTGCTCCATTTCACCTGTGTACATCTTCCTTCTCCCCCTTTCCCTGTTGCAGTATCCCTGTAACTGCAGTTCAGGGAGCTCAAATGAAAAAAAAACCAAAACATTAACCCAGCTTCCAAAAAGCACAATAAGTACACCCTTTCCTTCTCTCCAGTTTGGTGCCAGTTTAGCTCCCTGAACCAAGTGACCTGGCAGCTGGAAGGTTGTGAACACCCGCTCAAGGGCAGCGGTCAGAGCACCCAGCTGGAGCAGGACTGTTTGTTCTGTCAGCACCCACCTGTTACACTGCAGGGTGAAACTGCTGCCCAGCTGATTTCGGTATTAGGAGCTGGGATAGCACAGCCCCTCCTGCAAAATGCCCATCAGTACAGCTTCAGTGGGAGCTGGACTATCTCCACATTACTTAAGCAGTCTCTGATTGAATCCTCTACTGTCAGAAAAGTGTCAGTGACAATAGTAGTAGTTTTAAAAGGAAAAGTGACTGATTCAGCTGAAGAAATGTTACAAAATTTCTCATATGCTAACTGCAGTTTGTTTTGTTTTTGCAGGTGGGCACACAACAGAAATCCTGAGGTTACTTAGCTGTTTGTCAGAGTCGTACTCGCCTAGACATTATATTTTTGCAGACTCAGATAAGATGAGTGAAGCTAAAATACGTTCTTTTGAACAAAAAAGAGCTGAAACATTCCCCAATTCCAAGGTAACTTGTTAAATATACTCATGTAAGATAAAGCAATCCTAACATGACATTCTAATTCAAGGCAATTTGGAAGTGTTTCTTTAAAAGGATATTTATATGACCAGCAAGTGCTTTTGATTTTCTAGGTAATGATGATCACTTGCACTGAAGTTCAACTAAGAGTGCCATTCTATAGATACTGCCTTTTATGTTTCTAGAAGTGAGCTAAATAAGCGCTGTTAATTATTGGTGTACTAGAGAGACACTGAAAATGCAAATTACCTAGAAATAGCAATTCTTGCTAACAGTTTTCTCTACCACCTTTCTTACTTTCTCTTAAAACAGTCTTTACATCCTGTTACCATGTTAATCCATTTAAACCAATGAGGGACCATAATTGTAGTTAAAGTGCCTGTACAAAGAAGGGTGTCTCTTGTTCAAGAAAAACATGCTAAAAATAAGTCTTAAAATTTTGTAAACCAGCTAGCCATTGAAGTGTTGTTTGTAGATATAAACATACAAAATATGTCAAAAATATGGGGGGGCAGTATTTATTTTCTTTTTTAGTTTGGCATTTCTCTCAATGACACAATGTATTTTTTAAAATAAATTATATATAAGAATGTTTTATCTAAGAAAACCATGGTTCATTTTGTGTGTTTCTAGACTGTGTATTGTTTGTATTTTAAAATAAAATATTAAACATTTGTTTACAAGAGATGCAAGGCCTCTGAATGTCAGTCTTCTGGCTGATGACCTGAGTGAATGCTCAACTCTTAAAAATTGTGAAAAAATCATTAAAATATCTTGTTTATATTTTTATCAGATGTTTTCTAGTTTGCTATATGATTAACAGGCATGACTGCTGACTTAAAGGGTGATCTGACATCCAGTGAAATTACTAGAAAGATGGTATTTTTTATTTAGAAATTAGAATACATACAACAGAAAAGTGTTCTAACTACAAAAATCTTATGTCCTTTTGAGCAAATAATACACCATGCAGTAAATTAATTATTTACATGGTGTTGATTTCATATGGTGCACTTCCATTGTCTTCAGTGGTGCTATTGGGACAAAAAATGTAGGACTTGGTACCAACAATTTTCAGAATAAACTCTTTTAATGTAAAGCAACTCCTGCTAAGGTGACCGACAGGCTCACTTGGGAATGACATTTTTAAATTTGCTTACCCCACTTTCACTTTAGAAGATGCAGGTTCTTTGCCTACCCACAAGATCAAGTGGAGATGGTTTAGTTTAAATTGAGCATGGCAGTCTCTTCTCCCATTGTGCACTGAGGATGAAAGTTTAGTAAAGTGACGGGGAGCTATTTCCCATTCTGAGAAATCTTGTTTGGTAAATAGCCATTCACACAGTCATATTCACTTACCTGAAAATTATCCAACCCTAAGTTATTAAATTTCTTTAAAATACATATTTTGAGTATTAAAAGATTACATAGTTTTCTATTAGTTCTCTTGATTTTGCTAAGTAGCTTCCCTTTCATACTCCCTCCAACTGCTAACAGATCATGTAGTTATATTTTCCTTCAACACTGAAAGCCAGAGGAACATTTTTGGCTGCGTGTGAGTTTGATGTCTGGATAACAGATGCTCATTTTCCTCTGACCATTCTTTTTCCACTTAGCAAAAGTATATAGAGTGAAAATGGAAGATAAATTTTAGAAAGTAAAGATCATATGCCTATAGCATGTATTTACTAATTATCACAGTGTGGTTTCACATACTGGCACATAGTATGCATTTTGTTATTGAGGATGCTGAAGATCATCAGGCATTTAAAAATTGTGTTAATAGCTTCTTACAGCTTTGAATAGGAAGAGAAGAGTCAGAATGCTTCAACACATGGTCATTCCTTTCCTCATCTTGTCAAGGAAGTAGATTTTTCCAGAACTAAGGACCACATGGAAGACACGGTAATCACAGAAATCACAGTAATGACCTAACAGAAAATCAGTGATCTAAGAGAAAATTATGATGTAAAAAACCCATAAATACTTCTCTTTTTGGTCTGTGGTCTAGACCAGTTCTAACAGCTACAATATTCAGGGAGAAGGAAAGGAAGCCAGAATGAGCATCTTGCTTACAAGAAGAAAAATGCTGCACCTCAACCTACTAAGTCACTTGAAAAAAGAAATCCAAAATGCCTTCTATGAAAAGTCTCTGGTCCTGCTATGACTGGTTGGTTTGTTCTCTGTTGCCCCCAGCTTGTAACTACAACTATTCCGCATGGATGGTCCCAGAGCTGTTACTTACGGAACCTTCTATGCTCAGCATAGAGAACCTGCTTCAGCTGCTGTCAACCTACTCTAGCAGCAGAAAGACACCTGAGATTTGTTGGCTGAAGAACATGAATTCTTCACTGGATCTTATACCCTCATTTATCATGTCTGAGATGAGCAACCAGATTAACTAACCTTTACATAAACCTTCTCTGACCATATGCTCTTTTCCATTTTATGGTTCACAAGACATACTGTGCTAAGAAATCTTGTTTCTCAGCATGAAAAGAGCTATGTAAACTCAGTTACTTTGCAAGCATTGCAATATGTTCAGTTGAGCATATTATAATAATTCACAACAGTTGCAGTTTTCCACCAGTTTTTCCTTGCATGCTTACAAAACAACAATATTAACTAGGTAAAGGACCACATCATTGGTTTTCAAATGGCAGTACCCAGTCAGCCATTACATAACTGACAGTTTGGAACATTTGTCTTCAAATTAAGAAAAAGGTTCCTGACTGCACTAAAAATGTAAGGAAAATAAATGTGACAATATGACACCATAGAATATAGGGGAGAAATATCTGTTTCTGTTGTCAAGACATATGCAGTTTTGCAGCAAAATATGCAGGAGGTACCTTTTTCTGGAACACTTAAACAGTATCCGTCAGATGAGAGGCAGAGGCATCTGGCAGTGGCTTTTAACAAACAACAAAAACTCCAATTTTGTTTTTTCATCCTAATATTTAAGAGTTGATTGATATGTGTGCTGAAGTCATAACATGACATAGACACTGATGTGTAAAGTTTCCAGCACACTTTTTGAAAAGTTTAGGTAAAATCTGCTTGATCACTACTTGAATTCTACACGTAAATTTCTTCTTTCTATCACCTGAACTTTTCCAAAGCTTTAAGAAACAGTGAGGCAGTGATAACCAGAAACCTGTTGAATAGGGAGCAGGGGGCATGTTTATTTTTCCATATTCTGTTGTCAGAGTAATGCAATCGGAATTTCAACACCTGCAAATAAAACATAAAAAACCCAGTTTGTAACATCTGTTAATGCTTTCCAGTATGACAGCTATTAAAGAAACATATCACAATAAACAGGTTAATTTCAGCCAAGAAAATGAACTTAACAGTCTGCATTTATAAATGTTGGGGGGGTTGTCATTCTTTCCATCTTGTATATTTAAAAAGTCCCAGTTATTGCTATGCAAGACTGATTTGTAGTTTGTATTTACTGTACAGCCATTGTTAACATCATCTTTTCTGGGCACAAATCACCAGGACTAAGCTATGACAATTAGAAATGTGTCTAGTATTTGAAGGAACTGAACAACTTTCACTATTTATATTTGGTGTTTCTCACTCCTAGTATAAGTTCTTCCAGAGTGGTAGTGATCTGCTGTCCCAGACGAAGTGAGATAACAACCCTTGTCCACAGGAACAGAGTCAATGTCACTGAGCAGTGCACTTCAGCCTTTATATTTGCCTTTCATTTAAACACTCAAAAGTTTCATTGGCGTAAGGACTGCTTTCTGACATAGCAGTATTTCTTAGGTATAGTTCCTCTACATCAGGGTAAAAGCCACCTACGAAGAGAGTAGGCAACCTAACTACCATTCCCTGCTCAGTGTTTCGAGACAAAAAGAATACATCCTTGTTCTATTAATTTGATACTTTTACGCAGTGAATAATATTTGCTTTTTCCTAGGAAAAGAACAAAGAAAATTACTTCTTTCTTTATTTTTCATTTAACGATGAGATGTTCTTTCCTGTTTCTTTATGCAAATATTTTGTATTTTGAATATGCATTTTGCATATCTTTTGAATACTCTCTGAGCACTCATTTAAAGGATAGCGATATTTGTTTTTAACTTTTTAGTAGCGTTCGCTGGCCATTAACTGCGAAGTCGTCGTTGAATTTTCTGCAGTGTAAATGGGCAGAGTTAAAGCAGGCGAGAGCAGCAGTGCCCGGTGCAGACTGTGGGGTCAGGCACTGGTGGTGCCCACGAGGGGACGCGCTCGGCCAAGGCACTGATGGGCAGCTGCTCCAGCCAGGCTGCCCCTGACGTTGGGACTGTTTTCAAGTAACCTGAGAAGGGTTAAACAATCGTTCTGGTATTTCTGTTTACTTTATTGCCAGGAGTGCTAAGCACACTCCACAGGCATCCATGCAAAGTGTTTATACCCAAACACTGCCAAAGTAGATTAAAAAAAAATTCAAATAGTTGGCACAGACAGATCTAGTAACTCTATAGAAGAAACAACAACATTCTTAGAAAAGTAACAGCTCCACTTATCGTGCTCTCTTCCAGTTCACCCTTCATCGCATTCCCAGAAGCCGTGAGGTTAGACAGTCTTGGACCTCCTCTGTGGTAACAACCCTATACTCCCTACTTTACTCTCTTCCTCTGACCAACAAACTGAAACCAGATTTGGTAGGTAAATTTTAACTTATTGAGAACTTGCTAATCAGCACCATAAAAGCATTTGAAATATCAACACATTACAGACTGTATCTCATATGGTAAGATTTATAGTTCTCGGGAAAAGTATTTTTTAATGTTAAATTAAATATAGCAGCAATGCATCAAGAAAGAGAGAACAGGTTGCACTGTTGGTGAATTAGTGCAGCAAATACCAGTTTTCCCTCTCAAAGTTTGCAAGTAACATCAGCGTGTCATTCCCTTGTTAACGCTGGTAGAACTAGCAAAAACAAGGTTGCTCATTCTTGATAATATCTCTTTAGGATTGCAACAGCACAAACTATTCCTGAAAGCCCGGTTATCCTGTTGGCTGGACTTGCTTCTAAAATGGTATGACCAGTCTGGCATAGACAGGTTCCACCAGCACAAATATATACAAATTCAGTTTTTGTGCTTACAAGAACTTTTGAGCTACAATGCATATTTACTTCGTCTTTGGCTGACTGACATTAATTATCTCACCTAATGACATAAAACATCACTGCTGAAGTAGCAAGTCATCAGCACTTTAGTAACTTTTTCAAGCTGTTCACAAAACTTAACACAAAAGGTACATGCTCCACTCCTAGATTTAAGTCTTACAATTCTGTAAGAGAAATTTGGTTATAGCTGGGGTTTTTTTGCAAGAGTTGCTGTCATCTGAAGGTAATCTATACCTGAGTTTTTTAAAAAGCATTATTTTAGCAGAATTTCAAATTAATATTTTATGAAGTCTAAAATATTTGAATGAAATTTATAAAGACTAATGCAATTACAAAGTATTTTTCATAATTTAGTAGCAGCATCTATACACCCACAGAGAATATTTGTGAGGAGACCTTTTTTAACTCCAGCTGTGAACTGTATGGCAAATTCTAAAGAGGCTTTTATCTATTTGTGATATTTTGAATGTTTAGAGAGACTGCTGTGAATAATTTGATCTCCTTGGCTTCAATAGTACTGGTCAGTTCCTACCAGATCAAAAGCTACTTGCTTGCTGGAATTTTCCAAGCAGTTTAGTGTGCAGAACAGAAGTAGCTTTTTTGCATTTATTGTTTTTCAAGCCTATTCTGAAAAGGTAAAGTTTGGAGAGAGAAGATGCCACACTATTCTTTTTACAGAGATTTGAATTGTGGCAGGAGGAGTAGTCAAGTTTGTTTACAAGAAGCAGACAGAGCAAATGTGAGTAATACATTTAGTAATCACTTTGCTATACCACTGTGTTAGGTTAATGTATATATACATTTTTTACTTACTGCTAAAGAAATTGACTGGAAAAATCTCACTGTGTAGCTTAATGTAGGAAGCAGGAAGTTAGTAATCCCATGTTTTCTTTGTTTACAAAAGGAATTTAAAGTTATAGTGAGATTTACACATAAAATTATTAGAAGTAGTGTTTGAGTTGATAAACTGTTGTAAGCTATCAAAAGGCTAACCTTTTTGGAAAACACTTGCCCTTGTAAAATGGAGGATACATTTTAGCAAGGCCTTTTAGCCCTTTGTAGTGTTTAAAGGAACCACCAACTCAAAATTATATCCAAAGAGTCTTTAACCATGATTAGAGAAGGGCTGGGGGGGAGGTTGTCCCCAGTTGCTTTCTGTCAGGTACAATTATCAACCATGGTAGCAGCAGACAGAAGCATCTCTGGCATTATGCCAGACCTTATACCACTGGAAAGCTGCTTGCATACTACTACTAGTATGGATATCTTAATTTAAAAATCCTGTAAAATACAGTAACTGAGAGAGCTGCAAAGGTTTTAAACCACTTATCCAAGGAGAGTGGTTCAGGGATTAAAATGCCTCACATAGCCAGTGAAAAGACCGTGTGGTACGTGAAGCAACTGGTAGTATTTAATTGCCTTTAGACGAAAAGGTTTGCAGTGAATTGCAGTTCACCCCGCTCTTGGCAAAAGGTAATGCTTAGTAGTTTAAGGAACTAGAAAGGCTGGGACAAATGCTGGCATTCACAGGACTCATCTATAACTTTCAGCATGGAAATCAAGACCCGAGTTTAGAAACAAGCACAGAATTACATCATGCTGAGAGCTTCATATTTAAGCACTAGAGCTTATGGGTACTGTACGTTTTCAGTCTAGACACTGGTTTTGTTTAACTGCAGGAGGGAAGGACAACTTTGAATTGCCTCTAAGTCATTTGTATGTATGAGTGATCCCCAAATCCTTATATTTGCTTTTAGGCTTGTCAGAAATATGTGTATGTATGAAAGAATGAAGTGTTCTCCAAGCACCCAAAAGCTAGGGAAACGTAGAAGTGTTGCAGTTTAAAGACTTGCAGGACAAGAGAAGTACTGCAAAGGGAACCTGAAACCATTAGGTGCACAAAGGCAAGGCTTGGAACAGGTAAGCTTAGGATGGCATACCTAGCATATCTGTGGAGTGAAAATAGCTGCAAAGGGAAAACAGCTAACCTAGCTGCATAGGAGTTACTTGCTATGTGCTTATTTATGTGAGCACTGTGTCCCTTTTTGTATCTCACACTGATCTTCTGGCAAAGCTTCTTGGTTTACTTTGCATGAGAAAGCAGTCCCATCTAACCTTTCTTCAAGATAGTGAGTTCAGAAAGAACTGAACAACTTCCAGGAGACCTTTGCTGTCTTGCAGGACTTGACCCATACTTGAAATGGGCCCCCAGAGAGTTTAAGAAATGTAAAAGTTAGCTTAGTTGTTCAGCTTGAGATCATCTTCAGGAGGCCCATTTCTGAGTTATGAACATCTGTACTCTGCAAGTCAAGTCCCTTTAGAGATATTAAACGAAGTAACAATTAAGATGTCAGAAGTGATGATCAGCTTGTGTTTCTATAGCCAAGAATTATAGAAATATAAGTGTCAGGGTGTTTTGCAAGTGAATGTATACTGGGCAGTTTTTACAACATTTATCTGCCTTAGATAAGCTTCCTATACAGTGGCCTAAAATTCCAGGGAAGCAAGGCTTTTGCCAGCACTCTCTGCCTACACCTACATTCCCCCAGAAAAGCCTTTAAAACCATTCATCAGTTGCAGACAGATTTAGCATGCAGTCATAGCTCAAAGACTGCAAATTCCTACCATAAAAACAGGCAGCTGGTCAGAGAAGAGAGACTTCTATTGTTTTCATTGAGAGAAAGGCTAGGAAGAAACAAAACCAGAACAAGGTGTTATAAGATCTATTATCTAGGAAAAGATGCAAATCCTTGTTAGTCACAGAAAATTACACAAGCTGCACAAAAATATTTCCCAAAACCAGAGAATCCTACATGGGTTATTTGATGTACAAGAACGAATAAGCTTGAGTTATATCCTTTCTGTAATATGCTTGATGTCAGTCAGTGGATACAAGTTCATAGGAAACTGGTCTTCAGTGCTCTTCCTGCTTGCAGAACCATTGCCCTTGGGCAGGTTAGCCAACCCTGCAATCAGGCTTTCAGGTGATCTAGCCCTTTGTTTGGGTCCTGATTATCCTGCTCATTCTGGCATACCTGAAATTCAAACTGAAAACAAAGGTTGTGCACCCAGCATACAGCAGAAAAACTGCAAAATATTGTATCCAGTCTTTGCTTTCAGCCATAGATGGTTATGTAAGTGGGTCAGTGATTTGCTGTCCTTTAATATAATTAAATTTCACCTAGAATCGTGCAGAAATGCTGCATAAAGCTCTATTCTTTAGTAGATTGCACATCCTGGACCCTTAGGACCAGACTTCCTTTTCTTTTTCTGGGGACACTTCTGAGCAGTCCCTACTGCCTTAGGGCCCTACAGAGCCTGAAATAAGCAGATATTTTCAGATCCCTGCTATTTGGAAAAACCTGGGTTAAATCAGGCAAAGAAGGCGGTCCTCCCACATTAGGGCCTCCTTCCTGTGGGAAGTCCGTAGTAAGTTTACATTTGCACAGCAAGAACAAGCTGGGCTGTCTCCCTCCCCACCAGCTGTCAGTTGAATGAGTCTCTCCTTGTTAAACTTCTTTCTAGAAGCCTGAAACCTGCACAGCTCATCATGCTTGTAGCAATCTACCTATTCTTTTATGACTGCAAATCCCATCATATGTGCCTGGTCCCCTGACTAGTTAAACTGACTACAGGCAGCTTCTAGTTACAGAAATGTTCACACAGTGAACATTTGAATGACTGGAGATCATTATTTGATTTAGCTAAGATTTTCCATTCTTTGTGCCCTGCCCAAAATGTCTGAAGTTCATAGCACTCTAACAAATTACTGTGACAAATAGTAAGTTATTGTCCCTTATATCACAGTTCTTATTGGAACTTTGTGGAAAGCTACAAAATCTGGCTGGTGGCATTTTTTCTCTATTCACTTCATAACAAGTGAACTTTGTATAATGCAATGTTGAGACTATCTGCTGCATTCTTTTGCACACAGAATCTTTTCCCACTATTTATAATTCTTTTGGACCAGATTGGTAGTCTATCTGACTTACTGTTGTTCTTCTAGGATCAAAACAGTCAAAAGCAAGAGCTGGAACGCTGGATTAAGACCTTCAGTGACGCAAACTGTTTAGTCTAAAAAGAAAACAAGGTTAAGCTATCAAAATTTGTGTTGAACTTCTCAGTGTTGATGAAAATTAGTTTATTCACCCCTTCTCTACCTTGAGTGCTGTGTACAGCTACCCTGCAGCAACAAGGTGGAATTACCCTCTGCTGAGCACAGATAAACATCTAAAGCTATTCCAATCAGTTCATTCAGAGCTGCCTTGTAGTTCTGCTCTCTCTGTGACTGCTAATTAGACGTGCCCATAGACACCGCATTTCAGAGGGAGGACAGAAGTAGCAGTAAAGATGAACTGAGTTCTTAGCTTAGATTTAAGCAGACTTTAGACATAAGAGAGTCTTAACTGATCAGCTATCAGTTTCATTATGAAACGAACGAATACCCTGGTCACACTGCCATGTATGTTATAAAGTGTAAGAGTCTTGCTGAATGTACCCACTGGTATGCAGGTGCAGATTGCAAACACCACTGGGGTTTGCACTGTGAAGATACTTCAGGGATGTGCATTCTTACTGTGCCAACTTCAGTGATTAGGCAGTAGCCTGAAAGATGTTTTATGTATATATAAAATATATTTGGCTAAACCAAAATACTGGTTTCAAGTTCTAGTTAAATGAATGCTTGACTAACAAAAGACACATTGAGATTTGCAAATAAAGTTGCATTTTAGGCCACTATTAGTAATATATATGAGCACAGTTAACAGTCTTTGGATTTAATTTCTCCTTTTGAGTAGAAGCAAGCTACTCAAATAAGCAGTACTTTTTATATCAGGAGATACAAAAATTATTTGTAAATAGGCTCTGAAAGGTTGGATGGTATTTCTCACGGTGACCAAGAGATGTAGTCAGGTTCAGATTCCACCAAGGTGACATTGCTGAAAGACAGCTAGTACCTGGTGTTTGTAGCTACAGATGTAGTTCAGCAACTACCATTTCATTTACTTGGCAAAGGCCTTTTACTGAATTGTTTTATGGCCAACTTTTTCATCTACATAAAGTCAAAGTTCCTTTACTTCTTAGTAATTTTTCAGCAGCAATAAACTGTAGACCCACTCCATAGCAATGTAGGTAGGGAGTTACTTTATTCTCCACCCTGTATCTGCTTTGGTAATCTTTTTATTTTTTAACCAACTACATCTCCCATAGTTTCTCAAAAGACTCACTGGTTGTTTTGCTGGTCCCACTGATAGTCTGGGTGTTAATGTAATGTGTTAATAACCAACACTAACATTCCCATAGACCTGAACATTAGTACCAGTTTCACACCTGTCATCTATTATTATTTTTAATGGATTCATTCTATGTTTCTCATTTTACATTTGGCAACTAGACTAGGAAGTATGCTGATGCAAACAACCACTCCAAAAACCTTTTAATCCCAATGACAGACCTGCCACCTTTCATACAGGGGCAGTTAAGTAGGGTGCAGTTTAGTAGGGTGCCTAAGGCTACCTTCACTAAAAAAAAATAATAAATTAAAGCCTGCATATTTCTATGTGTGTCCAAATCTAGATTCTCAAACTTTCCTCACTAAGCTATTGCCTAACTTCTGAGGCTCTTAATGACCCTCGTTAGCTTCTTTTCATCAGTAAAGCCCTTGGGCATGCCCAGAAACAGACCTGAGCTGTTTTAAGTCTTTACAGTGTCAAATAGCCACATGCATAGCTGAGCTCCTGTGCTCTGCTGAAATCCAGAAACTGGGAGCTTCCCTCACTGCTTTGTATGCGGATGCTGATGCAAATCACATAAACTGAGCCTCTTCCCTTGTCTCTTGCCCCTGAGGACAATGGGCTGGTAACTCCGGGTCAGGCCACTAAGTGCCTAGAAGGCAGAAGTGACAATGCCTAGCGGTGTTACAATGAGATCCTGCTGTTACATCTGGTTCCTAGTGGTTTTGTGGAAGCTCTCCTTGTCTCTCATAGAAAAATCCACTAGGGAGGATTTTTGTCTCCCTCTCCCCAAACCTTTATAAAGTGAGAGCTGCAAAAAAGAAGGAATTGATGATGCTTCCTAATGTGTTTCATTCCATGATGAAAGTAACACTTGGGGAAAAAAGTGCACATTAGAAACTCAGCTGCATAGTATGCTAACTTAAGTCCTTTCTCTTCCACTTCTCTCTTCTCCACTCTGGCATTCACTCATCTTATTTATACTGCTTAGGTAATTTGCCTATGGGACCACACATGTCTCTGCTTGTTTTGAAGAGCACTTCATTTAGTGTATGTGTATGAAAATAACAACGGCAGCTCTACCAACAAATACAGAGGTGGACAAGGAAGGCTTTCATTTAAATG
Organism: Anabacerthia variegaticeps; assembly: GCA_035583185.1. Classification (NCBI taxonomy): domain Eukaryota; kingdom Metazoa; phylum Chordata; class Aves; order Passeriformes; family Furnariidae; genus Anabacerthia; species Anabacerthia variegaticeps. The sequence goes on along the minus strand of JAWWEW010000006.1, from coordinate 17,640,862 downwards.
CTACAAGCAATAGCTGCTGACCAGCCCGAACACAAGCTGGTGGTGTAGAACTTTATCTTTTTGCACCCCTGATGATTCAAGCAATTTAGACAATGGAAGATAAAAGTGTACCCAGGTATAATTCAGTTCGACCTTAATTACCTGATTTCTACCTTAATTACCTGATTTCTGCCTTAATTACCTGATTTACATCAGACTACACAGCTAGTTTTTGGGTTTTTTTTTTGTCCTAGCTTGCATTCTGCAGGTATGTTCAAACAGCAAATAGGGTGTGAAGTTTTAGGTGGTTTTATGTACAGGTTGTGGAGGGAAGTGAACTGGGTAAGATATTCACTCTTCAAAAATAATAAACCACTAAGTAGTTTAATGGCCTTTCTGTTGTTCAAACAGAACCTGAAATTCTTCTTTCTCCCCATCAATAGCGATAATAAGGAATTGTTGAAAAGGTTGCCACCTTTTTTTTAAACCTTAAAAAATATTAACAATTCTAAGTTAGTTTCTTTCAAGGTTCAAAACTGGAATTTTCAGACATGCTAAAGAGCAAGACTAGCAAAAGCTTCAACAAGAACACTCCCACTCAACATGCTTAAGTATTTGAGTAAGGAGAAATCACTTTCTCTCTTAAATTCTTGGGTTTCTCCGGTTTTCTGATTACCAAATTTATCTACTCTGGAAGATATCTTATTTCTGTAACTGCAGCATCTCTGTGTAGATTAGCAGTGCATCTCTTGAAACATTTTAGAGCTACTAATTTATTAAAAAAGTAGCAGTTTTTCTCAGTTTGCCATCCAAGTTGAATTGCCATCAAAGTTACCAGCAGAAATTGATTTTTAATGGATAAAGCCTGCTATATGTTAACATACCAGGAAAAAAAATCTATTCAAAAGAAAATAGCATGTATGTTTTATCTTGTTCTCAAAGTATGCTAGCTAGTGAATCAAAACACATACTAATAAAAGCAATACTCTCCATACCTGGAGAGCTTCATTGAGAAGGATTTACAGGAATTTTGATGCATCCCTGTGAGGAGTAAGTTATTGTTTTCCACATGTTAAAATAGAATATATTGATGTGAGAGAAAGCAAGTACTGTGCCCTAAATCACACAGGGAGTCCACAGCAGAGCTGTGAGTACAACCCATGCTTCTCAACTCTCCAGGCTTGCATCTTGTTCATGAGTTCATAAGGGAAATATAATTAAAATTTGAGATATTTGTTCACTGATGCTTTTGTGAACTTAATGTTCCCATTAGAGAATCTCCAATATTACAAAAGTAGGCCCCACAACTGCAGGGGTGTAATGCTTGCCCTGGTGTTTCCAACAGATGTGGGGACTTCAGGATACACTGAACAGTCAATGGAACCAGGTCTTTGGGAATCATGGGACAAGAAGTGGGCACAGCTGAAACCAAGAAGCCAGATTACAGCAGCTCTTGTAGGTAGCACTCAGTACTTCTGCAGGCGAACAAAAAAAATGTTCATCTGGATACTTCACCTTACAGGGCACGAGTGTGAAGTTTTCAAAATAGTAATACAGTACTGGAAACAAGCAAGGGCTGATGAGCTCATGAGATGCTGTAATTTACATAGCAGAATACAAATTAGTTCATCTTGCATTCTCTCTTCTTGTGCTGCAGAAAGGACTACCTTTCCCCATCAAAACAAAAAACACACAAACAAAAACATTCATTGTTTCTGTAACATAGGAATACCTAATGTGTTTTTTCCCTACATTGTTAAAAAATAGGTATTGCAAAACAGTTACAAAGTAGAACTTACAAAGATATACAGAGATCATGTGGTTAACCCATCTTGGGTCCATTTTGTATCACTGCACTGACATTTGCCTATTTTAGTAGTTCTCTATCACCACCACCTCCTATTCCCTTAGTTGGATCCTCAGTTGGTTAGCACTGTGGAGTCGGGAGCATTACCAGAACTGAGGAGGCCTGAGCAGCCTAAACATACTCCAGGAGGTAGCTCCATGGCTGGTAAGCGGCACAGTCTTCAGCTCATGTGTGCACATCACCACACAGCAGCAAACCATCCCCACACCACAACCCTCCCCAGCCCCAGGAAGCTGGGCAGAAAGGCCAATCTCTGCAGAAGTCATTAAGGAGAACAGCACATGTTGACAGTTTCCTATGCAAAGCAAATCATACATTAGTTTTCCACTTTCTACTGAGTTTAGGGGGACTTATGTTGTCCTCCCTCTGTTGTAATTTGGGAACATAAGGAGCACTTAAATACCTATTCATTAAAGATATACAGCAAATGTATGTTTATGTATTTATGAGAAAAACGGCAAGTTTTCTGCTTTACTCATACTGGCTTTAACCAGTAGCCTGACATTTAATCCCAGTGAAGCTGTGAGCTCTGCTTTCAGTGTTTTCACTGGTAAATGTCACTCTGCTACAGTGCTGCATTCACCAACTCTAAAGTAGCTTTTATCAGCAGTAGTGCCATGTGCCAGTGTTCCCAGTGTGCCAAACTGCTGGCTTAGCTTATTTTCTTTCAACAGCTGTGGAAAATATCTGAAACATAAAAGCAAGAACTATTCCATTTTTATATGAAAGTGATTAATGTGAAATTAGATTTATAGAGTAGCTAAAGATAAATTTTGTATTCTGATGCTTTACTTTTAAACCTCCATTAGTATACAGCTTGATTAGTTTATTGTACTGTTTAAAGTCTGGTTGGATAGAATTGGTAGAGGTTTTTAGTATGCAGGACTTAGTTTATAGATCTAACTATAAACTGTGAACCCAGGCAGCCAGTGAGCCAATTCAACAGTGAGCTGAACATTTCCTTGCATTAGAGATGCATGTAAATGGTGTAGAAAGACCTGTTACCACTTGCTGGCAACGAAGTCAGATAGCCCAGTTACCAGGGAAGTCTTTGGGCAGTTGCAGCTCGAGAGGTCATAAATGTGACACAAAAATTGTCTTTTGCCCCTTCTTTCCCCCTTTCTCCTGCCTCCTTAAGGAAGGCTGAACCAAATAAACCAGGGTTTTTTGAGACATATTCCATGCAATACAAATATTCTACAGGCAGCCTTGTAGCTAAAGTAAATAGATATTGGGAAACACCCTGAATAGCTGGTTGACCTTGTAGAGGCCCTGGTGCCTTCTTGCCCAATAGGTGCCTGTCTCTTCCCCACAGTATACTGATGGTTGCCATTGGATTCACTGAGAGATACTTGTATTTTGCTGTAGGGGAAAATCAATAGTTGGTCTTGTCAAGGTCTAAGACATCAATCATTCTCCAGAAGTTACTTTTAAATAGTGTTTTGAAATTCACTAGTGGGACAGCTCATCTTCTCTTACACATTTAAGGAAGGCTGTAGATGATTCAGTTCCTTTCAACCATCAGCAACTTTGTATACTAGCAGGAGCTGAACAGCAGCATTTCTAGCTTACAGATTCTGCCATGGTTCCTCTTCTTTATAACGTACATATTTGTTTTCTCAGAAGTTTCCCCTGTAGCCCTTGAAGAGTGTATGATGGATTCCAAGCGGAAGGAACACTGGTCTCCCTTCCTGCTGATGGTGTGAGAGGGAGTAAGTAGGACAGGTCAAACCAGATTTTTGGAGGGGAATTGCCACTGAGTTGCAACTGCACCAGTTCTAGGTAGGACATGTCTCTAGACACGCACTGAAGGTTAACAGAAGGTTAATTTTTAATGATCAGAAAGATTGATTAATAGTTTTGATTTACAGGTCATGACCCCAAATTCAGATAGGGACCTATTGGTCTATGGGCTTCAGCAGGTTTATACCAGAGTCTCTTTCAGGGGCCAATTCCTAAATCCAAGCATTTTAGAATAGCGACATCTATAATCAGAGTATTTGATGAACATTTTGCATACAGAAATCCTATAAAGCCATGTCTGTTTTGTCTTGTTTGAACTGGTATGTGTGAAAGGGGAAAGAGCAGAAGACATGAGTTATGATCATATAATGGTTTTTTAGAGAAGCCAAGTGCATAATTTTCCTAATTCTTTTTCCTGCATGCAAGTGCTTTTCCATGAATCAAAGGGCATCTGAGAAGTGGCTTACAAGTTATAAACAGTCAGTAGAAAGTATAAATGCAGTGCATCATAACAGAACCTGAATATAGGAGAGGTATATTATTATGATTTTAATTTTGATTATTGCTTTCCTGTTTTGCATCTCAGCAAAGTAATTAAAGCAGCTCAGTGTGACTTTCAGAGCTACACAGAGGTTCACAAGTAGACCCCTGTTTTACAATTCCTAACTTCTGGGCTGAGGAGGGTGTTAGGATGTCTACATGACCTAAATCATATCGACAATTGGTATCTTTTTTGTGTCAGATTGTAGAAAGTAAGGAACCAATGTGAAACTCCTTGCTTTAAACAACTATATTGAACTTTCAGAGGGAGGCTAAAAGAGTGCAGAGCCATTCCAGGAGGAAGATAGCTGTAAGGGCAACTGAGAATAGGTAGGGATGCACAGGGAGATGAATATCCACGATCACAAATTAAACTGGAGAAGAGAGGATGGGTGGGAGACATTTCAGAGGGTTGGGAAGTGTACAGAGAAAGATGGAAGTTGATGACAGTGAGGAAAGGATGGGGAGAGGATAGTAATACAACAGAGAAAGGGACTTTGAGAAAACATTAGCAAGTCATACATGAAGAAACAGTTCAATTACGATCAACAGTAAAAGCAGAATAATTTTGCAAATAGTATTACATTCTGTTGATTCTGATAAGAAACCACAGCAGTATGGTCATCATATCCCCAAGCTAGATTTCTGGGACTAGGATAAAGGCAAAATATAGATGAGGGAGTTTGGAACTCAGGAGCATCAAAGCTGTTGCTCCTTTTAACTGCAAGGTGCTGCTAGCCAGTTTATCAACAGGATCTTGCCATGAAGCTGGGAAGGAAATGTTCTGAGATGATTGCTACAGCACTGAAACAGAAACTCAGATTTTTTTCCTCCACCACTGTAATATCTTTCACAAGCTGGTGAACTTGGAACAAAAAAAATGTGAGTTTACAGAATATAGGGCCATGATTTTATAAAAGAACTCTTTATTTCCATGTAACCCCAGCTGTGCAGAAAAGTGCTGATTACATGGTAGTATTTGAGTTTAGTAAGAAATTCCTTGCCTGAAATCCATTTTGATACCAAGTAAAGTGCCTAATGTACTCTGGTTTAAACCTTTTACTTTTAAGCACTCTGTTTTTCAATTGAACATTGTCTAAAATTAGAAAGAGTACTTCCTTTCACTGTTAACATTTACAAGTGAATTTGAGGTCCTCTGCGACAAGGACATGACATATTTTTACCAAAACATCTTCCTTCTGTACGCTTGTCACTATCTGCTAATGTTTATCAAACATAAAAAATAAAACCCAGTCATGCATATCAACTGATAGATTCACATGAAGGTCCTAATTCATCAGCACATTTTTAGTGAACTCTTAAGTGTTTTGCTGACTTAGGCTAAAATTCAAGAAGTTTATAACTGGATCCCAGGTTTAATAATCCTAATAAAACTTCTTGGGGCTTATTAGATGCACAGATGACTGATACAATACAAAGCTATGACTGAGATTGGAAACTGTTTTAGTTATATACCCATGAATCAAGGAATTCTAAACTCTTCCTTCACAGAAATTAACTGTGCCATTTCAGAGCTCTTCTCCTCCTCTGTGACATGTTAAAAAACATTTTTAGCAGATACTTTGAAATAATGTCTTTTCTTTGCCCCTTTCCTACATTTTTCATATCCACATGCCTTTTCTGTTTTTTTTTTTTTTTAAACATCTTTGGAAATATATTTTTGTGTAAATGTAATATTAAATGAATATGTCCACTTTTAATTATTTGATGAAAAAACTCATGGTTTAATTTTGTAATATGTTTCATCTCTTTTAGATACTGTGCAATGGACCAGGAACATGTGTTCCTGTCTGTATATCTGCTCTTCTTCTTGGCCTTCTAGGAATAAAGAGATCAATCATTGTGTACGTAGAGAGCATCTGCCGTGTGGAAACTTTATCCCTGTCTGGAAAGATTCTTTACTACTTTTCAGATTATTTCATTGTTCAGTGGCCTGATCTAAAAGAAAAATATCCCAAGTCAGTATATCTTGGTCGAATCGTGTAACAACAGAAGACAAGCTTTACCTAAAATAAACTCTGCAAACTCCTCACTGAAGAACTGCATTCATGTAGCAATTTATTTTTAAAAATTCCTGTTAAGAAATTAGGCTGGTACTGGAAAATGAGGCAAGAATAAAGATATTTATACATTTAAGTAAAATTTTTGTGTAGTTCTATTTATTGCTGTCATATAGGTCTGTTTACCAATACCCCATAATGGCTTTAAGTCTACGCTGTCTCTGTTTTCATCTAGTTTTCCTGCTCTGTGAATGGTAATTTTTGTCTACAAATAAATATGGGAATTTGAATGAATGTAACATTTCCTGTAAGGAAACTTTGTGTAGTTTTCTAAATTGTAAGCAACAAAGTCTTTTTCTAGCACAACAGACTTTATTTCCTGTATGCTAGCAGTGAAGTCCCTTGTGAATCCTTAGACTATAAAGGAAACAGTTATATTAAGTTGGCTTCATGACAGTTTGTACTCTACAGTCTTCCCGTACCCCTAAAGCATTAAACCAGTATCATTTTTCCTCTGGTCTTGTCAAAGCTGTCCTTATAATCTGATGAGCACCTTTTGAAAATTGTTGCTCAGTTCTTAAGATAAATAAGAAGGTGACAAGTGTTGTGCTACAGGCACAATACTTACCAATTTAAGGAGTACTTTCTTCAAAGCTTATGTGCAAAAAGGCTTACCAAGTCTACATTAAACAGAGCAAACTGTCAACTGGAAAAATTGAACAGGTTCAAGCTCTAAAATATAGAAAATAAGTGTTAGTAATAAGGGAAGGAACAGTTTCCCTCTCTTTTCCTGATACGGTGAATCTGGCTTTCAGTATATCCTGTTTTCTTATTTTAAGCACCTTACTTCCAGTAGTACAACATGCACTTCAGACTTTGCCATGAAAAATGGTATTCTGTGCATTGGAACAACTTTTAAAAGGTATTTTGTTGGAGCTAAGTGTGTGAAAACATACTTTAGCGTTTCACATTCATCTGGCGAACTGTAATTCCACACACTATCCCACCTACAGAGCAATATAAACACATCTGTCATCTGTACACACACACAGAGCTGTGTGGCTGGCTGCAGAAACATATCCAAAGGAGAGCAGAAATACCCAGCAGGGCTGTGCACAGCCTGACTCTGGTGAAGCCAACAGCAGCTCCTGGCGCTGCCGCGGGAGCAGACTCGCTCTCCCAAGCCTTTACCTCAGCGTCCGATGGCAAAACACTGCGGCAGCCATTCTGGTTGGGCACGGGGGATGGAATTCAGCTGAACAGAAACAGTGGTTCCTGCTGTTAGGAAACAAGGGTCCAGAGGAATAGCCTGCTTTGTGCAGAAAGTCATTAGAAATCATCAGAAAACATCATGCAGAAAACTACTGTTATGATACTGCGAGGCCCTGTGGGGAAGGCAGCCACTAAAACCCGTCCAACAGGCTTAATAATCCTCAGCGTAAGGAGAGTCCCTTGATGTGGTCACATGTAAGTTCAGAACAGGGAGTTTTTGTGGTTTTTAACCAAGATTATGCCTGAAATTAAAGAGCAGTTAATAGGTTAAGGCTATGTGAGAAGGACTTTGTGCAGCCCATACTGAGGTCCTTGAAAGTGGCTTGGCTGAAGCAAATCTGATGTGTGCAAGGGCTTTTTTGCCCTGAACCGGAGAGAGCACTACCTTATCATGACTCTCTGTGCAGCTGCAAATAGTCTGATAAATTAGAGATATACTGGACTTTATTATGGCTAATGGTAGTTTATTTTAGATTAGTGCTTTCTGTGTTGAATTTTGCTTTGAATCTTGCTTTCTGTTTTACAAGGGAACTAGAGTAGAGGGGAGGAGGACAGAGGCAGCCTCTTCCTCTACTCTGGGTAAGGGGCAACAGCACAGGATCAATGGCCCGAGGCTTAGAGAAGCATGAGAAGAGAAAGGCAATGAATGCTTCCATTCATGCACCACATCCCGTGCCTGAATAGCCTGCTGGCCTAACAGTGAAGCAGACTCCTCAACACAGCCAAGGCTCAAGACAGCACCGAGTTCACATGCTGCTTCTGCTTAGAGCAAAGCAGAAAGTAGCCCATCTTCATCCTGCTCTGGATTTATACCTCAGTGAAAGCATCTCTGACTGCTTGGGTAGTCCCTTAGAGGCCTGCCCAGGGCAGGATTTTGGGGTTTGGTGCACTTTCAAACTGGCGGTTCATAAACTTGGTAAGTCTGCCTTTGAACACTGGGGAGTTCCAGGAATTTTCTTCCACCTGTCACCTGCATGGCAGTGACTACTGCTAAAAGAAAGCACTTGCCTGCTTAGACTTGTAACCTTCCATATAAACACTGAAGGTAAGGATGGATTTCTTCACAATAGGCTGTTCTGAAAAACTGAATTGCTCCAAGCTATCTGATGTGCAGGAGTCTCATTTTCAAGGACTTGGGAAGACTTTTCCCCCTTTACTTCACTGCCAGCCTTTTGTGGGAGCAAAATCAGGAGAATCTCTGACTCTGTTCCCCAAGCAGCATGTTCTTTACTCTCTTCGGTCAACCTGGGAAACACAGGTTAAAGTAGCACATATGAAGTGGTTTTTAATCCAGACAATAGGCTATGAGACAGTGGGATGGCACCCATTCCCTTGTATTGCTATTTTCCTTGCTGGCTCTCATACTTACTTAGGTTAAGGACATTTACTTGTCAGCAATTTATAGTTAGTTCTAGCAAGAAACTTGGATTAGAAATGACTCAGAAGCCTGTAAAGCTGGAACAGGTAGGACTACTCTGGAGAGCTCAGAAACAGGAGGATCACAGCCTAGCTCTGACCAAAGCCTTTAACAAAACACTGCATCTCAGCCATAGGGGACAGCACAGTCAAAAAGAGTTCTCAATTTGAATTCTCTTGAAGTTTTGTTATCAACTAGGTTGACTTTTCCTTGAAAAGATTATCTCAAATAACTGGTAGTTCTCTCCAAAAGCACAGTGGAGCTGAAGTAAAATAGCATTTTGTTATTGAGTAGCTCTTTCTTATCTTTTGTTTTTAGTAGGTGGGTACAACCAAACAGTGAATTGTTCTAGGGGAAAATGGCATTCTTCCTGCTCCCAGCATGGAACAGAAAATGGCCCTCCCAGGGTCTATCCAAATTCTTAAAGGTCACTGACTGGATTCCTGAAGTTTAGATTCTTAGGTTTTGATGTGTCTTCTTTTTTTCCCCTTAAATATTAGCATTGTGGCAGACACATTTGTACTATTACGTGAGGGTCATTTGGAGTGAAATACATTACTTCTTTTTTCTCAATTTCCAAAAGAGGAAACCATAACATCTTACATATTTAAAGCAAAATGGAAAAGAAATATATTCGTAAAGAAAACAAATATATGACTTTATGGAAATACCATCATCAAAATTGGCAAAAATTCAAAAGAGAACAGAAGGCATCCAGAAATTCTTTCCCTGAGTCCTAGCCTGGAAGCCAAATTTTAAATGAGTTTTAGTTATCAGATTGTTTTATCTAGATATGCATTAGTTGACAAATATTAAATATTCAGGGTTGCTTCTCTTTTGACCTGATTGTCTTCTAATGAAGAGTATATAATGTGTATTAAAAAACACGTTAATTTTATTTTAGAAAAGGAGGAAGGGAACATAGGAGCATCAGCTAGACTGTAGTAAAATGACTGTAAGAAAAATGTTGACTCTTGATAAAAAGATATTATTTCCATGTTATACCAGAAGAAAGCTAAACAGACTGATCTACTTTTATCCAATGATTCAAATTTCTTATAATTCAGCAGTGACCATTCCAATAAAGTTACCCTGTTTTATAATGTTTTGCAAGACATTAAGGATTTCTGGGCCCAGTAGTCAAAGTCTCAAAAACAACTTCTGAAGTTGTACTCACACAATTCTTCAGATACCTGTTTTTAGTGCAAAAAACACCCTGTCATAGCACAGGACAGTTAATGCCTTGAAACAAAAGGCTTTCATTTCAGCAAAAATAGTCTTCCATTCATTAGTAATGCTATGTGAATTAAGGACTGCTTACATGTGATGAACACACAAAGATCATTGAACTGAAGCTTATGTCATTGGCCACAGAGCAATGTATTGGGAGGATGGTGTCTGTATTATGGGACAGAAAGACACAGTTCAGAAATTTTACCACAGAAAACAAGAGTTTTCAATAAAATGTGCATTTGTAAAGAACAGAGTTGTATTTTTGCACTAGGTCGGGCAGTGATGGAATTTAGGAAACCGCTAGTACTGGTTACTGCCAGGCAGGGCACCAGCACAAACCGTGAAAGGGGTTTGAGGCAGCTCCCCGGCCCTCAGGCAGTACCTTGACGTGCCTGTGCTGTGCCAATAAACTCCTGGTTGTTCTAGGAGGTGGATGAGGAACTAGGAAACTTGGATTTGACTTTTTCCAATCACCATACTTCCTGATAGCATAATGGTAGTCTCATGACCAGCATTGTTGAAATCAATAAGGAAGTACCAGAGGCAGAGGTCATCTTGCAGAAAGCTGCTTCGTAAGGGACAGAATTCTGCATGAGACTTTAAGAAAACCAGTAGCTTTCACAGTGATAGCTTTGGATAGCATTTTTCCCCTGCATTGCTGTTTGATGCTGCAATGGCAGCGGAGAGGGAAATGAAAGTGATGTGTGATACCCAAAGATTGACCTCTGTTGACATGTTTATTTAAACTCAGGTGACTATTCTGCACAGCGTAAAATTTCACATTTAGAATTTCTTACCTATATTTTACTTCCTCACCCAAAAATTTTTAACATGTTTTATAATTCACTTAATGAGTCAGACAGAAATACGCATGCAACAGAAATAAGCAATCTCACATTTAAGGTGTTCCAGGGATAGGCTTTTAACCATGCATGCGTCTATAAAAAGATGTATCTGTTAGCTGATAACATCACTTTTACACATGCCTTGTGTTAGCTTTGCTTGTACCCGAGGAGGAAAGCTAAATGAGATGTTTGATGTGTTTGTTTTTCTCTAACAAGATAGTAGGGGCAATAATAATATTTAACAGACAAAAAGTGGGGAAGCAAAGGGTCTCTCCAAGGAATGTTGCATGTTTCAAACAACTTATAACACTTTATGAATTAAGATATTATCCATATTAAACAACTCTGTCATAAATTGATGAATTAATGAATAGTAGTACAGACACAGCACAGAGAGTCAAATACAAAAATCAGGTATTCATGACTATGCAATGAGATGACCTTCTGGACTGTAATGTATTTAGACATGCACTCAAAGAGATTTTGTATGAATTTTAGAAGGAGAGAAACAGAATATTCTTAGGTGGATTAAATTGTCCTTGCACTATGCAGCAGATAACTTTTAAAGGAGTCCAAAACACAAAGTTACAGTATGTTTCTTTAAATTTAAGAAGTACTTCAGGCCTGTGCATAATCCTGCCCCTTCTATGCATTGCTCCATGGTAGGTTCTTAAAATAAATAAATAATAATTAAAAAAAAAAATAAACCAAACAAACAAAAAAACCAAACAAAAAACCCCACCCAAACCCCAACAAACCAAACAACCAAAATCTCTCCTTGGGTTAAGAATGAGTGGATATTTGTAACATTATATCAACAGTCAGATCTGCTCAGTTAGCATTACTGTAAATTCTACTTTCAGCTGCCAGTAGTTTGGCAATTAGAGTTTCCTGCTTTATTGTTAAACACTGCAATTGAACTCTGCTGCTTTTCATTTATGATCCAGCTTGGGATGTCAGCTGACACTGAAATGAATGTCCTAACCTCCAATTCAGTGGCTTAAAGGATATCTCCCCAACATACACTGCCAAGTTGAAATCCAGAAATTATTATTCAGCAGCAGTAAACAAGGCCTGTTTTTGCAGGCAACCATTTGTAAAAAAGCAAGCATGACAGCTGGGAATTATAGTTAAATGTTCTTTTTATATCCAGACTGAAAAGCGGAATATTAAAAGTAATGCTGCTGTATTTGCAAAGAGGGACTTACATAGTATCTTAGGAACTCTGCATTAATATACGGAATAATTCCTTTCAAAAAGTAACTTTACAATAGAGCCCACTAAGTCAGATTTTGCAGTGTATTTAGATACAAAATAGATACTTTCAAAAATTATTGGAGGAAGGATCCCCACTCTTCTTTCACTTAGAGATAGAAGATGACCACTGACAAGCAAAGATAATTATGTCAGAGCACAATCACAATTCTAAGCATATTTTTCTTTTAATTCCAGGCTAGAGATAATTCTTGAAAATCTTTAACTTTTTCCTTGAAAGCAAGAATGGGGGTAGAATTGGAAGGGTGAGGAAATACAGAGAGAGCTGCTTTCATGTAAAGTACTACTTTGGAAAGACTGAACAGGTAATTCTGAGAGGAAAGAAGTCATTACTGCTGCCTTGCTCCCTGGACCCACCTCCAACCCCACCAAGTTCTTTCAGGTTTATTGAAGATTCAGAACACACAACACAGAGCAATAAGGTTTTATACTGCATAGACTGAATTTGCTACTGGTGCTGAACTGTGCTGGCTGGCTGCAATGTAATCAGTTTTTCTAGGATATGCTCATTTGCTGAGCTTTTCCTCTGAAGAAAATTTATTATGGACTGCAGATACAAAATAAAGTTGTATCTGTTTCCTTATAGTTTTAATCTCCATAACCAGAATTTTCCTTTGGGTTTCTATATAAACATACCAGTTTCTTCCTACTGGTATGCAGCTATTGCTCCCCCCTAAACTCCCTTTTTGGAGATGGACCAACACATGTGGGAACTGCAGGTACAGAACTGAACCATCCCCAGCTCCATTTACTACTGAGCAAGCACACCCAGCATATACAAAGTACATCATATTAGTATCACTGAGTTTCAAACAATAGGTATTACTTGCCTTGGAACTTAAGTAAATAACTACTTTGACTATTAAATCTTTGTTCCAGTTTGGGAGAAAAAAAAGAGGAGGAAGAGAATGCTTCTCTACAGCACCAAAAAAGAATGCAACCCCCACTCCCCCCCCCCCAAAAAAAAACAAAACACCAACAAAAAAAAAAAAAAAACAAAAACAAAAAAAAAAAGGAAAAAACAAAAAAA
>JAWWEW010000006.1:17455980-17619481 GCA_035583185.1 Anabacerthia variegaticeps | reverse complement strand
CGGTGCGCGGGTCCCGCGCCCCCCGCGCCCCGCATTCCTCTCGCATGACATCATGGCCCGGCGCGGGCACGGGCGGCGCGCGGCCAATCGGCGCGGGCCCCGCGAGCCGCGCATTGTCCGCCCGCCCCCCGCCCCGCGGGGATGCACAAAGGAGCGCGGAGCGGGCAGGGCCCGGCCCGCCCTGCGGGGAGCACCGACGGCCCCGCCGCGGCGGGAGCTGCGGGGTAACCGCGGGGTAACCCGGCAGAAGAGCCAGCGCCGGCAGCGGCGGGACCCGCGGTCCTGCGCCGCTTCGCCGAGGTTTTCCGTAGTCCGTGGAACAAAAGGTGCCCAGTGTCGCCCTGTTACACCGACTGTAGCGTTGCAGAGAACAACTGCCTGATAAGAGGAAAAACTTTTGCAATAAAACTGACACCGCTAAACAAGCGGGATGCGTTCATGTTCAGTGTCTTTGTTCACAGGCTTCAGTTCTAAACGTGGTGTTTAATAACCGGTTGTTTCACACACGTCTGGTTTCAGGCTGCAGCAAATCCCCAAATCCTGTTTTACTTGTAGCTGAGTAGAAAAGGGCCGAGGGAGAAAAGTAGTTAACTTGAAACGCTGTAATTTATGCTTTACAAAATAAAGGTTTTTCCTTTTTTTTTTTTCCTTTTTTGGCTTTCTTAGGATGGTTGTGGGTTCTGCTGCAAAGTTTGATGACATCATGTAACCAAATGTCTTCCAGAGTGGTCGCTTCCAGCATCTAATTTAGTGACTTATCTACACCGTTTTACTCTTAAAAAAAAAAAAAAGCATATGTTGTATATTATTTCATGTGAATTAGGAAGAAAGTAGATGCTCCTCTACTTTAAAAAATATTGGCAGGCTCGTGTAGGCTTAATGGTGATCCCTTAATGGGGACAAGATGGGTAGAAGGTCTTTGTTCTTTCTCTCAGTTTCTTATTGTCATCAGCTTCCTTAGGGTCTCCTGAGCGAAACTGTTCCAAGCCCTTGCATTAACAGAGGGTTGGAAACTGATGTACTTCGTGGCTCTATGCAAAGGGTCTTCTACTTCATCATGCTGAATGTTGTCTCATTTCCTTCTCTGCTTTCTTCAATGCAAATATTGGAGAGGGATGGATGCTCTGGGGCAGCTTCAGTTTACTTGTTTGCAGGCTTCTGCTGCTGTCCTTGGACGTGTCAGTGCAGCAGTGCCATAGAAAATAATTCAAGTGTGCCTAAGATGAATGAACTCATCTCCTTTAAAAAAAACCCAAGCAAACAAAAACTCTGCAATGAACAACAAAAACTCCAGAAAAGATACGGCTTTGAACTTCTAGAATGTTGTTCTTGTTGTATGAGATCAAATTTCAGAGCAGTTATGTTATATACAAATATATTGGGTGCCTCTAGTATTTTGTATGAGTCTGTGGTTAGATGTTTGTCTGTTTCTCTCTATAATTCTAGAGGATCAGCAAATAATGTCTCTGTAAAGATCAGAAATTCCTTTTTCTAGATCCTTCTGTCTCACGAAGATTTGAAGAACAACATCTAGTTTCCAACTCTTGGAGGATCAGTCTTTGCTACTGATTGTATTCATGCTTTCTAAGACACTGGCCTTTGTGCAAAATGTTGTGTTATGGGGGCTTTATTGTGGTGTTGGGGTAGTGTTTGTAAGTAGCCATAGTACCTCCCTGCAGGAATGACAGTTAATGTTAGACACGCTTGTTTGAAATATTCAGCGCTAATCCCCAAGCAATGTTTCTCTGCAGAAAACAGACACGTTCATAGCAATGCTGCCTGAGGGTCCAGCTGTGCTAGATAAAAAAATCACTTGGTTTTGGTTTTTATTTTTATTTTCTGATTTGACATAATATTAGTGTTCGGAGAGACCTTTGTTTGTTACGGTATTTGAATAAATAAATATATCCCATTGCTTTTAAAGAATTTAATTTATGTTCAAGATTCAGTCTCTAAGCTTAAAATCTTTTTTTTTTTAGTTTGGTGTTTAGGGCATTTTTTTTCCTTTTTCTTTTTTCCTTTTTGTTCTTTTGAGGCTCCACCACTCTCTTGTTTTACTCCTTACTTAAGTTCACACCAATATGGTGTCTGGCCCCTGTTATGGATCTCTTTTCCTCATTCCTACAAAGAAAGCATGGATTCTGTGTACTGGTTCCCAGCTTTAAGGAAACTTGTCTGCATGAGAAATGTGTAGGTAGTCAAACTAGTGTATTCCCTTTGAAGCTGATTCCCTGTTTACTTGAGATCACAAAAGATATTTGATCCAAAACAAATATTCAGTGAGGAGCCCTTTAAGCTGATTGAAATGGATGTTTTCTTCTGCAGGCAAGAAATAATTTTCTTCTGGAGCAACTGGGAGAGTTTCTGCTGTACGTGAGGTTAACATAGCATGAGATGATGATGCAATTAGATAAAGCTACAAACTAGTTTTTATATTTGTGTCTGATTTATGCTCCATTGTCTCGCTGCATAAGGTGTGGGACGTTGGGCAGGAGAAGGAGAGGTTCCAGTTCATTCAGCTGCTTCCTAGTGACTCCACCCTTCCCATGGAAATGTTATTTGTATTGGGCAGGCATTTATCTTCTCCCTCCTCTTCTGTTTGATGCAGTGCCAGTTTCATGTGCATAAGAAAGTAAGGATGGGCAGAAATATGGTTTGTATGGGGAGTTAAATTTTGCATAGCATTTGGCTGTTCCGTGTCCCTGACCTTCCTTCCAAGCCATCCCTGTGGCAGGAAGCTGTCACTGATCAGTACCATTTTTCAAACCTTTTAAAGACCGCAGAGTATCTGAGGTGAGTTATCCTGTCCCTGCAGCTGCCACCCTGAAAGGTCAAGCACAAGGAAGATGGAAAAGGAAGCAAAACAAGCTTTTTAAACAGAAGGCTGTTAGACCAATGAAGCCTGTAAACAAAATATCTCTCTATTTTGCAAGTGTGCAGGAGGGCATTAGAACTTCCTGCTTTCCTTCTCGAGGGCAAATACAGAGTAATGAAAAAGAATTGGGGTGTCTGTGGTGAATAATGCTAAGCAGTCCCAGGTATGATTATTGTGTTCCTCTTGAAACTGCTGAGGAGAAAAATCTTGTCATGTATTTTACTTGCTAAAGACCAAATAAACAGATGTAATTGCTTTGTCCAGAAATTACTTTTTTAAATAAACGTTTTGAATGTTTAAGTAAACATTGAACCAGATTCAAATCATTAACTTTCAGATTTTTTAATTAGTAATTTAATAGTGAGATAAGTTTTGACTGCCTGTAGTTGAACTGTTAGGCACTCTCCTTCCTCTTTTTTATCCCTTCTTTCAAAACAGAAATAATACACTTTTCCATCTTAAAATGTGACTGTTCCTACTATATACTTGTTTTACCCTTCCATACTTCTTCCAAGCTGTTTTCCTTTAATAAACCTTTAGGTTTGCTCACTGAATTTTATGACTCTTAGGTAAGAATGTTTGCTGCTGATAATGATATAATAAAAATTTAGACTGTATTGGATAAAGGCAATGAAAACTTAGGCTTTGAGAGCAGAGGAGGGTATCTTCTATTATTAGAACTGACAGTATAAGATCTCCCCATTCCCATTCTCATGTATGTAGATGTAACTTTAAAAGAAGTAATACCTTTCATTTACAAGTTTTTAATTAAATTCAGGTGTAAATTTTCATTATACAAATCTTCATTTTGTTGCATGGGGAATAAATAAAAAAATAATATTTTGGTGCTGTCAGAAATATTAGAAGTAAGTAAAAGGGAATTTCAGAGGAAATGGCAGAAGAATTTATAGGAGAAAGCATTAAACTACAGCTTGCTCCAATTAATTCCTGGCTTATGATAGTTGATCATAGCTCTTGAAATTAACATTTCCTAGCTAAATAACAGTTTCTCTGTGAAAAGCACTAAAACTTTTCTCTTTGTGTCCAATTTATATATTTTTTTTCCAAAGAACTGTGAATTTCTTTTCTAGCTGGACCCAGGTTTTGGTAACAGATCTGCAGTTCAAAATGAACTTCATAACTTTATCTTTTATATTTGTTGACTTCTAGAAATCTTGAGTGTGTTAATCTTCAAATTTTTTAATGGCTGTTCCCAGTCCTCCTTTATAATTGAGATATGCAGAGATGAATGAGATGCTAAATGAAAACTTCTGCTATAGTTTTAGTCAAGAAACTGTCAACTAGATGCATAGAATGCATTTGACACAAAAGTACTTAATGGTACGGTTTTGATCATTGAGTCAACAGCAAAATTGTCCACAAAATGTAAATATGACAGTAAAATAATTCCATAACTAAACTCACAGTCAATCAATGTTTGGCACAATAAATACATTTATCACTTAAAAACACATTAGGGATATAAACAATGAAAACTTGTATTTCATCAGTTAGTCTTACGATGCATTTTTTTAATGTATCAGCAACCAATTTATGAGACTTCTTCAACTTATTTACAATATCCCTGTTGACAACTTCCTTCTGATACTTAGTTTTACCCTGTCTGACAGTATTAAATGTCTGTAACTTTGGTTCAACAACAAGTACTAGAAAATGATCGTGCTGCATGCTGCCCTCCGCTTCCAGATCATGTAATGTTCCTTTTCTGCAGAAACCTTTTGCACTTCTGAGAACGTGTTTGTCACCTCAATTGCCGAAACATGAGTTGAGCTTCTTACTGGAAATTTTGCAGAGGATTTTTTTATTTAAAGAAACCGAGTGAATCGCTGGCTTTCTTAAGCTGTAGTTAACCTATTAATTTGTATTCTCCTAGTGTCAGATTCCATATGTAAAGAGTTCTCATATTGACTATGAAGTGGTATTAATGCAGTGGCTCTAATCAGTAGCTGCATGTTTTGGTTAGATTTGTTGTTGTTGTTGTTGTTAAAGGAGGAAGTATTCCAGCAGTGGAGAATCTTAACTGCAGTATTTCCACACATCTTCATCCTTTACTTTCTGTCTTGATATGTCTAATCCATTTTCTTCTTTCACTGTTGGGTCAGGTATAAGTCTCCACTTCTGTGGCTACTTCAGCAGAAGTATTAACACTACAGCAGTAATAAGTAGCCCTACTAATAGGTACAGACTGATGGTGATGGAACCTCTGCAGCACGGTTGCCACTTCATAGCAATGATACATCTCTTTTTACCATAAGCAGAAGCAAGTAATTTGCCATGGAAACACTCCTCTTGCCAGCAGCTTGGATGTTAGCACCCATGCCACTTGTTTAAAGCCTCCTGTGTTTGTAGCCAAGCATTGGCTGTTCTGTGCACTTGTCCAGGTCCACAAACATTGAGAGTTGCTTTTGGGAGCCCTTGTACTGCCCCACGAGGTAGACATACCCTGTACTCAGTTTCACTGGTCAGTAGCCTGAGTAGGTGAGATGAAAGGGACGTGTGAAAGTGGCTGTCCCGGTGACATCTGGCAGTTTTGCTGTAAACCCTTGACACAGGAGTTAGTTTCTTTTGTCCAGTGGTTTAAATCCCCAGTAAATCTTGATTCATCATTGCAAAGCTGACAGTTGTCTTTTGGAGTCCTCATGTTTCAGAAGTGTCACTGCTTGAACTGCGAGGCATGTATCGCTGCCTTGTGAAAAGCCCTGAGTGAGGGGTGTCATTTCCAGTTCTGTCTCTTGGCTTACACCGTTTTTTCTAGGAGGAAGGCGATGAATGGCATGGCCTAGCTGGGATTAGCTATTGCTGCCTCGTGGACATCAAAGCAGAGGTGGAGCACTAGACTGGTCTGCTCCAGTGTGTGCATGAGGACAGCACAGAGAGAAACTGCTGGTGCTGCTGCCAGCAAAGCACGGGGCCTAAGTAAACTAAGGGCAAGAATGTTTGCTGAAAACTTTGGTTATGTTAACCATACTAAGCACAAGCACACTGTGTCTGCACTTTCACATTTAAAGCACTTTCTCTGCGTGTATAAAATGTATTATAGTGACTTTTTTTGTGGTGGATTAATAAACTTTTAGTAAAACTTATACTGTTGATAGAAAATCATAAAACTTGCCAAGGTTAATTTTTAAGGGTATGAGAGAAGTATGAAGTCTTGCATCCTTTGCATGGAATCTCATAACTCCTATGGCTCGAACACTTCTGAAGAAAGCAAATAGAGTTTGACAGTCATGGCAATTAAATGGGATTAGCAGTCTCAGACTGAGAGAAAATGAAAAGTGTGATTTGCAGTACAGTAATGCTTGCTTGTTTAAAATCTACAAATGAATGCGCTCTTTTTGTGCTTTCAGAGTTAGACTTGGTTTGAAATATAGAGAAAAATACTTATTTTAGTCCTGTTGCTGAGTCAATACCTTTAAAAGACGGATGGATGCATTCTCTTGGGACAACAGCACATCATTGATTTTTGTCTCACCTTGTCCTTTTTTTTGGCAGCACATAAATTTGGAGGCTTTTTCTTGCCTCCAAATAATTGATAATTTGCCTTGAAGAGAAAAGAATAGAAACTTCTTTATACTCAGAATTGTCAGCTTCTGTAGCTGCATAACACCGTATACACTGGGCATCTGACACGTCCTTTTAAGGCAAACTTTGTAGAGATTCCCATCCCCAATGGAACTGTACAGGAAAGGCCTTCAGTAAAAGTGGGCTTGAGGCCAGGACACGTAGGGCAATTTGAAACAGATTTTTTCTAAGTGAGATCATGTGAAAATCCTTTTTCTTTTCTTTAAGAGGGACTCTTTTGCTTAAAAATGCTTTTTGTATCTGATTCTAAACAACTGTTAACAGCAAATGCTCTCTTTTGAGTAAATACTTTTGGTTTTGAAGTAATGCCTCATAGTTATGTTTCTGTTTCTATTTAGTGGGGTTGAATTACAGTGTTTTTCTCACAAACAGTTTTGACTTTCTTCAGGTGGGTGGTTCTGTGTCTGGGGAATTTTTTCCTGCTAAAAACCACAACAAAACAAACCCACAATAACTTCCTCCCCCGCCACTTTCTCCTCTTCCTTGGGCCAGTGCAGAGTTTAGTAGATACTTGGAGGGGAGACATAGTTAAACTTGTTGCTCATATAAAACCACCTCTTATCCAAAGCGGATGCCATCCTGGATGTATAAATTACGACGACCGGGAGGCGTTGGTCACGCTGGAGGAGCTGGCAGTGAGGGGAGGCCATTACAGCGAGGCATGAAGTGCTGCTGTCACAGCCACGGTCTAGTGCCCTCTTTGGACTCTCACCAAATGCTTTGCCCAGTCACAGCAACAGGGCCAAGCATGCTTTAAAGCCTTGGGAGTCTGGACTTACTCTGGTCACTGACACTCACTCCTGGAAAGAAGACTTTAACTGTTCAGTGCCTTTGCTGCTTCCCTTCAGAGGCTTGATGGACCCTGTCTTCTGGGATCAGCACAGGATTTTTCTTGAGGACTTTATTTATGCAGACAACCTTTTGGCTACAGAGCAATCCTTAAGAGGTATAGTGAAGTGAAACTGTACGTGGCTTGTGCGTACACCCTGCAGGACCCAAACAATGAGTATTTTCCTAGATTTGGCCAAACTAAGTATTTCTGCACTTCTTGCTGTTCTGAAATGCTTGCCTGAAGGTGGAATCTCTTCTATTGCAATTGTAGGTGGAGTCTAAAGAAATCTTCCTGTTCTGCTTTGCGTATTTGTGCCATGTCTCTTCCCAGGATAAAACTGGACATTACTACTGTAAAAACATTACTTTGCTTTTCTGCTAAGAAAGTTTTCCTGTTACATTGCTTTCCTGTTGATATTTCCACTGCTACAGCCTCTTATTTATAGACAGAGAGCATGATCTTATTCAAGCAAAATCAGGGATACAAATTTAATTGAAAAATATTTTTCTCTTGTCCCTAATCAGTTAACTAAATACTGGAAGCCTTCAGAGAAAAAGATAAGGTATAACATACATGTGCATTTGGGAAGGGATTTGGTTATATTTAAATGTTCAATGTGAAAGGCAGGTCCTACCTCACTGCTGACATGGACCCCACCAGAACCTTTCCCTTCTGTTTTCTGCCCATGCTTAATTTTGCTTTGCTTAATTTTGCAGGAAGTTGTTCCCTTACCCTCCTGACATCACTGTATTAATCATGCTCCATACAAGTAAAAAGTACAAGTAAATTTCTAAGGAAATACAGACTAATGCCTTTTTATTATGGTCTGTCTTAATACCAGCTTTTATTAATACATGGTGGTGAAAATGTTTGTGATATAGTAAACTACTTCTGCAGGTTTTAATCTAGCAGGTTTTAATAAAAATAAAAAAAACTGTGAGATTAAATATCAGAGATAAAGCACTGGTCTTTGAATGGATGTGGGAGAACTGGAACAAAATATAACCAGCAAAGTTAGAGTTCAGTCAGGACACCTGAACATTTTGTTCCACAGAAGAATGTAAGGTTCCATTATAATTGAGGATTGAGATTTCTTGCAGTTATTTGCAGCACAGGATTGCCCACACATTCTGCTGCTTGGGTATTTCAAACCTATTGTCAATTCAGGTGTGCAGCATAATGAGACCACAGCTATCCTTGTGGCGCCCTGAGCTGTGGATGCCCTACCCACCCCCAGCAGTGCCAGCTGTTCTTTCTGCTTTTGCTTAAGTGCTGAAAAAGGTTGATTTAGAAGTTTCTTCAGGATGTTGAATCAGAACCCCTTTGACTTGTTTTTCCTTCTTTTCACAGTAGTACTTTCTTTGGCACTCATAAATTTCAGTATAGCAAGCTTACGACTTTATTTGTATATTACTGAAAAATAAATAAAAAGCTGAGCTAAAAGTGCATCTAATCGTCTGTCTTTTCTAAATTTCAATGGTAGGCCTTCAAAGATTAATATTATTAGAAAATTAAGTAAACATTTTCTAACATGTTTATGGTCATCATCTATTTTTTAAAATATCTTTATAACACTTTTTATGTGGTTAAAGCAAAACTTGTCTGGGTGGCCATATCCAAAATATTTTTGGATGTTCCCTGGTTTATGATCAACCTTGTGCATCACCTACTGAACTTTAACTGGTCAGACACATACCTGGGAAGGGAAAGGGTGAGGTGGAGGGAGGGCTGAGAGCAGCAGCAGATTATCTTTCATTCTTTGTGCCAAGTCCATTCTTCCAATATTTTTGCTGGCAGTAAAGCAAAACAATAGTATGAAGCAGCTGATAGATAAGGTTTTCTAAAGCTTAGGGTGTGAAATCTGCATTTCTTGTGCTTCTGCTAAGAATAACTCGCTATGGGAAAAATTACCTCAACCAGAAAAATATGCTATGCGTAAATTGACACATTTTGATCTACTACCTTCATGTAACATAAATTCAGGCAGACCTTGCTATCTAGAAGCAGCTAAAGAGCTTCTCAAGAAATCATGTCTTTCACTTAAATTGCAAAAACAAAAAGGCAGATTGAGTCATTACGTGCAAGGGTGAAATGATGGTAGGAATGGGAGAAAACTGTGTTTTCTTTATGAATACTTATGCCAGGCACCTCAGTTAGGCCGTTCAGCTAATGTGAATTCATGGAATCAAACTGGCGCTGGCTGACAGGTGACCAGGTAGCATCAGTGCAGTGGGTAGGAAACACTGAGCACTATTAACTGGGAAATGCCTCTTACCTCAGGACTTGCCATGGCATATGGCTCATTTTCCAGTCAAGCCTGTGCCTAGGATCACACCTAACAGCAAGCATTCAAGTGTCTGAGCTTCCTGTGTGGGGGCAAAAGAGGAGCAACAAGAGTAGAGTGTTGAGGTTTACCTTTGGAAAAAGTTCTGAGAAAACGAAGCATGGACTGTCTTTGCTGGAAAGGAAGAAGGAACATGCATTTTGAGTAAATTTTTTAGCAACACTTGCAGTGACAGACATCAGCTTTAGCCAACTGTTATGAGATATGTTTGGGTTTACCAATTAGTCACTTGCTGCTATAAAACAATTCCTCTGGTTTTGGTAAGTGAAGAGGGTTTGAAGAGAAGAAAAAAAGGTCTAGAGAGACTCAGACTGAAATAATCAGATCTTGTCCTATTTGGAAGACTTGTCAACATAGTTGGGCCTTGGGAAAGGGCTACAAACTCAAAATACCGTTTCCTTGTGAAATGATATGTTTTAAAAGCCATTCTATTGGGGAGAAAAATAAGTAAACTTGAAAGAGTATGTAATTTCCTGGGTTTCTGTCATAGCAATAGATTAGAAAAGTATTCTGAGAAAGATCATTGATGTGATCATTGATGAAGTGATCATTGATGGAACTGTTTCTGTTTGCAGACTTCATCCAGGCTTTGAGAACTACTGTTCCACCAGAGTTACAGTAGAA
The DNA here is from genome assembly GCA_035583185.1 of Anabacerthia variegaticeps. Lineage (NCBI taxonomy): Eukaryota > Metazoa > Chordata > Aves > Passeriformes > Furnariidae > Anabacerthia > Anabacerthia variegaticeps. Next base: position 17,609,203 of record JAWWEW010000006.1, on the reverse strand, counting down.
GTTGTCTCAGGAGACGCTTCCTGGGTTACTACTGGAAAAACTAAATTGTTTTCAGATGCTTTGGAATTGTTTTTTCTGTTTATGCACCAAACTGCTCTGTAAGAATTTTTTTCTTGCCCTCTCAAAACATGATTAACTAGGCATCACCCATGTCTGTCAGTATTTTCTGTGCAGCACTCAGCATGTGGCTTCAGAAGGCATCACTGCTAATGATGTCAGAGCCTGCCCAGATTTGCTACGTCATATCAGTCACACTAAGGGTGGGTTTAAAAGCAAGGAGAATTCAGTTCCCATCAGGAATAACAGGCTTTTGTGCATCAGGTTGGATCTTAGCTGAGAAGAAATTTCGTATCGCGGTGGTTTTTTGAGTGAAAACAATGATTTAAAATCATAGGTACTGAGTACTACGGAAACCATGTTCTGTGAAAAAATTTAGGTAGTTCAGCAATATACAGACTAAATAAATAGTGCAAAGGAAGTCAATACCAAGAAGTATAATGTATGGTGGCATGACCAGAAGGTGCTACAGTTGGCAGTGGAAGGTGATGACTAAGGAGATTAGAGTTACAATCCAGAAAACTGTGACTATGACAAGACATAAGAACAAGAAGTGCAAGAAAAACTGGGAAGAGATTTGCACGAGTGAGGGCATTGCAGTAGCACAGCTGCCGAGAGTGAGAGGGAAGGAACCAGCATCCAGTCCAAGGGCAGGCATGTGTCCGAGCTGTTGGTGCACTCTGGGGGAAGTCATGGCAGCATTTGCTTCTTGAATAGTTTGCAAACTGTCACAAAGTCCTACTGGACAGCCAGTGAGTAGAACACTTAGTTCTTCCAGCTGGCTGATCTGACAAGAAACACCATGCACAACTACAGGTATCTGTACTTGTAAGATGATTTGGAAACTTTGAGGCATGGTTTGTTCTTACTTCACAGAGTTTAAACTGGTGCCTATGGGAAGAATGCCAGGAATTTTGGATTGATGCTCATCCATCCCTCCCTTAAAGATTGTAGCCTAAATTTTGATTTACAGAGAAAACAGTGAGATGTTGGCAAGGTATCAGTTACGCTACACATAACAAAAAAATACCGTTGACTACTAAGCAAAATGGATACAGCTGTAAAATTTTTGTGCTAACTAGCATAGCGGGATATAATGAGATCTTTCAATATAAACATTAGCACAGTGTTCTCTGCCTTTTTGTACAACAGTCCATAATGACAGCAAAGAAGGCATGTTCAAATACTGAATGGTGGGTTTCAGTTTTTGAAGCTCTATTTCCTTTGGTTTTCATGTGGATTTTCACATTCCCTTTACCATTGGGTTTCTTGTGCACAAATACGTCTCCTCTGACATTTGCTTTTGCATGCAGTCCAGGTCAACATACATGAAATTAACAGGGAATTTTAATTTGTGCTTATGGTGAAATGTAATTGGCTTGGTAGCTCATATGGCAAGAAGCTTCACTTGAAAATCATCTTGGTACCCTGTCACTCCCTCTTCTTACCCACTTTCTGTAAAAATCAAAACCTTGTATTTTCCCCACTGTCTTAGGTTCTCTGTCTCTGCTTAAGAGGCTATATTATTTATTTTATCTATGACTAAATACCCAGTGATTATGTCCTTACAATTCTGTCACCTCTGAAGCTGAAGATTAGATATGTACAGTGATCTATTTACACCATAGCATTTTAAAGAGAAAGTTTAAACTTGGTTATATAATAAAAAAAACAGTAGAAAATCCTTCTCCCTGCTTATGAGAAGAACTTACTGTTCTGTGACTTTTTCTTGGTCATTCACATAGCCAGTAAGCTCTTAACACTTTTCTTGTTCCAGATGTTTTGCTGTGTAAATTTTAGATATGAGATTCAGCCCTGTGTTCTGAAACAGCAGGTGAGGAATAGGAATTCTGGAGAATAATTTGGAACTGGCTGTGGTCTGCCTCACCCTCCTGCTTCTGAGCAGAAAGGGCTTCGAAGAGCTTCTGCCTTGATACCAGGAGACAATTATGCTTTCATCTTTCCCCATACCATCATAAAGCCTTAAAAGGGAGAGGAAAAAGATCTCATCTCAAAGTAGTGCCAAGGAAACAATAAAGAAGTATCAGCATCGATGTCTTTGGCCTCAGCAGGACAAATCACTGCTGAGGGTAGTACTTATTTCAAGTCAAAGGATGTTTGTAGGCAGCACTGAAACCACAGCAATTCAGTTTCACTCAGTTCCAAATTAATAAACTTTGAAAAGTTGACATAGGAACAAGTTGCTGCTTAAAATTAAAACTGTACAGCTGTAGGTCTTAAAACCTGGAGTTTTCCATTTGTTAGCTTTATTTGCTTTCAGTAGTTTATGATCTCAATGTGTAAAAGTAAAATTAGTGTTAAAACCCCTGGATAGAAATGTATTGAATTTAGGACAAGATGAATATGCTCCTAGACTTAGTAGAAATTCAGTAAGCTTTCTCCACTTTTTTTTTTAATGGAAAAGTTAGTCATTTTATGTCACTTTAAGCAAGAATAGGGACCATATCAAATTTCTCCCTATAAAGAAAATTAAAATCTAAAACTTGGAGCTTTAGCTATTTTTCTGTTCACTTTGGTGAAAAAGTATATATTAACCCTCTTCCTATGCTATCTTGGAGTAAAGTCCTGGTTACTTCTCTTACTGTACATGGCCTTGTACTTTATTTAGAAAACCACAAGATACAACCTACTTTGCTACACGTTTATATGTATATAAATCTTAGGGTTTGTTGACACGGTTCCCATGATAGAGTAGTTGATGAACTTTGACAAGCACATATTTTATTGTTAAAACTTATGACTAGAGAGTGTTTTTTTTAAATGCCCACTGGTACTTTAAATTTAGCATGTTGCACTTTAAACATCTGATCCCTGCTGGGAGGACAAAGCCTGAAGCTTTAGTCAAAAGTCTCATCAGAACTAAGAAGTTCAAGCTGTTACGACATGGTGTGTATCTTTGATTGTTTTATCTTTTATACCTGCTTTTTAACTTCCTAAGTTTTCTGTTTGTTAGTCCCAGTGCAAAAAGCAGTGCAGTGTGCTTGAACTTTTTCTTGAGATACTGTTACACTGTTTTTCCAGAGTAGCAGCAATATAGACAGCTGAACTCTTTAACCTGAGATTTGGCATACACGTAGCCTTTAGCGTACAGTGTGTACTGTGTAATTTGGAAAAGATTAGTATAAAAGGACAACTGAAAGTCCATATGCTATCAGTTATGGTGTGAAATACTGTTTAACATCATCACTCAAACTTAACATGCTACAGGCACCCTGAATAACTTCAAGAGACACAGACAGATCATTAAAGTTGGCCAGCATAACTTTACTTGTTTCCAGGAATTCTTACACTTGATAAAAACAGTGATGATTGCTGTTCTTGTACTACAGAGGGAGGGAGGGTTTTTACACTGTAAGAGGTCCCAGACAGGAAAGTCCTACCTGAACAAAACTAGGTGTGAGAATCGGATGTGAACTTGCCAGAGGAATCAAGTTTAAGCCAAGGATTCTAGCCGGAGGCATACATTGACATAAATGTATGTATATCAGTTTGTAATAGGCAAGTAACACCTACCCTTTTCCTTCCACAACCCTGGATCACCTATAATTTTGACCACTTGTATAAACATCAGTTTCCTTTCAAAAATATTTCTATTTAATGTGTATCTCTGCAGCATCAACAAAAAGAAGAGCATTCACAACTTTATATATCTTTCAACATTTGTCAGAAGAAAGTAATTAACAGTTGGCTTCCTGCTATCTTATTTTAAACTTCTACAAAATCTTTATATCCATTGCTACAATTGAATCATTTCTGCAGTATTCTGAAATTAGCTTTTTTCATGGCACTGATGATACTTTGAACAAAGCTGAGTAGCTACTGCTTTCATCTTCAGTAGACAATGTTTTCTTTTGCTTTAAACTTGTAACATTTAAGTCTCTTCCACAAAAGTTCAGTATTTATAAAGGATCAGATGTTGGCACATTGATTAGTAGTAATGGAAAAACATAATTTTTTACATTTATATCAAAGCTTCCAGCTCCACGTCATAGATAGCAATCAAAGGAAAACTGGAACAACTCTGATATACGCAGGTGGAAAATATGAAATATTCCCTAACTTAGTGTTACATAACTTCTGGTTGTGCCACTGGGAATAGAAAAGCTAAGAATTCACAGTAAGCATAATGCCTTGCTTCTTCTAGTACCTGACCTGTCACTCTTCCTGTTTAACCTGTTCTTCTCACATGTTTGGAACCTGATTTTAAAATTTCCACGTCTAGCTTTTCAAGCAGATTGAGTGTAATTTGCCAAGAAATTAGCACCAGTTTTTACTTTTTTTAACCTAGTTTTCCATCACCTCCAAAATCAGAACAAAGATGTTACTCTATTTAAGTCAAACTGCACCAGGTGAAGACAATTCCGAAAACTATCAGATTTAATAGTTATGCTTTTAATGGCAATAAGACAAGTCTCCTCATATGTATAAGCATTTTTTACTTCCTGTCTCTAGATAACCACTGTAGTGACACCCCAAGACAATTTAAAACCTCTTAAAAAACTCAAGATTTGAACACATGGTAAAGTCCTCCAACATAAAGTAAATACTTTTCAGAAGTGATAAAATTCCATCTGATTACTTCTAAGTTCCCCAAGCAATGGGGGCAGCAATTTAATATTCAGTTCAGTTGTAATCTCGCATATGGAATGCACTTAGTATTAAAGGAGGAAAATGTTTGCCTTTTATATGCTTGGCAAGAAAGATTAAAATAGCCACACTCGCAGAAGCCTTTAGGGTCCTCACTCCTACTGGCTTCTGTATTTACTGACCCAAAAGAGACAAAAACACAGCAATGTCCTCTGTGAGGCTGTGAACTTCAGTTAGCTTTTCTAGTCTGCTTCTCATCTTAGCTATCTAATAGCCAAAAGGTGTGCTTAAAAAAAAAAAAAGTCATATGACATTTTCTTTGTCACCTTGTGCAGAATACTGCACAAATTTTTACACCTTAATCGAGATCTGAATGTAGGGATGGTTTAGTCCATTATCCTGATCTGTAACTAAGGCACCATAGCACTACTATTACAAATAGTCTAAGGAAAATAAGTATTACTCAGGCAAGTTTTTGAAGTAAAGCCAGAGATACTGGAATTTTCCATTCCTCTTAGAAGAAAAATAGAGAACAGAGTACTGTAATTTTTAGCTTGGTCAGTTTGGAGTCAGGGATTACTAATGCTCGCTAAAATGTAGCAATTGCTGCTATCCAAGTAATTCAGATGGGTTGGAATTATCATCTCCTGCAGTCTAAATGTAGCTGCCCATAGCTGGCCTTCCTGGGCTGAAGCCTTAATATATGTAAAAAGTCTGAAATGTACATTTTGATCTGAATGTGAATGGCTTTACATGAGTTTCTTCTTAGGAATTTCTGAGGACCTGGTGTAGCTGAGCTGCTTTTCCGTGAGTTAGAAACACTGCAAGTGCATTCTGTGCTCTGGTTTCTCTCAGTAGCTCCCTCTCTCCCACCTTGCTCACTGACCCATGTGGGACAGCTGATGAAGGTGGAAAAGTGTTGCCAACTTCCACACTAGTGGAGGTTATTTATCCCACACAATCTTGTTTTGTTTGCAGAAAAAGTAATGATGTTTTCAGTGATAGAATCCCTTTTGTCCAGCTCGCCAATATTGAAAAGTATTGCAGAGGTGACAGGTTTAGGCTGAAGGAAACTGCTTTGGGGTTTGTTCAGGGGAGGGGAACAAAGGGCAGAGTGGAGGAACATGGAGGCCTTTGGCAGACAGCATTGTTGAAGTTCAGTGATTTTCAGTATTCCTTTCACATGGATTGATTTCTAGTGACTGAAACATAAACTGACACACACAGTAGTGAAGTCTGAACATCTGGAAAAGGAGTTTTTAAGTCACCTTGCTAACAGCTCTGGGCCTCTGCTTGATGCCTTTAACTTCAAAGACCATTGCAGGTTTTCTTTCTTTGCAATTAAAATATGAGATCACAGTTTATTCCATCGGTCTTCCAGCAAGGTCAAAGAAAAGAGAAATAGCAGGCACAATAAAAGTTAAAGTTAAACAAAGACGCACACAGAATCCCCAGAATCCCCAGCAAGATAACTCTTAATGTTGTAGCAACAAGGGGAAAACTTACTAGGTCATTTCCATTAATCATAAACTAGCTATAAAAGCAAAGCCACCATAATCTTCAGCTTTGAATCTATTATATAAAATTTCCCATGCAGAAATGTACATGTGAGCAGTAGTATTGATGGCACGGCAATTCAGAATTCTTGTGTTCATAACACATTATTTCCTTTTCTTACTTCCTGCCAAAGTACAACTTGGGTCAAATCTTTTCTCAAAAAAAGTCATCATTCCTCTGCAGCTGTCAAAAGACTGTTCACAAGCTCCAGCAATTCTTACACTAGGGAAGCGTGGTACATGCTTCAAAGGGCTTTTTGCAAATAGACCTGTAGTAAAGCCATGAACATTAGAGCTGAAGTACTTACATCTGCACTCTGATATATAAAATACAATTCAAAAATCCAGCAATAAAATTACAGGATAACTGCTATAGCATACTCTGAAATGGATTTGGAGTGGGAAAGAGTTGAAGATTTCTCTCCCAAAGTAACTTTATAACTGCTTGTGTTACAGATTGCCCTGAAATATGACCCCCAGATAGAAGAAGATCTGCGTAACTGGATGGAAGAGGTTACGGGGCTGAGTATTGGTCCAAACTTTCAACTGGGATTAAAAGATGGCATAATCTTATGCGAGTAAGCATTTAATAAGTAACCTTATTTTTAGAAGTTTTCTACTTCGGAGGAAATAAGAAGGGACTTTCTGAAAATTCCCCTTCAAAACACATCACCAATAACAGTCAAAGACGGCTGACTGTAGGGTGGGAGACTTCTTTGAAATTGTGGCAAAAATGAAAACTTAAATCTCCTTTATATTTCAGCAAATATTTCTAAGTGTTTCTAAATAAATTGGTGAAGGTCATTTCTATAGTAATCAAATGGCACACAAAAACTCTCATGGTCTGTTAGAGTTACTAGACTTGAAATTTGAGCAAGGCACGCTGTATAAACCAAAAAATTAACCATTTTGATGAAACTAATGCAACTAATAACGCATGAGTGAAAGTATTATATAATGCCTGCACAGATGGTATAAGGATGAGATTTACTGTTTAAGCATTTCCCTCTTTTTCACCTCCCCAGGCTTATAAATAAGCTGCAGCCAGGATCAGTGAAGAAAATTAATCAATCAAAACTAAATTGGCACCAGGTAAAACAAAAGAAACCCAAACCCAGAACTACACCTCTAACCCCTTCAACCCCCAAACAATTCTTTTGTTCTGTATTAACAAATTTGCTGTGAATATGGTACATCTTAAATCTTAGTAGCACCAAGTTTGCATATGATACATATCCAGCAGCTGAGGATACTGCACACATGAACAATGTTTAACAGAAAGCAGCAGCTCCAGCTGAGATGGCTCATCAATGGTAATTGCATACACATATTTAATGGTAGTGCTGTGGCTGTTCAGTTGAGCTGTCACATGGAAGAACTTAGAGCCCTATAGTGAGGCCTTTTCCGAGTTAGCAAACAAAGCTCTTTACTTTTTATTAAATCATGGCTGAGCTTTCTATCCAGGCAGTGCTGCAAGGTGTTAGGTCAAAGCTTGCTTGTACCTAGACATTGCTGTATGAAGTGTCCTCCTGAGAAAGCACCTGGAGAGGATGCAGCGTGCATTTAGAACAAGCATTGAAATGGTTGCTGTCTAGAGTTCACTGCCTTTGCTGTTGCTGGGTCTAGTTTAATGCTGCTGTGTCAGCCTCCTTGCTTCCTTGGCATTGAACACTTTTAAATCTGGTGGAGGATTTTTATTTTTAAAAAAAGTTTTAATACCTCTTAAGACTTCAGAAGGAAAGATGAGATTCAGTCCTTACTCTTTGTATTCCGTATTGCTTTCCAATTTCTACAGCACATAGTGCTAATAAACTCCAAAGCTTACTTGTCCCAGGAGGTAAGCAAGATAATACCTTCAGTCCAAGTTAAAACTTCTTACTATCCACAGTTATGTTTTTTTTTTTTATTCAAAATTATCAGTTGCTGAAGTCAAATAGCATGGCCACTGTGTTGAATTTTTGAATTTGAAGCAGGTTTTAGATTAAAATTTCTCTTGGAAGGGACACACAGCTGAGACAAGTTTTCTTATCAAAGCCCACTCTGACAGAGTATATGATGCTCACTGATGGAGAGATGCCAGGCTGGATAACCCCTTAGTCAGATTTCTGAAATCTGTATTAAAACTAACAAAAAATAATCCCAGACTTCCCACCAGTCACTCTTAACCATGCCAAATATTTTGTCAAGTTTGCATAAGATAAAGAACTTGTGTAAAACAAGCAAACAAATCAACAACAGAAAGTTTTAAAATCAGTTTCCCATTTGAAACACTGAGTAGAAAACTGGCTTTTTTTGTTTCTATTTAGCTGGAAAATATTGGAAATTTTATCAAAGCTATCCAAGTCTACGGCATGAAACCACATGATATTTTTGAAGCAAATGATCTTTTTGAAAATGGAAATATGACTCAAGTACAGACTACTCTAGTGGCACTAGCAGGTCTGGTAAGTATTTGTACCCCTGGAGCCGGCACAAATCCACTTGTCAGTCCAGATGCACCCTTACAACCAATGCAAATAGAGAAGACAGCATAGAGCCTGTCAGGAGAGGACACAGGACTGAGAGTCTGAGGTAGTGCAGAGGTTGTCCTTCAGTGGGCTGTGTGCTACCACATGCCCCATGGGAGGTCTGGAGTTCAGAGTGAGGGTTCCTGACTGGACATGGCCTCGCCCTGGAGGTGATGTACATACACAGGAGAGACTCATAGGAGAACACTAATCCCTGCAGAATATCCTTCTGACTCCAGTAGCTTTGGAGTGCCACCTTCAAATGGCATGGGGAACTGTTCCTTGCTCTCAGCCCTGACACACAGTCTGTCACAGACTTGCTTGTGGCATCATTTGAGAGACCAGGGTCAGGACTGTAAAGCCAGTGTTTCAGTAATAGAAAATATACTTCAAACACTGACTACTCTATTTTCCATCTCCCTACATAGGCAAAAACTAAAGGTTTTCATACTACAATTGATATTGGTGTCAAATATGCAGAGAAACAAGCACGAAGTTTTGATGCAGGAAAACTAAAAGCTGGTCAAAGTGTAATTGGCCTGCAGGTAAGTATGAAATTCAGTTTGCAGTTAATTTGTTACATTTGAGAGCAATTTTCTTGTTTTGATTAATTGATATGTTGTTTGTACAAAACCAGCTGCAGAATTACAATATATTCTTATCATGGAAGGAGGAATGAGGTTTTAATTCTTGTAAGCAGTTGATTGGCTTTATAAGTTCAAGTGACTGCCTGGAAGATTGGTTTGTTTGTTTTAAATCTGCTGTATAAGATTGATAAGGAGGAAATGAAAAGCTAATATTAGCAGCATCATCTCTGCCTTTTAATGTGGTTTTAAAGCAGGAGGTTTTGGATAGCTAAAGCTCCTTGTATGGTAGAAACTTTTTTTCTCTCCACTTTTCTTAGTAGTCATAAAAACCAAAATAAAATCTTAAAATTCCTGTGGTAGAGAAGTTGGGGCAGTATAAAAGAATCATTACTGTCCAAGGTAAAAGTTACTTAGTACATTTTGAGGTGTACATCCATTCCGACTGCAATGCACTTGGGCACGTGCCAGTCATTGAAATGCCTTAGGATGACAGCTGCCTCTGTTTTTCCTTTTGAAACTGAGTAAGGAGAAGGGGTAATTTGTTAGGGTAGTGGTCAAGCTACATGAGGAAAGCATGCACTGAAATTTTGTCAGCCATCACAGTTACCAGCCATATTTGTCTCCTTACACTGTGCTTAATGGACAAATAAAAACTGGTTTTTTCTGTCCACCTCTTCCTTCCCCTAATAAAGATGGGAACCAACAAGTGTGCCAGTCAGGCAGGCATGACTGCTTATGGAACTAGAAGACATCTCTATGATCCAAAAATGCAAACTGATAAGCCATTTGATCAGACAACGATTAGCCTACAGATGGGCACTAACAAAGGAGCCAGTCAGGTAAGTCAGACTGTGGGGCACTGGCAGAACAGATACAGCTCTCAGCCAGGAAGAGCCAGTGGCATAGGAGAGTCTGTGAGTGACACACAGCAGCAAAGAGGCAGCAGCAAGTGGGTACAGTTCAGCCATGCTTTTATGCAGTACTTGAAGAACTTGATTTTCTAATCATTAACCAGCGTGTTCTGTGCTGAATGTCTTAAGGCATAAAAATGACCCAGTGATTCTAGAATTTCCAGCTGGCAGTTTTATACCAGAGGAAAACAGTAACTTCATTTTAAGTACTAATTAGACAGAGGCAAAAAAAGAAATTGCTTCCAGGCACCACCGTAGTTATAGTACTTAGTATATTCTTTCCAAGGAGGAATGTAAATTGAACCTTCTTCTGTGACTTACCTACAAGTGAGCTCATGCTGCTGTGCTGATTTGTTATACTTTAATTCCTACTTTCTAGCACTTTCAGTAAGGAGTACTAGTTGAAATCATAAATCTAGTAATCACAGCTCTTGACCTTCTTACTGAACCTCTACAATCCTGTTTTATTAGGCTGGTATGTTGGCACCAGGTACCAGGAGAGACATCTACGATCAGAAGCACATATTACAACCTGTGGATAATTCAACTATTTCATTACAAATGGGTACCAACAAAGTAGCTTCACAGAAGGGAATGAGTGTGTATGGGCTTGGACGGCAAGTGTATGACCCCAAGTACTGTGCTGCACCCACAGAACCCGTCATCCATAACGGCAGCCAAGGGACAGGAACTAACGGGTCCGAAATCAGCGATAGTGATTATCAGGCAGAATACCCAGATGACTATCACGGAGAGTACCAAGATGACTATCAAAGAGATTACCATGGTCAGTACAGCGACCAGGGCATTGATTATTAGCTTTGCATCAAAAGTTCAGTATTAGTCCATTATTTTATTCAGTAAGAACGAAACTAGCCTTGTGGAATTGTTACCTGTCTTTCCTACACACTACGCTTAATGTACCTAAAGAAATACTGCCTTACATACATTCCTTTTTCCTTTCTCTGCCCTTTCCCTGTCTAGTTGCCTTTAGTGCTGTAACAGTTGTAGTCTACAGCATAAACAATAACTGCATATGAAGTAAAAGGAATACTGTGAAAGGGGGAGAGCTCTCGTACAGCCAGGTTAATAAGGAGCTATGCATTCTCAGAATCTCTACTTAAAGAGGTATTTACATACCACATTAAGCCTTCATTTTGCATACTTACAGCTTTTCTGTTTTCCAGAGGAGTTAAAAATTTCATGCTTAAAGTTACATGTGGTCTTTGCCAATTAAATTTAAGGTATCTCATTAGTGATTTAAATATCATTGCTATGTTTCTAAGGTATTGTTTGCTACTGGAAAGTCCTGCATTAGACATAAGCGTGCATTTGTGATTGTGTATTCATTCCATTATCAACACTGACCAAACTTAGAAATAGTTGTCTTACTAAAAAGGGAGCTTGTACAAAGTCTTGAGCCAACAGAAGTCTCATGATTGATGGTGCATTTACCTTTTATTGTGCCATAATATATCCATGTAGAAATGCTTTTTTCTTCCTTGAACTGTATTTATTGCCACACTTCTCAAACTGATCCCAGTGTATTTTTATAAATAAATATTTTTTTCTTAAAGGTATGTAGAAGATCTTGTCTCATTTGTTATGCTACCATTCTTAAAGATGAGATATTAGAAGATTTATTACCAAATCAGCATTGCCTTTGCTTGTGTTAAGGGTAGTGTAGAACTCCTGTCTGTTGCAGTTTGGGTTCATTCTTTTCCATGGGATTTAATCTAACAACCTTATAAAAATCTCCCAGGAATGAGTGACACTGACTTAATAGGAAAGGAATGTAGCTCCTTCACAGCCGAGATCACTTCTCCTCTTCACAACTGCGAGGTTATGACCAGAGATCCTTAGCTGTTCACTAAATCTCTGTGGTTTTCTCAAGGCCAGTGAGGAATTGCACATATTTATTGCTGCCTCTGTTTCAGCCTAGAGCCTTTGTGCCATCACTTGGAGAACTCAAAACACTCTTTCTTTAGATTACATAAAGAGATACCCACTCTTTGTTCCTGCTGGTCTGCAATCCGAGTTACTTCGTTACTGATAGCAGAGCTTTATTCTGAAATGGAGGATGCTTTCTTCCTCACCATGGGGTGCAGACAGGCTGTACTAATTTACCTGCACTGTTTATAAAAGGAGAAAAGAGCATTATCAGTGGGGCCAATGTCACAGATTCTAACTTTTGTAAAGAAATTCAAGTATCTGAAAAGTGTTTACTGCAGTTTAAACTTACTGCATTTAGATACGAAATGTTTTATACTCACAAGTTTTGGACTTATGAAGGATTCTTCTCTCAAGACTAGAAATTGTTTCTCCTTCTTCCATTAGTTTCTATTCCTGTTGAGTGTGATGTGGTGATCTGACTTTCAACTGACCTATTTGTTGTGTAAGTCTTAAGCTTATTTATTTCGCAGAAGTTAAATTAGAAAGGATCTCTAGAGGTCACTGGTCCAAGCCCTACATCTGAGGTGAGAGAATTATTAGCAAGATATCTGTTAAGACCTGCTCTTCCTGAATGATACTATTTCTCCCCCTTCAAAATAATAGCATGTAACAATTTAGAACTGTTGTACTGAATGCAGAAATGATCAATAGCAAAAGCTTTGTTGTTTTTATAGTTTGGGTGAAAGCAGTGTCTTTTTTCTAAAGCCTGACCATGCCCTCCTTCCTGCTCTTTCTGAATCTAAACCTTAGGCTTTAAACTGCTTGCACACCTTTATCATGTATTTAAACAGAAGAAACAACACACAAAAATCCCTAATAAGAACTGATTTTTTCAACTTCCAAGTAAACCTCTTATGCTTTGTAAGTTGGTAAATACCATGTTTACATTGGGAAGACACCACTACTTGGAAGCAATCTTACTGGGACCCATAGCAGACAAAAAGTTTTGCCCCTTTGTAACTATCATATCTACACAGTTTCTCAGTGTTAGAGAGCTGTTCTAGAGGGTTAGAGAGCTATTCTTTATTCATCAGGATTTTCAGTTCCCACAGCATCCATAAGCCAAACACCAGAAGTACCCAAGTGTACAGTTTTAAATAATAAAAGGTGCCAAGTCACAGACAGTAGATTATCAGCTTCACCTGCCAGGCAGAAAGAAATTAATCTGTTTCTTTCCCTTTTTCGTCATCTATCCCATATTCGACAACTTCATGAAGTGGCTCAAATTAATTAAATAATGAATAAAAAGTATTTCTTAGCATTCCCTAACAGATAACTAATCTCCTTTCAACAGCAGACCAGTATTTAGCTGAAAGATTTCTCATTTAGGCCATCAATGAACTTTTCTGTATGTCATTTCCAAGCTGTGACTAACCAAGGGTTTATCAATCTATTCATTAAGGCAGCTTCTGAGTCACTTACCTGCAGTGATGTCTCACTTCCTATACTGATGAGTACATTACTGAAATCCCTGATTGGAGTCATCTTCCCACCTCAAACAAAGGAGCTTTTGAACAGAGAGAATAAAATGTGCCACTAAGCAAAATCTAAAACTATCCCATATTCAGAATGAGGTGGAGCCCATGCAGCGTATTATAATTAGGATCCAGGTACGAAGTTTAAACAAACCTCAAAATTGCTCACAAGAAAATGTTGACAGACTTGTTACCAAAAAGTGTCTACACTTACCATGTTCCTCTCTGACTAGAGACCTTACAGTCACTACGTTGCTCCATGGCATATTTCAAACCCACATTACAGCTAACATTTCTATAAAGTATTATTTATAACATCCTTTTATCTCATGTCTGTCCTGTTTCTTTACCTCTGTCATCTGCTACTTTGTCAAGCTCTAAATCCAGATACAAATTTTTCTGCTTCATCTTTTCAGTTGCAGAAGGAAGCTAGTTGTTTATTTTTACCTACAAAAAAACAAGGACTATTTCTCATCTGCCCTTTGGAGAAAAGCTGGTGGATAGTTTATGATACTAACTTGTAAAAAACATTCCCAAAAGAATATAATTAAAAGAAAGACACTTACCTCATAACCGCTAATTATCTTGACTATAGAAAACTTCTATTGAGGGTAATTTCCATCAATGAGCTCAGTCTGTTCCTTAACTGGCTGTTCAGGTATGCAGAATAAGTCAGGAAACAGTCATCTCAGAGTGCCTCCTCTACAAATGTTTCTGTATTTACTGATCCAGGGATGACTGGCATAGCATTCCAGAGGAGCATGAAAAAAATCCCATTAGTGGACATACCAAAAAGCTAAAAAGAACAGCTCCATGACCTTGTTGACTTAGTAACTTTAGTCTGACAACATAGAAATTTACAAGGAGTTTGTTTATTAACAACTTTCAGACCATCAGAACAAGTGTAGTAATAATCGGATGTGATGACACACAAAATACTTTATTTGTACAGATTGTGTGTCATTTTACCAGTGCAGAAAGTACAACAGATTTAGAGAACTAATACTTTGTCCTGGGATATTGGTAACCTTTCCTTTTCCTCTATGACTGTTTCTGCTATTTCTGCTCTGCTTTCATTCTTCCTGGTGTGCTTCACATTCAAGTCTACAAAGAGAGAAAAAAGGAGTCAAATAACGTGTAGCACTAGTTCTGTTTCTGCATTTAAATGTCATAAGAGTAAACTGGGAAAACAATTAAGGTTCTTTTGTGTCTCAAATCCACAATCATCTTGCAGGGAATAACACCCACTCACTCTCTGGTTTCTGTACTTGGCAAAAAATTACTGAAGAATGCAATAACAGACCCAAATTAAGTAGAACTATCCGCCACTGTAGCAATAAACTGGAGTGCTCTGCCTATAGCAGAATGCCCACAAAATTGTGAGAGTTGGCTAGAGCCTGATACCTCCTGAAAGGAGATCAAGAAAAATCACTGACATCTGTTACACTCAGGTAAGTAGCTGTGACAGCAGAAGACACTCACAGTAGTGCCCAGGAAGTGTAGGTGCTAGAGGGACTGTTGCTGCAGAATCTTTCTCTGGCAGCCCTAGCTTGGCCCCCTCAGTGCTTGGGGAAAATCACTCCTGATTCTGAACTTGCTGGGGCAGCTTCTCAAGTTGGGCAATCTGCAATATTTTTTTCAGATGTCAGTGCATGTTTACTCTCAGGACTTTCCCAAGCCGGGGTGTGGGGAAACACTCCCTTCTGGCACCTCAGCTTTGTTACCCCAGCATAAAACAGAGTAAATAAATACATATACTGACAGAAAAGAAAGAAAGAAGAAAGGTGGGGGTAGAGAGGGAAGGGCTTTGATATTACAGCTCTGGAACATCAGCAGTTCTGGCATGAAATTAAGCAGCCCACTGCTCTTCTGACTTTGCTACAGCAGGCATGTGAAAGACTATCTGAATAGCATTGATCTTCCACCCCCTTACCAAACTTTCTCTTCCTCTGCTGGGCACAATGGGGAATGGGAAGAAGGACTAGAAGCAATATTTGATCCATCCATTTTGCACCAGCAGAGGGTTTCCTGAAGAGGGAAAGCAATAGAAACAAAAGCAGGATACTGGGTACAGCATGTTGGTTGCTGTGAGACATCAGGAGATACGTGAAAACCTACATCCATTTTTCTTGGGACACACAAGGCAAACACACTAGCTGGCAGATAAATACATATCCCATGCTCCTGTCTCACCATAGGTTGGAGCTCTGTTCCATCTTCATTATCCTGGAAAGGTCTTGTGCTTCTGTGTTTTTGCCCTTCTGTTAACTTGTTACTCTGACTCACAAAGGTCTACAAGCAAAAACCAGGGTGAGATCATTTGGGAAAGCAAACCATTATGTAAACAAAAATAGCTAGTAAAGGAAGATGATTAGCCTGGGGCTAAGAAACTGTGGCTGGTTCCCTGGCTGGATGACACTGGGTGATACCGGGAGGAACTCTGCAGAGGCAGCAGAAGTGATGAATGCAACTGAGAAGGATGAATCAAGAATCTCTGTTACATCTCCTACTGTAGGAATGAGGACTCTGGCTGTATGAAATCCCTGACCCAGCTCTCCACCCACTGCTGCATATTGTCCTGAGCGCAACAGAGCCTCCCTTCCACCCCCGGGATGTTTGTGATCCAACTGTAACACAGACAAATGCCTTCATGTGTTGGGAAACTTCAAATTCTTGGCTATGTGAGCAAACTCACTCTTGATCATACAATGAGGAGGAGTTTGGATGTGCTGCCCCCAGTTTTTCCATACAAGGGTACAAGCTTGTCCTGCTTGGAAAACTCCTTAGGCCTGTGGGAAATCCTCTTTTCACCCACAGCCCTAGGGCATAACTAATTACAGGGAATTAAGGCCAGAGTTAAAGAAAAATTACCACAAAGTCTGGAAGTGTTTGTTTCATGGAGAATTGGCTTAAGAGGTATTTTGGCATTCAGCAAAACAGAGAGGGAAGAACAAAGGTCAAGGTTTCAGAATTTTCTATTCAGTTATAGTCCTATCCAGGACAAGTGCATAAGTACTGTTCTGAAACAAAGCCAAAGCACATACATCTGCTTTATTCTGTACTAAGCGTTAAGCCTATCTTTAGGCTGCCTTTTTGTTGTTTTGTTTTGTTTTTTGGTTCTCAGTGAAATTCTGTGAACATTACGGAGACTGTTACAACATTGAAAAAAAATTAAAAGAAACAACAAACAAATAAACAAAACCAAAACAGTTCTTCAGACACTGTCCTGAAGAAATCCATCCAGAACATTCATGTTGTGTGAGCTACTCTGGCTGCTGAGTTTGTTTTTCATGAATCACTAAGGTTTTCTTTGTTGCATGGTTTATATGAAGGAAAAGACAGAACTGGCAAAAATAGCAGGGTAGGAAAAAAAAATCCTTATCTTCAAATATTCTTTCCATAAGAAAGGGATGACACATATTTCAGATACCATTCTCCATTGCTATTACTTACATACTGATGTTAACACAGTATGGTAATTACAAGGGTAAAGACACAGAACTATCAGTCCAGAGGCAGAAGAATTTAATCAAGAGACAGAAGACAGTGTTTTGGCAAAGATTCTGTAAAGGTATGAAGCAGAGCAACTCAGGTTTCCACAAAGCTTGTTCAGAAGCACAGCATCCATAGGATGTGAAATGGACCCCTGACCTGCTGTTTGCAACAACAAGCTCCTTGTTGTTTATTTTTTCTCACTGGACAGTGAGTTGCAATAAACATAAACATTAATCTTAGGGCACCCCATAGATGAATTTCTGCAGCTAGCTCATCTACTCCTCTATTTTTTAATTACCAACAATATATTGAAGATAGATCTAACAAGGCCTAAATAGTCAGCCACTACTTACAGATTATGATCTAAAAGGAGGCAGCAGATCATAGCTAGCACATAGGAGTCAAAGGGAGCCATTTACTTCAGTTTATAAATTAATGTATGACTTGTATCCCTAAGTCCGTCCTGTTCTGAGGTGCTGGAAAGGAAATGGCACGGGTTATGGGTTCAAATTACTAGGTCTTAGGGAAAGAAAAAGTTCTCAAAAGCTTAAAATGGCTCAAATATCTTTGCTGTTATCACTGGGGTTTACCAGCAGCTCCTGATCCACGAAGTATGGCTTCTCTGCAGTTCCATCATTTGTTTCCATATCAATAGCAAAGCAAAGGCACATGGCATCTGCTGTCACTTCAAACACAGACAGAAAGCTGTGGGACATCAGGTAGGCAAAAAATCCAACCAGCAACAGAGGGACTACCCAAGCTTGCAACTCCCGGTGGTAGTTAAATGCCATCAATCCTCCAAAAACAGTAAAGCACACAACAAACACCTATAAGGGGCAGTGAGAGAGAAGTGCAACCTCATTAACCGTGTAGAAATCTAAATCTAAAAAAGCCCCAACCCCCCAAAATCCTGAGGCAAATACATTACAGCCAGTACGCTAGCAGCACACCTCATCTGGGAGACAGCTAAGCAGTTTCCAGCATCACACAGTGGTCACGCTTTGTGTTCAATGCCACGTGTAAATTCCAAGGGCAGAGACAGTCTTTTGCTGTGTATCTACCAAACACTCGTTGCAACTGGAACTGCAAGCGTGGCTCCAAGGACACTACTGTAACACAGCTAAATAACTCTGCAAAGACTACGAAAAGGTTTAAATTCCTGAAACATTCTTCTCTCCTGAGCTCATTTTATAGCATTATCAACACTGAGTTTAACAAGCATAAAATTCAGTTACTTTAGGTATATAAAAAAAATAATCAAACCTGATTTTTCACTTTGTTCTTACAGAACAGTACTTTTCTTACTCTTACCTTTCCTAGAAATAGGAGAAAATCTCCAAAACAGCTAATGGATGCAAGTTTAGCAGAATTCCTTGCCAAAATGCAGTCAGCATCCTTTGCTGATGTACAGAAATTTGTCCCATTTATGGCTGTAGTTGTGTACGCATGCTGAAATGAGGTAAGATAATGCAGTGAGAGAGGAAAGACTCATAATCTAGATTTTACTTTAGCAAAATGCAAAGCCTTAGACACTACTTGGAAATACTGACTTTATAAATATAAAGAGTTATATTGCATAATATGTCAATTTTAAGTTACTGTAACAACTATGCTGCTAACTCCAAAGAGTTTTTCTACATAATTTCCACCATTAGCAAATGCTACAATAGTGACTAAATAAATTTCTGAACCCACCTTTATCCATTTTACTTTAAAACACCAAAGTTCTCTACCTTCATTCTGTGAATGAACATGACAATTGCCATGAAACACCTGGAGTCACACTATCCAAACTTACTTGCTATATATCTCCAAGACTGCTGGCAAACCATGTAAGTAAAATACTGAAGTTATGTATTTACCAAGTCATTAAAAGCTGATGATTAAAAAGCTTGTATACATAGTGCTTTCAAACTATTTATATGCTAGTGAAATTCAAGCTTATGGATATAGCCATAAAATAAACCTTTTCATGAAAGATGAAACCAATTGTGAAAATTAGTGGAAAAGAACAGCTGAAGGACCCTGGACTAGACCACTGACTTAGGTCACAAACCCCACCCCACTCTGAACTCCAACAGACAGTAAGGGCACTCCCAGTTTTAAAATGTATTGAGAATTTTACAAGATTTCCTTTTTTTGGAAACTTGCCTGGACAAGTGGGGAAGATAGAATATTTACCTTCATGGATTTGACTGTTTTTACACTTGCACATAAATTGACATGTATGTCCCCTTTATGGAACTTTTCAACAAGGTTTTGAAACTACATCCAAAATATCAGCTAAGAAAAGCAGCACTCAGTACTTTAAATGTATGCAGGGTTTTACCAGCAATTCTTATGAATAGTTTCCCTTTACTCGAAATATTAGAATGCAGATTCTGCCACAAAACCTTTAGTCACATCTGGTTTGGTCAATAAGAACCACAGTGTGCAAGGAGCCACTGTTCTGAAGAAACATACACACCCCAACATGTACTTGGTGCTTCCATCACTTTCTGCTTCATCTGGAAGTGAAAAAACAGCCCAAACTTGGTTTGCTGAAAGTGAATTATAGTGGCCTACTGAAAACACTTCCTATTCAAAAATCTTTTTCTTACTTACAATTCAAAATATAAAATAAGCAGATATCTGAAGGCAAAGAAAATTTATTTCTGTAGGGTTCAGTTTTACTCCAGAGCAATTCCTGTAACATACTGTAGTGTAGTAAAGCTATACTGACACTATCTTATTACAGAGAAAGGAAGAAGTTAAATGCAAAGATTCTTTGCCTCGTTATTGTGGATATTACTTATTTTATATGAAAAATACTTTTTTTTTCTGATAATAAGCAAAAAATCAGTGATGTTCTGTAAATATTTGACTTACATGGTACCAAATACATCCATAGCTGGAAAAAGTATAAAGACCATTGATTTATTGCCTACTCTAAGAAAAATCAGAGACTCCAAGGAACTCTATAGAAACACAGAGTATCTGCATAAAAATCTGTTTAAACAAGCAAGATTACTTAATTCCTAAATAGGAAAAAATGCTTTCTGTGCAAAATTTCATTTATCTGATGCTGTTCCTTTCCTGGCAGGGTGCTGTCACACCATGCCATCCCGGGATGGGGCAGCAGCAAAGCTGGCAGTGCATGGGCACGAGCGAGAGGGAGCCTCGCTGGCCCAGAACACGGGTGTAGGAGAAATGGCCTCATGTCAAGCTGCCTCTGTCTGCCATCTGTGACTGTCACTGCGTATTTCAGACATGGCCAGACTTATCTTTATACCATGCTGTGAGTAAAGTCTGTTTCATCATACCCATTACACAGACAGGGAACCGACATACAAAGTGGAAAAGTTCTAAGTTTGTTTCTGTCCCCTAAGAACTAAATTCACAGAGCAGATCCTGATCTGGTGAGGTCAGTATAAATTTTGCCAATAAATTAAACAGAGATTCTGTATTAATGCATAAATTGCAAAAAATGTGTTTTAAAAATCAGACTGTTGAAAATGCACGTGCACTTGTATAAACATTGTTTCCAAACTTAAAATAAATACCCATTTGTTTGCACTCTTGAAGTAGCCACTTTGGCATTCAAAGAATGTGCAATGAAAAGAATTTCTGATATTTATTAACTAGAACAGTTATCTTGGAAAGACTGAAAATAATGCTGGAGACTGTGTATTACCTGTACAGGGATTTGTTGTCTTACAAACCAGTTGATAAAAAATGCCATTTATAACAGTTACAACTTAAATGAACCCTGTAAGCATTAACTAATCATAATGTTCAAGAAACAAAGGCAGCCAGGTAATAATCCAACATTATAAGAGAGAGACAAAAATTAATAAACTGCTGAAGGCTACAAAACTAGTCAGACATAGGCAAAGCAAGAATATTACTAGCACAAGACTGAGCCAAGTGATCTCTACCTTTCAGCAAAAAATACATTTCTGAGAAGTCAATAAATATTTGGGGGTTCCTTGTTCAGCCTAGAATCTTTTTCCATGCACTTTCCCCACAGTTCTCAAGTTTCTCATACAGAACCCATACCCTGGTCCCCTCCAGCCACACAGAAATCTACGCTTTCTCATTAACATAACACATAAAACATATAAGCAAATGTGTGTTTCCATGAAATTCAGTGTGGCACAGAAAGGAGCTCAAATGATTTCTCCTTACTCACCAGAGAACACCTAACACACACAAACCATTACCAATATTGGCAAATAATTTTGGACTTTGGACTAAAAGGCTTAGCTATCCCATTAATTTTGTAATTGCAGGGTATGGGCAACAATTGAATGCCTTTCAAATTAAAGCCAGTTGAAAAGGCTAAGAAGGTAGACCATGGTCAGTTAAGAACCTGCTAACATTTAGAAACATGTTATTTAAATGTGTTTTTCTACAGAATGCATTCTTTTTCCATTCACAAAAGTTTCAGTGGATTTGAAAATGTTTGAGAGAAGGTCAGCAGGAATGATCCAAAAGGTATGGAATGTCTTCTGTCTGGGGAGCACCAGGCTCTTCTGTCTGGAAAAGAGATGACTGAAGGAGGATGCAGTAAGAGGGCTACAAACTCATGAGAAAAGCAGAGAGGGTAGGTCAGGCTAGATGGCTCGCTGCTCCTTCCAGACAAAGGCCAGGCAGGGGGAGGACCATATGAGGTAGTAGGAGCCAAATTTGAAAACAGATGCTATTTCTTCCCACTATAAATCTGTAAACTGTGAACTGCTGGACAAAGGATGCCTTAGCTGCTCAAAGTTCGTGTGAGCTCAAGGGAGACTGGGAAGTTCAGGGAAAAGAAATCAGCTGAGAGATATTAAACACACAGAAAACACTCAGTTCAAGAAGTCCCTAGGCTGCAAACAAATTCAGAAACAGCACAGGGGCAGGGCAATTTCCTCTTGTTCTACCTTAGCATTCACTCACAGACACTGTTAGCAATCGAATACTGAGCTAGGAAGAGACTCAGTCTAATCCTTACATACATATTATAGCTATTACATTTTTATCTTTGCTTTATGAATTGGTATTTTACAATTGTAGTCTCTGCTATGGTGACAAGCAGGTAATAAAAGCATTGATAGCATATGACTGATCAGACAGCATGGCAGATAGTGGGTCAGGAGCAGACTTTATCCTTACACCAGCAAGTTGGTTCTGTATTGCCATCTCTCTGAAGAGCACAAGCCTTTGCTGGCTCTTCTAGGGCCTGGGAACCAGACACTGATTTCTCAGTGTCAGGATGAATAAATAAGGAATGTGAATGTTTACATATTTCCAAATACCACAGTATGCAAAAAAATCCCTATTTAAAGAATATATCCTTCTGTGCCTCACAACATAGAATGTCAAAGGCCTCGGACAAATTGACCTGTTACTTTCATGAGAAAGGCTCTGTGGCTCAGATCCAGGCCCTAAGTTCCCCAATTGTTGAGAATAATTGCTACTTTGTGTAACAGCTGAATTCAGTCCTCCATTCTAGGGCTTGCTTTCATAAAATAAGCTTGGGGAAGAGGGAATTGCCATAGTAACAGAATCTTCTTAAAAAAGAAGCAGGAGATATGCTGGTCTCACATCCCAGTTCAGCTTTGTCTGCTCCACTGGTATTTTCAGCCTGATCTTATCTCGTTACTGCCAGCTCTCTTGAGGGCTGCCCTGGTTATCTACATCCTCACAGTGCGGCTCAGGCGGGACCTTTTTAAGTGTCTTAGCTTGCAAGTGTCACAGCTGCCACTGGAGGCCCCTCAGAAAATAAAACCCAATGGTAGCAAGAGGTAATGACATTTCTGTGGCTGCTGGGCAGCAGTTATTGACCCAGTGAGAAAGTTGTATCATGAGTCTCAGATAGTGGGAGGAATGAGAGCAACACAGGTCTGTGAGGCCCCACTGAAGAGAAGAGGACATATAAGACTGGAAGGGACTTTCAGCCACTCCAGTTTCTGGCTATTTCAGATTAGCATATTATACAAATCTTAAGCAGAGAGTTCCCTCTTTAAACCACTTAGGACTTCTCCCTTTCCCAGCCCTTACATTTGGAGCTATTTCAGACAGTTGTCCCTGTGGTCCTTAGGAATATTTTTCCCACTTCCAGGCAACATTTACTCATAAACAATTTACATCTACTCAATTTCCTTCTGATCTTGTCTGGCTCTTATACCTCCCTACTGTCTCATAGATGCTAAGGGGCTCGCTCTTACCCTTCATTTGTCACGGGATATTGCACTCCCCACTGCAATTTGTACAATGGCGCTTACCCCCCTTTGTCCAGTGCAAGTATTTCATCTCATCCCATCCTGGACTGACTCTATGCAGCCTTGTTAACTAACAGCTATTGTCCTGTGGCCAACAAACACAGGGAGAATATTCTCCTCCCACGCTTCCAATGCATAAGCACACAACTAATACAGAAACAGTTATTTTTGGTTCTTAGGCTAACTACCATCTGTAAGAAACCCTTCAATAACCTGAATTTCCCCAGGCAGTCCAAAAAGCACAACTTCCATTTATTTCCATTCTACTTTATATTTGCAGTTTGGACTTACTGGAGAAAATCTTGCCCTTCAACTTTCCCTGCTTCCTACTTTGCATCTCATCTAATCTCTCCATGGCTGTCATCCAGTGGGTAGGACCAACACAGCTTTCTCCTCAGAGGGTAGTTGGGTGTCTTTTCCTGCAGCATCACAGTGTTACACATGGGCTCTGTTTCAATGACTGGGGATGTATCACAAGGATCCTGATTTATGTGCCCATTGCACATAAATCACATCATTACTGGAGTTGCTTACAGTGGCTTCTGCACTTAGTGAGACGATGTTCTTATTTGAGATTTCTGAAATAAAATCAAACTGAACATTTCCAGAAAGTCGTTCATAAACTCTTCTGCTTAAAAGCACTGAATTACCAGTCACTTGCTTTGTTGTCTTTTATTTTCTCTCTCTCTCTTTTTTTTTTTCCTCTCTTCTTTCTTCTTAATGGGATAGGGAAGAAGGGAAAGGTATCAAAGTAAGAATTGGTCAGCCTTGTTCATCCCCTACATGGTTCATCCTACAGAGCAAGTAAAGATCTAAGGAATTTTATTTCCTGTTATCACATGCATAATGCCTCTAGAGGGAAAACAAACTTATTTAAAATATGATTTCACTGATGATCAACATTTTATCCAACTGTAAAGTCAAGAGGATTGAAAATTTAGCTCAGTATCTAGAAGCAATTTTGCCAGTAAGATTAAAATGCAGTATTGTTTTTTTTGGAAGGAAAAAGAAGTACTTGATGGAGTGAGGCACAATGTGCTTGGCGTGCAGAGGAGAACTGTGCTTACATTAGCATGCACAAGTTTTGGTCTTATCTAGGTGAATTCTCCACAAAGCATTTAACTGCAACCTCCTGATAGGCTACCATCCATAGTTTAAGAGACAATCAAGTGCCATGGATGTACAACTATTAGAGAGACTTCTGGTTTATTACAGCAGCCAGTTGCTGACTTTCAGTCTCAGGGAAGGGTCTCAGGACTAACAAGTGCAGGTGAACATGCTGCCGAACTCAGACACGGCTGCCACAGGGCCTGGAGGGCTACACTGCAAGGAGCCGTGCCGGTGGGAACAGGGAAAGCACACACTACTCAGCAAGCCCTTCAGAAATGCATGAGCTGCACCTTGGAGCAGTCACTTTGCCAACTGACTGCAGATGAACACAAAGCAGACATAAAAGAGCCAAACTGTCCTGAAATAGTTGTGTTGTTTAAAACAAAAAATAAAGAAATCACTGCATCAAGGCTGTAAAAGGAAAATATGTGAGCGCTTTGGTGCATCAGAAGTTAAGACTGCCACTACAACTTCAGAAAGCAGGAGAGACACAGACCTTGCAGTTCTGAAACCTCATTAGAAAAACAGTATATTCTTTTTACAGGACAGAAATTTCAATCTCCTAGATTTTACGTGAGATGATTGGATATGTTTATCTGGAACATACTGCAATCATCAGAGCCAGAAGATGAAAAATCTGTGGTAATTCTGACAAGTGTTGGCAAACAGAACTGTCAAGTAAGGATAATGACTTTATCTTCAGAAAATACTTTTCAGCCACAGAACCCAGCATGCTTTAAAGTTGTTACTAATAGATTATACACACACATGAATCACTCTGCCCGTGACTGAAATGGAACAGCTTAAGGAGTGAACTGTTTAACAGCACATAGCAACACTACACCACAGTTTAGCACAGGATCCAGTTGCAAATCCAAGAGAAATTCAGGAAGGCAGAAGGTAATTATCCACATTGCAATGTACACAAGACACTGGGCTTACATTACCACTCGTCCAACAACCACCACTGGAAATATGACAATTGTCTCAGCATCTAGCACAGCACGTTGTCACAATGGAAAGATGACAGGGTAACTTTTTGGCCTGTTTCAGTCAACTTGCAGAAGAGCTGAACAGAAACTTAGCTGAGCCTGCAGAGAATGAGTCACTTCAGGGATGCATGCAACTATCAAAGTCAGTGTTAAATCCCACCTGCAAGATGGTTCTCCAGTCTGAAAAGTACTTTTTGATAACAGAGCACGTGGCTCATTCTTCACAGGAAGAAAGAAGCTGGCACTCTATCACCCTGGTTACTTCCTCCACACCTGTTTCTCATCTGCAAGTTTCTCAGAGGGAAAACAAGGGACTGTTTAATCCTGATTAAGCTTGTGAATAAAGGAGCAGAAAGAATTTAATTCACCTAAGCAGTGTAACAACAGGTTGAAGAAAATAGTGCAGAAGTGATAGGAACTTTTTTTTTCCTCTTTTACATTTGTCCTCAGATTTTACAAAATTAAAGATACAAAATTACAAAATTAAATTTTCAATTTTAAAATATATTTTTTAAGAAATAGGCTCTAACACAGTTATAGGGGGAAAAGAGAAAAAATTAATTATATACATTAATTACTTTAATGAAATGAAGTAACCTAAGACCAGTGTTAGCCCTTCATACAGATAAAATTACTATTAAAATCTTGTGGCCTATTCTTGCTTTTCTTCTTCTCTAACCATGGGCCAAACTGCCCTGGATTTGGAACACATGGAATACAATCATCTTTGCTAAAAAGATATACAAACAAACAATTCTCTAACAGCAAACATTGTATTTATGATCATTAGGTTAAAAACCCCAACTCAAAAACAGAAATTTGCCTACAATAGATTAGGAAACAGGAAATCTTTCAGGGGAACAAGAGCTACAATACAGCCTTCTGAAACAAAAGGAAGAACATTAATTAATTGTTTTAACAAACACATAGCATATAACAGCTGGAGAAAGTAAACACTGGGATGCTGGTATCTCTTTGAAAGGCAGGAAGAAGCCAGGCCAAGGGGAAAGGGTAACTACAAATGGAAAGCCTGGAGTCAAAACGAGCTCTGATATTCCTCAAGTCAGTGACCACAAGAGCTACCTAGAAAATATAAGTCTGGAAAATTCATCAGAGATTTCACTGCACAAGTATTTAATGTAGGCTGAACTAAGTTAGAACCGGTCTCTTCATAGTTGCCCAAGATTAAACGTATGCACCTACTTAAGAGAAGCCAGACCGTGTATCAGAATTGTCTTGTTTACTTCACTACTGCCCTCAGCAACAAGAACAAAGAAATCAGAGTTTGGAATCAGCAGGGACATCTGATTCCCTTTCACATTAAGAATACCATAGTCATCAGAGATTAAAAAAAAGGGGGAAAGACAAAGAGAAAAATTAACTATTTACAATTCTGTATATAAACCTCAAACACATTTGGAGAAAAGGAAAAATAGGTGTCCAGTATCTGAAAAACTGCTGCATGTCAGAAATCATTCTTTTCCAGTAAAAACACTTTTGAGACAAGACTGCTAACATTATGAATCATACTCTCAGATATACTGATAATGGCAGTCAGCCAGGAGTTCAGGTTTCTTAATTCAAGACCTTCAGGTGGAAAACACTGTATCTAGTTTAGTGACACTTCTGCAGGTGTGTTTCTTAATTCTACATTGCTTCCTTCCACCCAGACCCTCTGTGGTTCAGCAGTC
The DNA here is from genome assembly GCA_035583185.1 of Anabacerthia variegaticeps. NCBI lineage: Eukaryota > Metazoa > Chordata > Aves > Passeriformes > Furnariidae > Anabacerthia > Anabacerthia variegaticeps. Next base: position 17,582,019 of record JAWWEW010000006.1, on the reverse strand, counting down.
TGTCTGGCACAACTCAATAAAACATTAAGCCTTCTTACCTACAGAAATAGCAAGTGGCCCTCTGAAAGGGCTATTTCAGGTTCTCTAAAATCTTGCACCTTGCACATTTGTCAATTCCCCGTTTCTTTGCAACAAGTTTCATCTGCACTTGAAAGCTTTTTTGTCTGTTTAGTTTAGATGGCCAGCAGGTAACTTTGGCCTGCACACACTGGCTGTAGCTTTTCAGCTGTGCTAAGGGGCTGGCACCCACACACAGCATCCAGACTAGGTGAGAGATCATACCTGGTTAAAGTATCTTAAGCAACTTTCCTGGCAGCAAAACCAGCAGAAACAGCACTTGAACAGGCACTTTGCATTCTTCTGCAATAAAATGAAATGACAGGTTACTGGACATATAGTTAGACCCCAAAAAACCCACCATTTTAGAAAAAAAAAGTTGCTTTACAGGTGACTGAGTCTTCTAATAAAGTTTTCACTGAGGCAGCAGGTATTTCCATTAGGATTACAAGAATTGTTTTTAATTCAGACCCTTCAATATTAATGGCTTATAAGCTGAGCACATTTTTTTCTTCCTGTAGATGGAAGATTCTTCTCTGGGAAAAGAAAATAAATGCTGCAAGCAGCTTTATGAGCTAACAGCTGTTTGGAGAACAAAACAGGCAGACAAGTCAGTAACCCTTACAGCAGTTTGCAGCGATCGGGGAGTACACTGACAGGTTTTCAACTTTTCTGTTTATCAAAACACCTTCACAGTTCTGAAATGACTGGTACTCTAATGAACAAAAAATAAAAGAATGAATAGAAAGGCTTGTATACTCATATGTGTGTTTTGACTCAGAGCATACATTCATTTTTGGGAACAGGAAGAAAAAGCTCATAGAATAGACTATTCACAGACTATCGATCTGTATTAATTAATTTAAAACAGAGCAGTAAAGCTAAGGTTTTTTATCCATGCCCCCATACTCCCACCACATCATGAGCTCAGAACTGTTCATCACAAAGATGATGCAAGACAAGAAAAAGATATCTTGGTAGCCAGGGTCGCCTTACAAATTTAACTGGCTGTTTTTCTTAACAAAAGGACATTCAGTTCAAGGATACTTGAGTCTTTTTGACCTTCTTTTTCAAGAGGTCAGAATGTTTTTGTCTTATATTTGAAAGCAGAGATCTTCCAGTCATACAGGAAAACTCAGGTCCCAACAACTAGTGTTGTTTGTGCAGAAACCACAAACCTTCAAATTTTCCAGAAAGGTTCATGAAAATAATATTCCAGGAACAAATCCTTTTAAATGGTGACTGTACATGACAGAAATACTTTAGTCTTGCCATATATTGCTAGACAGATGATTTTACTAAAACTGTTATCTCAGTAAATACTATTAAAAGCCTAGAGCAAGGGACCCCAACTACAGCCTCCTCTCCAATTCTGCTTGAAGAGTGCTGTGTAGAAAACATCTGTAAATTTATCTGCAAGCTCGCAGGCCCCTGACTTTCTCTCTATTCACAGAGAACAGCAGCATTTTTTGCAAGGGTGGTGAAGTTTGGGTGAGCTCTGCAAGAATGCATCACTTCTTGATCCTGTAGTACCACTCCTCTGGCCCTCTGTGGAACGGGCCTCAGTGGAAGGGGCCGTGGTCTGTCCTTTCTCCCATGAGAAGGAGTAAGGTCACTTTTGGGGGGATTCTTCTGTGGACTGAGGACATGGGCTGGCCAGAGCACTTCCTGGCCTCCTTAGCAGCAGTTACAGCTACGGTTCACATCACATCCTCAGCTGAACGCTTGGGAACTGGACCAAAAGCAGCATTTGTGCATCGTTGCTAACACAAATAATCTTTGCTAATTAAATCTACGGTTTTTCAGATCACAAAACAGTGTACCCAGCAAATCCACTTATCCTGCTTTCTCTAAAGGCAGAAAATATTCTGTGTTATCCCATCTAACATCTTTATGCTAAGTTCTTAGTTGACACAACTCACCAAGTTTTAGAACCAAAACTTTCATATGAAAGCAACATCAACCCAGACACTTACACACCTTTCAAATGTCTTATTACAAGTGGCATGACAGACCTCTCTCCTTGTCAAAGTGCCAGAATTAACTACAGTGATGTTTGCAGCAGAAGATAATAGATGTGGTGATGCATGAAAGGTAAAAAGAAGGTAGAAAACATTCAAAACAGCACAGCTGTATGTTTTATATATCTTAAAACACATGTTTTGGATACTACACAAATCTGAGGAATAGTTTTTACTTCATATATTCTTTCTATAAACTCATATTACAAGGCAGATGAAATATTGTCTATAACAGATCATAGATCCAATAATAATATTCTTGCTTTTGTTTTTAAAAAAAAATATTATGCAAAAGATTTTTAGTAGAGCATTCTGCCAATTTTTTCCTTTATCCTTCATAAAAACCTTATATATAAATACTAAATAAAGGTGGCTTTTAATACTGGTATTTTCTGCTTTTAAAAATATCTGAGCTGAGAGAAAAAACAAAGTATTGATATCTGCATTGAAAGGAAAAAAGCTTGCTTAATGAAGAAAACAGGATAAAATACAAAATCCATGTAATATCATCCATTTTTAAGCAAAGAATATATTCTTCACTTTTTTTCCCCCCCATGGTCTCACCTTTTAATATTATTCTTATAGTGTTTCAGAAGTATATACCTACCTTTTGGTTTAGGGTATTATAAAGGTACAAGAGAACAATCCTTGGTATTCTCAGTATTGTGATTAGAAATGAGCCCTTGACAGCAGTTCCTAGATGGTAGCAAAAGAGAACTGATATGGAAGACAGGACTGGGTGAGGTGGTGGGCTACTTTTATTTCTAGAAAGAAAAGCAAACAATTTATAAATTGTTTAGAAACTTATTTAAGATAAGCATTGTGTCTCTTCAGTATGTTGAAATTTTAAGGATTAAGCTGTTATCTCCTTTCCTACTTGAACTACTCCATTTTTTCTACTGACTTCATCTGAATGTACACCTTAGTCCAAAGAAAAGCAGCCAAGTTTATAACTTCCATTGGCTTAGTTTAGTTCTTAAGCAATGACTGGTTTATGTAATGGAAAAATATCTAGAAAAAAATCTACAATGGAAAATAGCAGAAGTGAAAAATATCTGAGAATACTTCTTGAACAACTCTCTCCAGTTTCTTCTCTTATTCTCTATAATCTTTCATTTGACTGTTGTTTCTACAAGATTTTAGTCTGAGGGAATGAATCCATTATTTCTTATTTACTGATAAAATTAAAACAAGGAAAAAAATCACAAGTTCTCAAGTGTAAAATTGAGAGCTACTATCTACTTTTATAGCTGCAATTTGGCCAAATTTTGTATTACATTTTGTTCAAATGATTGTTTTTGTTTGTTTTCACTCAACAGTATTTCTTTTAAAATGGAATACACACACAAAAAAAGAATATTGTAGTATATGGTTAGAATTATAATTTGGACTAAAAATCTGTAGTTCTAGTGCCTGCTAACCTGTATTGTTTTGGAGAAATAACATCTCTGCCAAAATCCAAATGCAAAGACAGAAAAAAAAAAAAAGGCCTAAATAAAAGTTATTTTTTTTTTGGTCCCTTTATAAAGGTCAGTTTAATGTCAGTCATTTGCAGACAGTAGTATGACACAGCTCTCATGAGTCTACATGAAACCTCAGAAATCAACTTAAAGGCACTCCCTCATCCCTTTAAAAACTGTTTCGTAGGATTGAAAACCCCCAAACTCCTCAATAGTCATAATTAGCCCTTCTTCAAAGCAATTCTTGAGCAACTGGCCCAACCCTGAAAAATCTACTTAGGCAACAGAACCAGCAGCAGTTTGAGTAAGCAGCTAAGTGGAGCCTAGGCCTCATACCACAAATGAGAAGCCCTGTTTTCAGAAGCGATTCCTTCAAAACCTCTGTTATCTTGCAAAATTAATAGCTTGCACGGGAAACTAAAAAATGAGAGGGCACCAATAAGAGTGACTGGTTGGGGCTGAAAAGCTCTAAAAATACATTTCTATTAAATCCTCACTTCAGAAAGTATTTAAATTATACACACTATATCAAGCTAGGCATTACAGTTCTACAAGAATCCTGAAGGTATCACTACAGCTCATTCAAAATTCTAAATACTTTGCAGCTGAGAAGTTGCATTTAAATATGTGAATATACCACATTATTTTAAATAGGAAATTCCAGAAAGGCAGTTGCTGCCTTTATTATTTCTGGTCTTACAACTAGGGGAACAGCTAGGGGGATAGTTAAATTTATACTGAATAAGGCAGTTTTGTTTTATCGTTTTTTTGGTTTGGGGGTTTTTGTTTGTTTTTTGGGGGTTTTTGTTTGTTTTTTGGGGGGGTGTTTCTTGGTTCTGTTTTGGTTTCTTTTTTTCAAGTTGTCAGGTTTCTGTCTTAGAAACACACACATCACACTATGAATGAGTTATTCTATTCATATTGAATCATTGTTTCTTCCTCGCCCATACACTACCTTACATATGGCACTCTCAGTTTGATATCGGAATTTAAATTATTAAGTTTCTGCAAGTTAAAGGTTAACTAGTGATAAGAAATGAAGAAAGGAGAAAGTTTACTCCTGTTAATAATGTACTGTGGACCTGTATTCAATACCATGGTATCTTTTAATAATTTTCTTCCTTCAGTACTGCCAATTGTCTTATGTGACACTCAATATTATTTTTTTTAACACTAAGTTCCTTGAATCAAATGATCATGCATGCATCTGGGCTTTCATTTTAAAAACATTGGTTTTGTGAGAAGAAAGAATGTAATCTTGACACACCCAGCAGACATAGACATTTGAATGGGGAGGGAAAAAGTGTTTCTTCATTTCTTTAAAATCCTGTCCTCCTCAGATCTTACAGTTCTCTTCACTCATGTCTCACCTGTTTCAAAGACTGCCTAAAAATAGCTTTAGAATAAAATACTTTAGAAGTGTTAAGGAATTACTTGTATATTCAAGTAAATATGAATCTCAATTTTAAAGCAAATACAATGAATTACAAGATTTGTAATAAAAGAGACATTATCAGACTAACAGAGAACACATAGCCTGTACTTCCATCTGGCCTTTTACCTGATTTAAAAACACAAGGAACTGGTCTGACTACATACATGCTGATAGCTCTTTTAGGTCAAGAATGTAAGTAGGGCAAAGGATATCCATAAATATTGCAGATCTATTTGAAGAGGAAAGAGGAAGCCTTTAAAATTGTGGTTCTAGCCCGTCTCTCAATGACTTGAGAGATGGTGCAAATCCATAAACTTTCATTTCTGACTTACTGTGAGATGTATGTTTTTCACCTCTGCTGGAAGTTGTGGTACTGAACAACTTAGAACTCTAATCCTACAAATGCCTACAGACTTCCTTAATTTCAAATCTGTGCTGTGACATAGTGGAGTTACTAAATAAGCTCAAACATGGACAGGATAGTGGTGCCTGTGGCATGGATCAAGTGACCGTATCACCTTCCTTTAAACCCGGAGAAGGGAAAAACCTCATCTCCCTGAAAAGGTAATTACAAACATAACACCTAAGCACACCAAGGTGAAAATAAACATTCATGGAAAACACCAGTAGTAACTAAGAATGGTTTTTAAAATACTGAGCCCTTTTCACAAATTGCACAAAGTAATCGTTAAGCAAAAGAATTCTATTTATTCTAATAAATTAATAAAATTAATAAAACGTATTCAAGTTTCATCTAAAATAAAAGAAGGCAAAATCCATTTTCAGTCCTGGTATTGCAGGTCAAACCTATGCAAGCTGTGAAGGCAGCCCAGCCGGAATGCCCTCCTGCCCTCCCCATTTGAGCCGTGCTGGGGCTGTCGGCCGCGCATTGCTGGGTGTGCTGTGGAACGACATTTCCGCAGGGAAAGGCCGCGCCATTTCCTCGGAGCACTTACCAGCAAAGAAGAAAGCCTCTCTGTAAGACACCATAAACAAACTCTTGTGACATGCCTTTATGATGCTGCCCAAGGGAATACATTATAAACACACAACAGACAAGCTCAGAATTGCTGGAACAGCTCAAGATAACCCTTGCCCCTGCTGGTGTGACTGCTCCCGCAGCTAACCATCCTCTCCCCAGCCCTGCACTGCTCTGCATCTCTGCAGATCCATGATGACAGCATAAAGGCCGGGAAAAGGGATTACCACCACAGAAAAAGTGCATTTCCCCTTCCAAGCACAACTCTCTCAACACAGTACATGTCACCTGGCAAGCAAGAGGAGAGTTCGGTGGTAGATGTACAAAATATTTTCAATTCAATTGGGCTCAGGAACCTTCTGTACTCGACAGCCAGTTCCTGCAGCAGTAAAAAATAGCTGGAAAGCGGAAGCCCCTCACAGAGCAGTAAATGTCATCACAGCAGTTTCTACAGGTGCTTCCCTGCTCTGTGTGAGCAAGATATGGACAGTGCCTTTGCCCTGGGGATTTATAAGGGGTATTGTACCCAAATGCACTGCAGCACACAGCCCAGGAACTCAGCAGAACTACTTTACCTTCTGTGTTTTCTCAAGCCAGTTTAAAAGAGCCTTTAGTGCCTCAGCATTCAGCTGCTAAAGCTGAGGTACCCCAATGTGCTTAGAAGAAAAGAGCAGCCCACTATCTGCAGCAGCACAGCCATGCCAGTTCCTTGCCTTTAGAGCTTCAATAGGAAAAAAGGAGGGGATACCAGAAATGCAAGTTACTCCCTTTTCAGGTCCTATCATGGCATATAAAATAGTAGTCTGAGGTTATGCCGCTCTACAGATCTCGACTTTTTAAAAAGCAACATTTTAGGTTTTGTTCTTTTACCTAAACAGCTGTTCAGTGGCCTGGCTGTTGGCCACGCAGAGAATCCTGTCAGGGACAGGCTCCCAATACACGTGTTAAACATTGCCCTGCCTTGGCTTTTGGAAGGGATGGTAAAACACTGCTTATAACAGTGGATCTCACCAGTCTTCCAGCCCTGCTGCTTTGGCTGGAGCAGCACAGCTGTTGGCTCCTGCAGGAAAACCTTATGGAGCCACTCTTGCAGGCATAGCCTGCACTGGTGTCTCTGCTGGGAGAGGGGAACACACCATTTGAAGACAGCAGGCCTTTTGATCAGCCACTGAAGCATCCAGGGATATGTTTTGGAGACCATCAACAGAAATCTACTTCCTAAGTTTTGGATAAGCCCAAAGCCTCCCTTCCCAAGTTGCCCCAGCCAGATGGTCCTGGGCAGCTGATGCCAGTATTCCAAGGTCCCCAAGCCTTCTCCCACTAGGCTCCCCATCTCACTCTCACATCACGGTCCTCAAAGGTTATTTTTTCAACAAATTAAAGTTATTGCCATATTCCTCTAATACAAAATAAAGAAATGCCTTAAAATGTCAGAGTTTTTCACAGATCAGAAAATCTCATCACCGGGCACAGAAGAACAGAGCAATGAGGATGAGAGAGCTCATGAAATACTTAAGAGGAAAAATGTTATCAGGCTACTTCATTGTCAAACAAATCAACAACGTATTGTGAGATTTAAATCTTCCTCTGCACTGAGTTCATGAAACCAATTTAATTTCATTTTACTTTTCCTTGTTTCCTCCACACTGACATTCCAGGGCAATACAAAATTCAAGGAAGTTTGTTTACACATCTCTAAATACTTAACACTGGTGTTAAGCATTTGCAGTTAGCTGAAAATAACTACACAGAATGAAAAAAAGGAGTAATAGACCAGGCATTTATGCAGTCAGAATAAATGTAAACCCAGAGCAGGGGTGAACACTTACAAAGAGGTCAAACTGCCTATGAATACATGAAATTACTGAGGAAGTCTAGACTGCTTCTGATTTGGAGCTAGTGCAGTCTCCTGGAAAAGGGTCAAATGCAGCCTGTGCCTTCCGAATGGTAATTCTACCAGAGTTAACCAAGCTCTAGTGCCTCATATCAAGGCTCACTTTGGCCCTCTGTCTCCAGAGGTAGAGGCGAGGCACATTAATATCATGCACACTGTAAAATCTCACTCAAGATCTTGCAACAAGCAACAATATTTTATAGTAAATTGGATTTCAGATATTGACATAAATTGCAGTCTATTTGAGACTATTTTTCCTAGAAAAAGACTGAAAGTAAATGCTGGAAAATCCCCAATTATCCAGGGGTGATTCTGCACTCACCTGTTGAAATAACAAGTAACCACTGCCCCAGCAATCACCATTTGCTGACAGGCAAGGATGAATTCACTAGTCCAGATGAGGCCAACGAAATGATACCATGCCATGTAGCAAATTCCAGACAGAGCTCTGTATTCTACTTGTCCTCCTGAAGTAGACTGTGCAGTACCTGAAGTTGGGATCACACCATTGTATTATTATAACATACCAGACAAGGGGTGGGGAAAGTACATGTAAGTGCTTCTGTATCCTTTCTCTTATCTTCTATATAATAAAAATTTAAAAATAAATAGTTCAGATGCTATTTAATTCTATCCATGTTAAGAAAGTTAGAGAGACAACATTTTGTAATCCCAACTGCATTTTGAAAAATAAAATCTTACAAAAAGCAAAAGATTGCATTTAAATTGGGATTGAGACAGCCGCCGTTACAGTCAAGAGGACAGGTACAAATTAGGAAAGACTTGTGAGAAGACATTACTCAAGACTTAAGGACTCAAAGAATTCAGAACTAAATGAAATCTTAATTTTATTCATTCAAATTTGAAATAAATTCACAGTTATGAAATGCTTTAGGGTTTTTTTCCTGTAAGAAGCAAAAGGGAAAGACTGCAGAAAAATATTAAGCATGCATAATATACCACTGCAACAAAACAAAACAAACATTTTAATTGCTATTGCTCGTTAGAACCATGGCCACTAGTTTTCCGTTCTCTGTACTTTGCCATCTTTGTGCAAAATACAAGCACATAAAGATGGCCTCTCTGAGGTAGAAAAATAAAAAGCAGACATCTTTATGGTAGTCAATGCTCCAATGTTACTATCGTATGCAGGAACATTGACAAATTCTCTGGCTCAAGCTAAAAAACCCTGCTTCCACTTCTGTTACTAACACAGAATTTATTCCATATTCTCTAGATGGTTTTTCACACAAGGTGGGGGCAACTCAGATTACTCAGTAATCAGACCTTTCTCTGTGCACTCCTATTTATGTCACTTGACTCTGATGGCTGGTCAGGGAATAATGACATTAGGACATTTGGTCCTTGGGAAAGTTCTCTAGGTCTATAACATGCCTTTTTTGAATTTTTTTTAAAATTATTTTATCAAGCCTTAAGTCTATTAACCTTAAAGAGAAACATGTTCACCAAATAAAACAGTCTGGAGGTGAATAGTTTCTTATTCCAGCTCCATGAAAGAAATAACAAAATGAGACGTAGAATTGGCTATTACTGTTAGAACAGCAATATAACTTAAGCTTTAATACTTCATGTACTCATTTGGTGGACTTGGCAGTGTTAGGTTTACAGCTGGACTCAATGATCTAAAAGGTCTCTTCCAACCTAAATGATTCTATGATTCTGTATTCTCTCACAGGACAACACACCACCTTCAAATTCAAAACCACCACATATACGAAGCCATCTAGGACATGGTTCATTTCTGGCCTCTTTTTCTACAGCCACAGACTCCTTATTCAAGAATAACTAAAAGTAGAAACAGTAAGGACTTATTTCAGCAACACCATCAAGTTTAGACAAGCTTTTTTAAGTTTTCAGAACCAAGGGCTATGTGTCTGTAAATTATGAAAAATATTAATCTACCCCATAGTAACACTGCAATATTATTTAAAAGTGCTTTGAAAGGATGAAAAAAATGCTACATGAGTTCATAAATACCGACATATGTTCCAGATATTTTCTTTTCCAACAGGTTAACCATTTTAGCTGAACAGGCAAGCTCTTTACAGTGCTGTACAGTTGGTCATTCACAGAAATATTGTTGCTTCCATTATATTCAAATGTATTTTAAGCCTCTGCACTGCAAGATACTTGATGGTTTGAAAAAACTACTAGTCAGATCTCTTCTCACAAACTTACCACCATTCCTCCCCATCCTGTGCCTGTCTGGTTTTAAGTTTGCAAAAGTTTTTCTTTATTCTTTTTTTTTTTTAAAGGAGAATTTTTAAGAATATAATAATTTACTTAAGTAATTAAGTTAGGCACTATGTATTTCTGAATTCAAGGGATTTTTCATTTTTCTTCCTTCTTCCAGAGGCTCTAGACTGCCTTTTTCTGCAGCACACATATCCAAATATGCTCATTAGCCACAGCCTATAGCCCCTACTGAGGGAATTTAAGCAAATGGTAGGTCAATGAGATATGAGGTCTCCCACCACTCCATTTTTATGCAAAGACATTATTAAACACATTTTCCACCATAAAATCCACCTGAACATTTCTTTCCCAAACCAGGTCTTTTCAGTCTTTGTTTCAGTAGTTTTGTCATGAAGACTGACAAATGTACATATGATAAAATAGTTCTGTTTGCTTTTTACCAGCCTACTGAAATAATCATCTGCAGTAGCAACAGGAATAGCTTTGCGTTCCCTGGCCAACCTTACACATGTGCACAGTGAACTGATGGATTCCCTGTCTTCTAGGCCTACCAGACATGCATAATTTTGTCAACAGAACTACACGCAATGCTATTTTTATATGTTGGTAGCTCTCACAAACTTTAAAGTTATCCTAGATACTCTCTCGAGAAAAGTATATGCCATTTTCCTCATCAGTGCACCATGATTTATCTGTTCACACAAACTACGCTTTTTCAACAGAGCCTTTAAATGCCATTTAATCTGTCAAGAGAATATTTTTCTCCTAATCACAAATCTTTCTGGTGTACTGTACACTCCTAGTGATAACATTAACAAGTCAGTAAAGAACTGAAGTCTCTACAGTTAAATCACTAAATCTGGAAACCTCTGATCAGTACAAGTGTTGATCTGCTGCAAACACTCCAAAAGAAGTGATGTTAACAATGCAAACCGGCACAAGTGTTTGCAGCAGAACTCAGGAGAGCTTCTCCTCTGACTCCACAGCCCAGTGCTGTGCAGCCAGCACACCGATGCCATGACACAACACTCTGTGGGCACATGCAGCTCCATCAGCTACATTTTGGTACTTCCAGACTTATGGCAGGTGTTCTTACTTGGCAACTGCTGCTGCTGTGAGGTTTTGCTGATGCCTGCAGCAGTAGGCTGTTGTAAGAGACAAATTCCTGGGAAGTCTAGTCCAGCAATTTCCTTATCAGAAACAAAGGGCTACTGACAAAAAATACTGAGAGCCTGTTTATCAGCTCCTGTTAACATGAAAATAAGATGTGCCCTTCCCACTGCTAAGTGAGGAAAGGTTCTGGCATCACACACTGAATCTACATACTTCCTGCAATCGAATTTATTGTATTATTTTATTTAGCAATTTTTCATGCAGAGGTATTTACAGCTAAGCTAGCTGACTGTAATTGGAATGTCAAGGCTTCTGCAGGAAATATTTTTATTGCTGGTTTTTTACTGCATGGCTGTATGCAGCTGTTTTACTGCTCACTTGCCTGTAGGATGCACCTTCATTACACAAAAACCTCACACCACCTTCTCATCCAATATTACAAACATAGTATTTATGCCATGTGGACCTCACAGCTCTTGCAGGCTGGAAAGTTGAAAGCCACGCTCTGCTGTGCCACATGGCCACTTCAGTTCTGCAGTGAAATACCCACAAATTAACAAACAATGAAACTCAATAACACTGAGACATATCAGCTTTTCCAAAGTACAGCTGAATTCCATTCCTAGCCAGCTAATGGTTCTAACTGGTGCCACTGCTTGTGCTACCTAAGGTTTCATGAAGTCTTGGCATTTCTCCTAGTTTTCTAGGTCTGGAATTCACTCAGTCTCTGCTGCTATTACAGATTTTAAATTACCAAGGTACTTAGGCAGGTGCCTAACTTAACATACATAGGTAGTCCCACTGATTCGAACAGGATTATCCATGTGTTTCAAATCAGTCACGTACATAAGTACCTCTCGAGTGCAGGCCGTAGTTTTCTACAGCTCCCAAGAAGTTAGTTTTTTTCTCACAGTAACACTAAGTTTTGGAGGGGATGTAAATAAGTTAGTTGTGTGGTCCCATAATGATCAGGTGCACCACAGCTGAAACAAGCATGGAGTGCTTCAGAACTGTTAAGATGGAGAGATGCTGTAAATATTACATAACTAGTGAAGAGTCAAGGAAATACTGAGAACAGGTGCAGCATAGCAGCAAGCCAATTTCATTTACCCATCTCTCTGTACCAGACAAAAGACTAGTGGTTTTGCAAGTATTTAATTTTTTCAGCTTTCTTGGTATATTTGCATTTAAAATAGTCTGCATAGGCCCAGAAAACATGTATTTCAGAACAAAAACTCAGTGTCAAACCCAAGAAAATCACCACCTGTATTTTACAGCTGAATCCTGGATATCTTTGTCAACAAAAGAAACAAGCTGCTCTATAAGAGAAAGTGTACCTTTGGAGATCTTCGGAAAAGTATTCTCAACCAGTGAAAAAGTCCCCAAAACTCAAAAGGAAAAAAAATGTCTCCCATTTACAGGACAATTGTAGAAAACTAATAAGTAATCCAAAGCTGTTCTGTCAATGCATTAGCTGTATAATACTGTGTGTATTTATTGGTCCCTGATGTGTAAGTACTTGTCATCCCAGAACAGCAGAACAATCCCCAGCAAGTATTTTATGGAGAGCTGCTTGAACAGCCAGCGTTTCAGAGGACTCATATTTGGGTTGAAAATTTGAAATACAATCTAAAGGAACATTCTCAGTACCAAATCCAGTTTGCTGTTCATTTGTCCAAGTTTGAATTACAAAACCAATCTGAGGTGGAGTGAGGCACTGGCAATCCAAGCAGCTATCGTGCTGACACCGACCACCCGTCCCTGTACAAACCATCTCGACCTGAGGGCTGGATCGAACGCTCCATCACTGCCTCCCTGCATTACTGAGAGGCTAAACCCGCCTTTGTTTCCCGGGAGGAGTTTCCCGGCGCTGTGCCCAGCCGGGATGCAGCGGGAAGGACGGACCTTCCCGCACTGCTCTGGCGGCCCCCGGCGGGCTCGGGCGCTCCTGCAGGGCATTCCAGGGCACGGGAACACCGCCCGGGCTCGGCCGGGGCTCAGGGTGCCCTTGGGAACAGCAGGCACCACCCGGCACAGACAGCTTAGCAAGAGCAGTAACTATAAATCGAAAAGGTGAAGTAAATAGAATCGAGTTTCAACCAAAAAAAATAATCGAATACAGAGAGTGGCATTTTTCTATCTGCATTCACACTTCGGTTGTAACTTGGAATTGATTTGGATTATTTATCAAATGCACATTCTATTCTAAATATTAACACGCTGTTATAACAGAAAAGTCTTATAAGGACTGAAATCTACACTAAAAATATCCTGCCCGAATATCTCAGTCAAAACATGTTTTATTAGAGTGCTCATATAAGCAATACATTGACAATTAAGTGCCTGGAAATGACCTTCCCTTCTTATGCTAAATCTTTCGAAAATGAAACTTTACTATCACTCCACTGTGCAGCAAGCTTATGCTGCCTTCTGTACTGTACTGTTTGTACCACTCACTAGAAACATCAGCATTCCCATTAAGCTAGGGAGAAGAGAAAAAATAAAATACCTTTGAGTCAGGAGTTGTGTGCTGCACTATGAATGTAACAGCAGGTCATAAACTGTTTGAATCCTACTCTCCAAGCAGGCAGAGGAAACAAAAAAAGTTGAATGAAAATGCCTAGCAGGAAACAGATAATATAACCAATGAAGGAAAATGGCACAACATGGACAAACCATAAAAAGACTCTCAAAGGCAATTTTCTGGGTTTTATTTCCCTGTGAATATATGTAGAATTTGCTTTTGGATATAATGTGCAAGTCTCTATCTTCCTGCAAAGTCTGTAAAAGCATCCAGGAAATACACACCTCACTCCTCATCCAGCTCTTATAATCAATCTATTTCTGTCAAAAGAGGTAAAAGATTTCTACTCTTATAATGATTTCTGTGTTTCCAAAAGCTTTTGAATACAACAGACTCAGCTGGCATTTTCTAAATTAAGATATAATAAGGGCAAGCTTTATATTCCTGTGCATGCATATTAAGAGTAAGTCAGCTTGATTTAGCATCAAGGATGTAATATTTCCTCTAATAGTTCTTGTTAATTATAAAGTTAGAAAATCTGTGTGTTATAATTAGTTTTATTTACCTGTTACTAAACTTACTATAGTTATTGTTTATCTTAAATTGTATCTGATCCAAGCAGGTGCATGAAATGAACAGCGGGTTGATAGCTCAGGAGATGCTCCTTTCTATAAAGGACTGGTCTAGATGCAGTGAGGAGATATCCCACAAGGCCAGTTTCAAAATTACTGCTGCTTGCCTGATCTGTGCATAAATGGTATGAAGATTTTGCAGAAGAGCTAACAACCACACAGAGCTGTGTCCATCATGTAATGCTGCTTCCATAAAGGGAAAATCCAGCTCAAAGGAGTGTGGAGAAGGAGTATCCATGACACCTAAATTAAAGTGCCTCAACTTGACTATTTAGGCCAGAGGAACAACTCACAAAGAGACTGCAGGTTGGACAATTGGCCATGCTAGATCTGACCCTTTTGTAGGAGAAGCAGATTATCAGCCAGCCAACTGCTTCAAGCAGCCATTTCTGACAGACATCAGCCACTCAGGAGAAGGCAGCAGAAACAGAGACTTGCAAGCCTGCATGACTCTCCAAAGAAAGATGGAGGGAAACAGATCCCAGTATAGCCTAAGCAATGGGTGATGATTTGCAATGCCAACATGAACTCAGATTCTCATGCTACAAGTGAATTTGGTCTTGTATAAAGCCAGAATTAACAGGGTGAGACTGAGATGAAAACAGTTGTGATGGAAGAGGAGTGAGGTACCTGACCCATGAAGATGGGAATACAGCCAGAATGGCCAAACAGGCTCAGCTATAGAAAGGCTGGAGGCTTTTCTGACCTAGCAGGAGTCTGTAAGCCCCTACGGAGGAGTTACTGCAGCTACTGCCTCAAGGGGTGGTGGAAACACAAAATAAAATGGTAACACACAACCATCTGAAGAGTCAGCCTGCATTTGGTTTTCCACACAGAAATCACTGCCAAGTTTCAGAAAAGAGAAAACCTGTAAACAGTGGTCTCTATCCACATTGATTCTGCTATCAGATCCAACCCACAGGACAACAATTGGCTCCTAACAGGAGCCCTAGAAACTTAAAATGAAAAAATACCAACTGCCAAATCATAACACTTTTGATGTACAAAGACTGATGACTACATGAGGAGTTACCCCCAGAGCTACACCGAGTTTAGCTTCACTGTTTTGGCTGATGTTGCATGGAAGGACAACCTCTCCTTCACTTGGGTGAAGGAGAAGATGCTGGGACAAGGCAGCATCCAAATTACCCTGCTTCAATCAGTGACAGATCTTACAGTGGTATATCCCTCAGTAATATCATTTCCATACTAAAAATCTGCTCTTGCAGATCTTTCATAGTGATTGACTCTTTCCACCTCCCCTACAACCACAAGAACCTCTGGATTAATCAACATACTGTTGCACTACTCTAAATAATGATAGCAGTTGTTACTGAACTACTGTTCAGAAGCAACATTTTGCCTCTGTGACAATTCAACACTGTTCATCTCCTCTAACTATAAACATTCTCATTTCATAACAACTGCACTAAAAGTTGTCTCCTCCCTCCTGCCTCTTTCTTCATGTAAATACACAAAACATATACTGTATTTACCACAATCTATTAATAAATTAAATAACTGAGAAAGAACAAAACCAAAGTCTGTGTACAGAAGCAAAATGGCAATGTAGAAGACTCCAACAAGTGTGAAATAAAATAAAATGAACAAGTAACTTAGTCATGTAACAATGCTAGCCCACATTTTGTACAGTAACACCAAGAGGTCCCACATTTTAAGAAGTGAACTCAGAAATGGAGAGCAGTCAGTCAAAAACATGAAAGGCATTTACTTACCTGCAGTTCCTAAGCTAAGTAGTACAGCAACCCAAAATACCCAGAACACAAGGAGAATCAGAAAGGTCCAGAGTGGTTGGAACAGGAGGAAAGGAATTCTGCCAATGATTTTTCCAACAATTCGAAAGAGCTGTACAGCGAACTGAAGCCTCTTCCTCAGTGCAAATATAAGGAAAAGCAGAACAACCTGTTAGAGGAAATAAAAAGACAAATTATTGGGGATTTTACCTTAAGAAAATTGTCAGAGTGGAAAAATGTGGATATCGGGGAATAGAGATTTCACCAAGACACAACAGCAAGGCATTTTACACAATCTTATTGCACATTGGAAAACACTCCTGAGACACTGCCTATATTCTTTAAAACAATAAATACAATCAGTGGCAATTGCTTCACTAGTTTTCTTGCCTGCTCTAGAAAAAAAGCCAAGGGCTCTGAAGAGAAGTGTAACCTGACGCAGTGGATGTTCCCACAGTTTGGCAAACAAAAGTCAATTGTACAGGAACACAGACATCCAAATGAACCTTTCCTTACCTCTTTAGTATATGCAGACATAAAAAGGTCAATTTAGAGGACACATAAAAAATTAATCTGATCTGTGACATTTACATTTCTCATTATAAACTGTCAGATTACTCACACCGGGTGAATTACAGTCTATGGAGCCTACTCTTCTTCAGAAAAAAACCCAGAAAAATCATTTTGGCAAGTGTCTCATGAAGTACAAATTGACTATATCCTCACATTGAGCAACGGCTCCTTTAACATTGCAACATCAGAGTTAAAAGAAAATCACTTAAAAGCTGCAAGCCACACTCAAATTTTCTCTTGGAAAACAAGGTCAATGGGAGAAAAACAGAATTAAACCTCATAACTTGTGTTCTGTACACAGCTGCCTGTGTTTCACTGCCCCTTTCATTGTCTAAAAGAGCTGCCAACCCTTTCTCCTACTGACAGGATAGGCTGAATCTATAGATCTCATGTTCATACTGAGCCAGTGCTCCTCTGTTTGCTCAACATGATTCTCCAAGTGAGTTGATGCAGAGAAAAATAGGGATGGAACACAATTCTTGCATTTTTATGCCACCAATGCTAACACCGTTATATAGGTTCAAAGTGTGGCAGAGCCCTGTGCTGACAAACAAGTTTCACAACAAAGATATAAAACTATTTTTATAGTTTTGACAGTGGTGTTGGAACTAGACAATCTTTAAGACACCTCCCAACTCAAATCACTCTATGATTTTATGATTGTATTTAAATGCATGTAAGTAGATCCTAGAATTATTTCTCATCTTCAAATTTGAAAGGAATGAGGAATTATTTTACTATTGCAGAACCCCTGTAGTTCAAGTTTTCACTTCACAACCTCTGCCATTGCTTAGGATAAAATGCTACTTACAGTGACTATTGTTGAGAAGATAGCATATCCAAGTAGAAACTTTACATTTTCCTTTTCTGTTTCCAATTCAGTGCTGGGATCATTCCTGTAGTCATAATGGAGCCACCAGAGAACACCTGAGACAACTGAGCAGACAAGAGCAGCATGAGGGTGGGCAGCGCTCCTCAGGCTGTAGCACATCACTGCTGGCTGGCTGATGCCTCCTGACCTCCCTCCTCAGCCTCTGGCCCCTCCACCCAACCCTGCTCAGCTCCAAAATACTGTCTCAAGGACAGGCACAGTGTTCATGATCACAGAGAAAATTCACATGATGGCCTGTCAGTCTGAGGTAAAACTGCAGTAGAACATGTGGTTTTTTTGCAGTTACTCTAAAGCTCAGGCATGTAATTTCATTGTGGAGATACAGAGCTAGCTTCCATGGCATGACAAGCTTTAGCTGGACTCATTACTATAGTTCTCTCTTTCTAAAGAAGGCAGTATAAAACCTCACTAAACCTTCTTAGAAACAGTAGCATTTTCATAACTCCATTCATCTGCGAAAGAAATGTTGTTTTCAGACAACTATAGAAACAATAAACATCACCATCATCACAACACTCAAAAGCTGGAACAGCACAGCCAGACCGTGGCACCAGAAAGCAATCAGGACTTAGCTTAGAAAGGCTACGATAAACTGAAGGTTATTGATGATGGCCATGGAGAAAAAGGATAGCTATTTGTTCAGTTGTCTCTCCTTCAGTTCAGTGACATGATTCATTTAACTAAGCATATGCTAAATGGTAGATATACTTACACAGCAACCCAAATACAACCAGTGCAATCAAAGTATGGACCAGAAGTGTCCGAATGTATCTGAAGGCTAAAACCAGCATAAAAGAGAAAGCTGAAAAATACATAAAGGTAATTTAATATGAGTGTTACAACCTATTTAACTTAATACATTTTTACTTTAAATATAAATTTAAGGTTCTTGCAGAACTTGGGCTTTTACTACTAAACAGTCATCTCAAAAGAAACAGCATTCAGTAAAGCTGGCAACCTTTCTAACATTTAAAACACACAGTTACCGGTAACTTATCTAAAAAGCAATTTATAACTGATGTATTTCACCACGGGAATTAGTTTTTCAATAATATTTTGAACAAGACTTAAGTTCAAATGTTCATGCTGACATATTTTTTTTTCATCAATTTCTTACAGTCCCCTGAAATGAGGCATGTGACCATACCATGGAACACACAATCTCATATTTCATCAAGCTGCATTTCACCAGTGCCTCCTGATAAACACTCTTTCTTAAAAAGAACTCTGCCCAGAAAACATGCAAAAAACCACTTTCAAATGAAACATATAAAGTTAATAGAACCACTTGAAATCCCACCATTCAATTGAATGTTATTATTCACTTCTTTTTATAACCTTACCTAGGGCAAGGACACTCAGTCCTATCACAGTAGCTCTTCCTGCCAATATTCCACTCAGAATTCGGTGAAAAACATCCATTTCATTAACCATACTTATTAACACGGATGCATATTTGGAATAGCATTCAGGATTTTGTGGAACACATCGATTAAATAATGGAAAGGATTTGCTGGAAGGTTAAAAACAAAAATGGTAAAAAATTTTAATCACTGGACAGTTTCAAATCCAGAGATCCATTCCACCATTCTCCACAGAGAGGACTTTGTTATAAATGGTAGTTTTATGTTTCATCTGCAAAATAAAGTCCTAGTAGCAGCATGCCTGTATCACTGTCCCAGAACAAATCCATTCAAGATCAGCCTGTGGGGAAAAAAAAAAATAAAAAAAAAAATCTATCTCAATCCCCATCAGCACATAGCTTGTATTCCCATTCTAGTTTGGCTTCACATGCTTTGCTCCCATGTGTTTATGTAAAACCTAAATTCATGCTAATATAGCCATAACCTATGTTGTTGTAGATAATTCTAGATCACAAACACTTTCTTTTTATGGTATTTGAACATTCTAAAAGCCACATCAAAACAATGCTTGTAAGATACAATTAACACCACCAAATATTTAATGTACTACATTATTTGGCACTCCCAGTGAAGCCTCTCGCATATATTTATTGTCCTACTTTCGCAATGCTGCACTTCAACAGTCAAAGACACGTTCATACCCAAAAAGGAGAGGTTTGGTCATCAACAGTTAAAAACTTCTCTGGCTAGTTTTGCTTCTACTATGGAATATTACTGTGCAAGATGAATAACTTTGCTGAGTTCCTTGGCAACCAGAAAACAGCCTAGAAAGTTGAAGAAATAAGTAAACCAAGCCAAGCCATATTTTTTTTCATCAATTTACACACTCTCTTCTGATCCACTGTATGTGATGTTGTCTCCTGCTCTCTTCTGTTCACTTTGTTCTTCCATTTTCTCTTGTTCAGAGCAGATGACAGCTCTGCAAAGATGAAGATTCCATTTCTTTCCTTTATTTTCATGGCATAGTGGAACTTAAAATCATAGGTTTAAGAATTTTGACTTACAAATGTCAAATGATAAAGACAGCACCATCCACAGACCTGTGCTTCAAGCCAGCTGGCTATGAAATTACTCTTATGGAAATTTCTGGGCTCAGGATAAACAGGAGGGCCCAAGACCACAGGCACTCTTTTTTGGCATGGATGAAGAGGCAAAAGTCTGTGCAGGAGATAACTTGTTCCTCATATGGAGTGCTTTTCTCCTGATTTGGAGAGGAAAACTCTCTAAAGGATAGAGGAATGGAGGGAATGCAGTCCTTGTTTATTCTCTGGATCAGGACACTGGCATGTTCACATGCACATATGAGAACTCACATGGATACATGTCCAAAAATAAATAAACAAAGCAAAACCATCCTGACTGTAAAGCATCAAGTCAAATACAAAATGTGAGGAAATAACAATATGCAAGAAGCTGTTTGGACTCAAGAATGTTGTGAAGTCACCAGTAGTTCTTACCTTGGTGGAACTGGCAGTGTGGGACACAGCTGAGCTGCCTTTGAATTTAATGTGTAACTGGAAACATTCAGGTTGTAAAGGCAAAGAAAAGAACCTAAACGGGGTGGGGAGGGGAGGAAAAAGAAAAATTAAAAAGGTAACAGTGTTTTTGTTTATACTTCTGCTTTGATCCCTTAGCAGGTCATAATAATCCCTGATATTCCAGTGGGAATGTAAATAACAAATTAGTTGACTAAATCCAAAGCAACCTCTGCAGAATCTTTTGCCTTCTGGACTTAACTATGGTTGCCACTTATCTTCCAGGAGGCCAGGCAGGCTGTTCCAAAGCCATACCTAGCTATTAATTCTTGCTCATTAGGACAAGATACCGGAAAAACCTAAAACAACAGAAGCTACAGTAGAACTAGGTTCCTCACAAGTTAGAACAGAATATATATACCCAGAAACTCATTCTGGGCTCTAGACAAAATATTACCAGGTACTCTGCTCCATTAGACAGCACTTCTGGGAAAGAAAGGCTGGATATATCCAAGACATTCAAAATGCAAAACTTCCCTCTCCCTTGAGATTAACCTGCAAGCAGTTTTAGTGGGAATTTGATGCAATTATGTTCAGTTACACTGAAAATATTTATCTAATATCACAGGTGTTTACAGCTGTCTGTACATACCAAATGATAACAAGCTACCCCAAAATTAAATTAAACCAAATACTGTCAATTTAAATAGCAATCCCTGCCAAAAGAACAAAACAAAAAAGAATACTGACCTCCAATAAAAATAGCCACTAATATTCACATGGTCTGCAGTTTACATGTACCTCACCAAATAAAGGGGAAGCTACAGATAATGTAATTTACAGGTTGGACATGAATGAACTGGAGCTGCCTCTCTTGCACAATAGCTACTTCTGACATCATATTCATCTTGAATACCAGAATAAGATAAAATTTCTAGGCATGTCTTGGTTTTGGCTGGGAAGTGAGTGAGTGGCTGTACGGTACTTAGTTGCCACCTGGGTTTGAAACACAACAAGGTGGAATAGCAAACCTTTGGATCTGATTTAAAGGAATAAAACCACTTGTTTTAAACCCCTGAAAATTAATAATTCCACCATAATTTTAATTACATTTAAAAGAACCAATTGGACAAGTTTCTCAAATAGCCTAAGAACTCTGTTCACCTACTGGCACCCTCACCAAACTTCACTAGTTCAGTCTCAGCCAGTTTTCTGCTCCATAATCCCTGCACTCTGCAGGAATTAATCAACCACTTCCGAATTTGCATAAGAGAGCTATAACATTTCTAGAAATTATGACTTTGATATAAAGCAGAAACAAGATATTTTATTTTCTGTTGCCATGAACTTTACAGGAAATTAATGGTAAGACATGACTCCCTAGTGTAGCAAACATAAGAATAACAAAGTGAAAGCTGCTCAACTGTTCTATAGATACACTAAGATATTCACATTCCCTGTAGCACACCATTATTCCTTGCAAAGCTCTGGAGATCTTCCAAAGAGTTGAGTTGCTCTTGTGGACAACTAGACACGCACAAGGAAAGTGAACTGATTTTGAGGCTTTGCATTTCCAGGCTGCATGAATTCAGAAAGAACACATACCTAGAAAGAAAAAAGATCCTCTTTTCAAAAAACAAAAACAAGCTTTCTGGAGTTTATTGGTTTAAATTCTGAGCCTTCTTGCCACCTCTTAACACTGCTACAAAGCAAATCAAACTTTTTCCATGTATAATGGAAAAATGGATTTTCAATTCAGAAATTAGGATGCAATTTGAGAATATGGTACATTTTTGGACTTCATATTATGTTCTTTTATGGGATCAGATGCTGACAAGGTGGGTGCCATTCTACAAGAACTCATAAGAGTCAACAGAATGACTGGGAATTTCAACATGCAACTTCCTCAAATACAAAGATTTGCTATATAGAGTGACTGCCTGTTTAGCTGCAGTCCCATTTAAGATCATCTTTAAGAAGAAGACACCATAAAGCATAACAATGTAGCACATTTTCAAATTCCATCTTAACTTTTTAATTTCACTCACCACTTTGCACCATTCCCACTTTTTTCCTTGTCTTTCCATATAACAATGTACAGACATACATATGTACATGACTGACTACTAGAAGATGTGTATCTCACTGAGCTCCTGAATATTTGGTTTAGACATTATCTGATTTACTTACTTTTTATTAGTCATGTCCTGTCCAGAAAGAGGTGCCCCTTTCACAGGAGTATTCCTCCTACCACATATGTTTCCAAAGCTGTCATATCCAAGCACAAGTCTTTCTGCAGCACCAGCCATCACAGCATAACCAGCTATAAACATCTGTTAAAATATTTTTAACATGAAATCATGCTATGATATATTTTCCTTCCTGTTCAATAAATACGCCTTTTAGACCACACATTTTTGTCTTCTGGATGCAAACAGTTAAATCTAAAATTCTCCTCTCTGCACAAGCCAGAGAGAGTCATATGGACAAGTTTAGCCCTATTGCTTCCTTAGAACTTTCTTTCATCTACTGTTGAAATTATACAAATTAAGCAGAGTAACACAGAAGAAGAAAGATAGGGGTCCTGATTAAAATAAGAGGAAAGCATTAGTAAGGTGCTAGACACAGTCTCTATTAAAATTCATGTATGTCACTAGGCAAGACCACTCAAATGGAGATTTTTCACATGCTCACTGCATCTTATTTTACAGGGTGACCTTCAGGACACACCTGGCCAATATACCTGCTGAAATGTTGAGACCCTGAAGCTGCTAGTGATTTTAATCAGAGGTATTGTAAAACACAAATTACAATCAAAAAGCAGGTTATCTGAAATTTCAGGAAGAGGCAATGTTTAGCACATGCAAAAAGCCTGGACATAGCCATACTGTGCACTTAGGTGACACTGCCCTGACCTTTTAGTTGTTCTCCTGTCAGATCAAAGTTCCAGTAAATTAGCTCCATGTAAACCCTCAGGGGCAGCTAAGCACCTGCATTGGCCAAGTAGTCAATATGAAACACCTTGCCTAGGAATGCAGCTTAAACCCTCCTGTACCCCAACGGAGGCCAAAACAATCCTGGGAAAGAACCTTTGCAAGTGCCAAGAAACAGCAATTCTTCTGTGAAGCTGGTGAAGTCCTGAGCACTACTTTACGCAAAGGCTTATTAACAGCACTCTAGCTATTGAAGGGCTCAGTGATTCAATGTTCTCCTCTGTCCCCATGGGGTGCAAACCACATTTCACACACACCAAGGACAATGCACTGAGCTCTGCGGCTACATGCCAACTGCTGGCAGCAGCGAGACTTCACAGTCTCACATTAACTACTACTAGTTTGCCTGGATATGGTTGAATATTGGCTTTGCTGGAGACAGACTGCACATATCAGATCCAGCACAAGTGCTTTCTTCTTTAAGGTTGAGAGTTTTATTTGTTTTTCTACTTTTAACACTCATGACTAAAGATGGGATCTGGGCAAAAACTGAGTCTCATACACAAACATAAAAGTATGCACTTCCTTAGTCCCCAGGGTAGTCTTATTTTTGCTTATAGCAGACTCTTATTTTACAGTCTAACTAGTTCAGTAATTTTTTTAAATTATGACTGCATGTTAAGGTCTCAATATGGACATCTTTGTAGAGACTCCACACTTAAAACTGGCATACTACTTGTGGATGTGATTTGTTACAATAACAAAATATTTCAAGATCCACTTTGTTTACATTGCATGGACTTGTTAATAATTAAACTGCTCTCAGAAGGAAAAGGAGAAATGAGCTGGCACTGCAACTCAACTGAAACATGCTTTCAGAAAAATTCTGGTATTCCTTCTAAAGAGAGGCATTACAGGTCCATTAGGTACAGGTGAATTTTTTTTAAGTGCAGAATGCTGGATACAAGCCATGAATAAGTAATAGATGGCTGTATGACTGCTGGAGGGGTGTGTCTACATGGCAGTGATAAGCACTTGTACAGAGCTATCATTGTAGTTTCAAATTTTTTCATTATGTGAACAAATTAGTATCGTTAAATCTTTTAAAACGTTTTAAAAATAACATCAAACATAAGAAAACAAATACATGTATGCAATAAGCTATTTCACAGAAACTGGGCAATAAAAACAGTGAGAGAATACAAACAAAGACTGTAAATCTTGACCATTTGGCAGGTTTCTTTCTGGGCATTCCCTCCCACTGATCAAAGCACCAAGAATTAGACAGCATGTAAAAAATCCTATCCTGCTTACAAAGTTCAGCCTCCACTTACACAGTATTCAAAATGTGTAGGAACAATTCTGCATCAGTTTCCATTAAAAGAGTTACTAGGAATGGAATTAAAAAGTGCATTTACAAGAATCCCGAGTAGACTCAGACATATCACATTAAAAAAAACCCAACCAAACAAAAAAACATTCACACTTGAGAGAGACAAAGCCTGCTCCCGAAAGCTTGCATGCTGTTCTAAGCACAGCTCAGATAGTGACTTAATATAGCGTCAAATGGACATGTTGCAAGATAAGAAGACTACAATGCATGAGATAAGTAGAAATAAGAGCCCAGTCAGAGCACAGAGTGATTTATGAAAAAGCAAATTCTAAATAACCCAACCCCGTGTATATATAGTGTCTAAAGAATATGGGCAGAACTTAGTCTATGTGACAGACACACTGCAATCCTGTGACCTGTGCCTGTCACAATTTCAGTTTAGATTTAGTATAACACTACAAAGAACCCCATTAACTTTGGCTCTGACTTTTTAATTCCAGTTAAAAGAATGCTTACCAAACCAGCCCAGAAAAGGCAGAAGAGGAGCAGCCAGAGAGTGTCTGTGCACTTTCTGTAAATGACCGGTCTCCATTCCTGTAGCTCAGAAGCACTGCCTCCGGCGTTCTAAACCGAAAGAAAAGTCCAAAACAAACTTCCTGCGAAACCGAACGAAGCTCCAAGCGGCGGAGGTTTCGGAGGGAGCGTAACCTCCCGCTTTAAATGCCGAGCACCTGGCGGCCCTCCGCCCTCCGCCGCAGCGATGCGCGATGCGCGCTGCCCCCGCCCCGCACCGCGCCCCGCACCGCGCCCACCTGCCCGCGGCCCCCGCGCCGCTCCATGGCCCCGCTGCCCGCCCGGGGCTCGCCACCGGCACCCCCGGCGCTCCGCCCTGCCCTGCCCTGCACGGACAGCCCCGGCCCCGCCGCTCCTCCCGGCCGGCACGGAGGGAGGGAGGGAGAGAGGGAAAGAGGGAGCGGCATTCCCGCAGCGCCGGCAGCGCCCGGGGACACCGGCACCGCCCCAGCTTTACGCGTGGGAAGTTTGTGTTCCACCGCCAGGTAGCCCGTTCCTGGGAGTAACTGGAGACTCGTTATTGCCACCGCAAAATGCGGGCTGTTCGTGGTGTAAAGCCCGGTGACAGTGATACACGTTTGGCTCTTCTGGCTGCATTATCAGTATACATACTCTATATCATATATTATCCACGTGCATAATATAAAAAATATGTTTGTTTGTTTATCGTTTGTACAGTTACATTACACTGGCAATGATATGCTAGGCTGTAATTACCTCTCACTGATGTCCATATGAATTTTGCATGCACAGGAATAACCTGTAATAACAGGAATAACACTGAATTAAAGCAATGTTTGTAATCTGAATGACCAAGAAATGCAGGTATTAGCCACTTTTAACATATTTTCTCAGCGTTGTTGCCTTTTGTTTATATGATCACTAAATTCAGCTCCATAATCTAGAGAAAATTACTAATTGAAAGCATATTAAAAGTATGGTTTTGTCTTCTTGCTGTCAGTGGAAAAAAAAATGCCCTCCTTAAGAAGTAACACATCTTCTACTGCAGTAAAATTGAATTAAATTGAAGCTATTTTGTAAAACTGTTTAATAATTGGTCCAGCTTGTATAGGAGACAGAGCACTGGGGTGGTTTTGCTTTGGGGGAAGGAACATATTCCAATTCTCCAGAGAAAATGCAGAATGAAACCTTGTTGACAAACTAGCATAGATGGAAATAGATTGGTAATATCAGAAACTGGAATTTTAAAAAAGAATGAATCT
Source organism: Anabacerthia variegaticeps (assembly GCA_035583185.1). Taxonomy (NCBI): domain Eukaryota; kingdom Metazoa; phylum Chordata; class Aves; order Passeriformes; family Furnariidae; genus Anabacerthia; species Anabacerthia variegaticeps. The sequence goes on along the minus strand of JAWWEW010000006.1, from coordinate 17,555,507 downwards.
CTGCTCCACAGTATTCCAGAGTCTGTCTAAGCTGACTGGAAATAATTATATCCTTCCAAAAAGGTAACTCATGCAATGTTTCTGAAATTGACATTGTAACTGATTTAACAGAACTGGGTACAATTCTGATTTATTTAACACCTCCCTTCCTCCCAAGAAGTGGTTCTGACAAAACATGGCAGGAAAGATTTCTAAAAACTCTATGTCTTAGAAAGAATTTATTAAATCATTTAGTTTCCAGCTAGCCCATGGTTCTTGTTTTTATAGAATTCTGTCCTTTAATGCTCATTATTCATCAGTTTGTCAAGAGTTTTCATAATTTGTGTGAAAATTAGAATAAAATTCTAAAACTAAAATGGTAGTTTTGTGCTTATAGAGCCTAAATAGAGAAAATAACTCTTCCTTCACATTGTGCTGTTGCACTTCAAAAATATGTGAAAAAAATCGCTTTCCCTTGAAATACAGATGGGAAATTTGACATGAAATTTAACCCTTTTTTATGAGAAGTTCAATACTCTGATTATATCAAGAAAAATAACCAAACTTATTAAAAAATTTAACCTAGACACAAAGAGTATTCTGAGAGAGAATCATTATGTGATTAAGAAAAATCATTTTAAAAGAACAATGCCAGTGGTGAAGGCTGATATTAGAATCTGATGCCTTGCTATCATCACATGCTAATATTAGTTTTTGTTCTTGATCTGGCACTTTTTGAATGATCCTCCTTTAGCTTTGTGTTACATTCTTACTATGAATAAAGGAAAACAGAAAGTGAAGCAAGTATTTTTTAATAAAATCCAGATTCCAAGCCAATGAAGTTCATGGCAAAACACTGAAATCAGCAGTAAGGCCTGCTTTTACCAAGGAATATCAGCCATAATTCTGGTATTTCTTCAACTAGCCTAGAAAAAGTTATCTTATAAATGATAGAAAATAACTCACGATTAGAATAGGATTTTTTTGAAGCTGTAAATGAAATATTTTAATTGTAGGGTTTTTTTTTCCCCCCTGAATTCCAAACGTGATCAAATAAAATATTCTCTCAGTGGCACATGAGTCCTGTCACCGTGTGTCGCTAGGTGGGGCTCCGCTCCCTGTTTGGAGCCGCGGCGCTGGGCACGGGGCGCGGGGGCTCCCTCTGTGCTCAGCCGGCACTCACAGAGGGGGACGTGCTACACGCGAAGAAAATACCAGGAAGCACGGCTCTGATCGGATAAGGGATTTAAAAATCCACATCCAAAATGTAATACCAACAACTCTTGCTTGTTAGTTGCCCAATCCTGCAAGTGCACAAATTGCCAAGATCGATTTAAGACTTTCTGACTTACCACTTTCCCAGGATGGAGGCTGGTTCTGTAGCTGAGTCGTTCAAGCGCTAAGTGAGGAGCAGGGAGTTTTAGAACTGCCATTTTGTAGGGTTGATTCAGTTTCACCTGACATAGAAATGAGATTAAAATGAGTTCGGGGAAAAAAGTATTGGATTACAAAATTAATGACTTGGCCAGAGGTGTATGCAGGCTTGTGCTCTCTCTGTGCTGAGAAGCCCAGGCTGGAGCCTTTGGTCTCAGTTTCTTGGTCTATATGCACAAGATGCCGATTTTCTAATATGCTTCATCTCTTTCTTGTATCAAACTGCAGTCTCTTTCATGAGTGATTAATATGAGGAGGGTCCATGTTCACTCATAAGCCTTCTCTGATCTTTCAAATACGTAATGTTTCTTGTAAAGGAAAAAAAATAAAATCACAGTCCTGGAGTACCCAGGAACTCACAGTGATTTGTGTTTTAAGACATTAAGCATTCAACATGCTTGGTGTGTTGCGGTGGGAGAACCACAACAAGAGAGATTAACATTCACACATTCAGGGCTACTTGTAGTTTTTAAAAGCTATTTTACATGTTAACCATCTTCCGACATCAGTCAGCATCAGCAACAGAAATACTGCAGCAGTGAAACCTAATGAGCATTTTTCCCTGGTTTCAATTCTTTGTTTTTTTCACAAGGTCACACAGAATATACAGAAGAAAATGAAACATGAACTCAAGTTTCCTGACTCCAAGCCTCTGCTTTAATCACAAATTTCTTATTATTTCTTACGGGTGTGGTGTTTTTTCACTGAGAATGAATCCTGGTGCTGTCTGCACTTAGGGCTCAACTTTCTTACCAAGACACTTACCTGGTTAAAACTGGGGCAGGAATACAGATTGGGAGAGGAAGCTGTTAAATGAAAGCATGACAGTTCCTTCCTAGACTGGTTAAGTGAGATGACTACCCCTATCTGTATCCCCTTGTGGGTCAGACAAGGAACAGAGACCAATTACTTTAATAGCAGGACACAGCAACTAAGAAACTCAACTTAAAAGCAAACATTTTCTGCCTAATTAGAGAAGGTGCAGCTGAGTATAATTTCCATCACTCTCAAATGATCTTGCTTATGTAAAATGGCTTAGCAGGCAGGCACTGTTCTCCATACATAACTATGCTACTTGGAATATCCTGAAATGAAACACCCAGAAACTGAACATAATGCCACCTATTATGTTCAAGCTGTTAGTCAGGTTCACATTCTGAGACCTGGTGTTTATGACCTCATCTCACTGGAACCATTTAGTCTGAAATTTCTCATGGCAGGTGCTGAAGATTTTGGAAAACAACAGCACAGATTATTCAGTCATTTTTAAGAATGAAATAAGGAAGGAGATATTATGGTATCCCCTCTTGAATAGTAGTAAAGAAATCATTTAGATCAGAAATTTTAAATGGATGAGGAGAAAGAAATGCTTTCTGCTTTTTCTCATCTGAAAGGCTTTGCCCACATTTGCTCAAATCACTTTGATAAATCACACTGTATGATCAGTGAACTTGCTGAGCTTCTGTGTCTGCATGGCGTACTTCCAGACCTGACTGAGACAGTTTGGACAACCCTGAATTGTGCCTCTCACCTGTCACATACCTTCACTTCACTGATTGTTTTGATGGTGAGCAGGCACAATGTACAAAGAAGGATCCTGAGATGGATGTAAAGAAAAAGGAGAAAAGGCTATTGCTGTTAAACAGATTCCTGGACTTGATAAGGGATACCTTGGTTGATGAGGAAAGCAGGGCCTAGTAGCTCTGAGAAGAATTAGGAGATTCATAAAGGTCAGTACCATGAAAGCATTTAAGCCAATGCTGCAGACAGTGGGCAGTTATGCTTCTGTTGAGCCACAGTCACAGACTGAAAGCTGGGACCAGCTCAGCGAAGACCCTAGAAACAGAAGTCTAGAAGTAAAATGGATGACCATGACTGTAGGAGAATGGCAGTCAGAGGGAGGAGGTAGAGAGAGGACTGGTGAGGGACAGCATGCGGGATTTGAGCAAAGGGTAGGACAGGTGAGTGAGACTGAGAGCCAGGAGGAAACGGATAGAAAAGGGAGGTTTTGAACAAAGAAGGAACCTGAGAGCTGAGGGCAAGTAAAATTTGTATAGAGAGTCATACAACTGGACAGGGAAGAAGTGGGTAGATCAGAGAAGCATGAAAGCTGTGTAGAGATTAAACAAGGAATAGCTGCAAGTCCTGATGGTATGTAAAAGATTAAGACTGTGGGGAACGATCAAAAGAGTCTGAGTCTGCTAACTCTCCCTTTCACAAGCAGAGTATCATCTTTCCTCTGCTGTCAGCAAATATCCACAATGTTGGCCTGAAAGTGCCCTGTCAGACTCTGGCCTGGCTAACAACTCCAATCACCCTGCCAGGTTCCTGCTCAGCCTGTTAGTACTGTCAGCCTATTCCACTGGACCCACTGACCTGGGTATCCAGATAATCCAATCCTTCTGATGACTTGAGTTAGTTTCTTTATGATGCCCCACGTTAGCTTTCCTGTTTGCTTATCTAATAGTATATTTATAGCTGGAATATTTAAATACTCTGTTATACATATAATGATAAAAATGCACAAAAGATAAAATAAATTATTTTTTTCCCTAGTAATTTGATGATTTTTGGGATGTTCCACTTCTCAGCCTTAAAAGTCACTTGAATTTTAAAAATTAATATCCAATTAATAAACTACTTATTTCCAGCTTCTAATTACAATAATCCTGTGCTCTTCTACATATCTCTTGTGCATTGAGAAGCTCTATTTTTATTTTAGGATAATGATTATTGAGTAGATTATCCAGGGGTCTAGAAGAATAGAGTGTGCACATCTCATTGCTAACCTCTATAGTTTTAGTTTACTACGGCTAATGACCATCTCTCCTGTGATTTACCAAACATATGATTCATTCAAAGGAGTATAATGCCACAACGTTAATTTGTTTCACTTTCCACACAAGCAAGCAGAGATCTGCACAAAGAGCCCTTTCATCCCTGTCAATACACAAGCTAGAGCACAGCCTGACCCTAGGAAACTGTCTGCCGAGTTGAGCCTGATAATAAACTTTAGAGGTGACTCATTTCAAGCTTTTAGAATAGAGCAAAAGGTTCAATGTTTCAGGATCACATGTTACTTTACATACCAAGCCAGAGAAGAAACAACACTAGAGCTGTACCTTTGTGGGATGTCAGAATTACAATGTACTTATGGTTCTGACTGATAAATGACATGGGCAGCCCAAGATGAAAGAGCTTAAACTGGAACTATTTCTGTGGTTCAAGACTGTTCTGCCCCTCTGTGGTCCAAAGAGCAGATGTGCCAGTGCATCTGAGTGCTTCAATACAGAGCACAGGGAAGTAATGTTGCTCTACAGAACACCCCCAAAAAAGCCAGGAAAGGGAATTGCTTGAGTTTCAGAGAATCTGAAAAGTGAAAGATGTGGATTTGTAAGGCTGGAGAAGGGTGGCTTGTTGTCTAAACTATGTACACAGAAGAAAGGGTAGAAGACATTCCTGAGAGCAGCAAAGAAAATAGAATGACCTAGGATAAACCAAATCAAACAGAGTTGCAAAAGGCATCAAGTTGGACCACATGAAGTCTGTAGAACTCTCTGTGACCTAAACAGTCAGGTGTAGTTCTGAATGAAAAGGATGAGAGGTCTTCATTAGTTGGTGAAGACACAATCAAACAGGGCAGTTTTTATCAACACTAAGATAAGCAGCAGAATCATTGCAATGACTAGAGGGAAGTCTTTTCTGCCAGCACAAGATGCTTCATTGATATTTACATTAATGGGATCAGCTATGGAGTGCCAATGAAAAAGAATTATTTGGAATCCAGAGAGAGAGCTTGGACTGTAGGCTTGACATTAGGCCCTTTCAAAGCGCTGCGCCTGCACAAGGAGCGGCTGCCCCACACAATTCCCACTTGGTGTCACTCTCGGGCAGTTCTGTCAGCCTGTGCACAGCGGCTCCAGGCTGCAAAACAAACAGCACTGCATTGTTACAGTATCTTCTAAGTGGTTTAAGTGCAATTTCCTTGTTGCTTTAGTTTTGGACTCTACCAGCACTGCTTTTCACTGATTCCTTGAGTGACATCAGCCTAATTTAATTTTATTGTGTCTAGATATTTATTGTAGGGAGATTTAATTGGACTTGCCTATCTCACATTGGCCTTTTTAGCCACCAGCATGCTTGGAGCAAGCGTGGGTAGAGCCCTTGCAAATCTTCGTTCGTGAAGCCTAGCCATGATGATGGGAATTAGCTGTCTTTTTAAAACCAAACCTGTTAATGTCTAGTGAGGCTTGAACAGCAGCATATATTATTCTGCCTTCCTTTTTTTCCTTAAAAATAACAAAGTTTTTATCTAGAAAGGGCATTAGACCATCTAGTTTATTCAAACCTAAAAACAGCACAGGCAGCCAGCAGAGAATCAGCTCGTTAGTAGTCCATTTGTAGACTTCATTGTATTCACTGCAGAGTTGGTCTATTACTGCAATTACTATACCTAAGAAAAATCACTATTTTAATCAGGAGTTCCAGAATAAGGGTCCTCATGGATAATAATGTATTTCTGCATATTTTTATAAAATAGGACAAGATCCAAAGTTCTACTGCAATGCACATTAAAAAGACTTGAAGACATGGCATCTACATTGCTTGAAAAGGGCATACTGAACATACTACTTTGTGCAGCCTGTTAAGAGTAGGAGGAAAGGTGCTGTTTGCTTAGTGCCAGTAGGCTCCCTTGTCAAGGAATCATCAACCTGCTCTCTAAACACTGACGTCTCAACAGCAAGTTTAAAAAATCTATATGTGGCTAGTCATGTTGAGTCAGACAATGGCCCGCAGATGCCTACTATCTGACCTATTCTTTGCACTACCTTTGGTTTACCTTCCTGTTTTTACAGAGACTTCTCATAAGTTATCTGCTCAGTTTATGTATCACCTTAACTAGTCACAAGAAGAAAACCAACAGTGAGTGGAATGCAGTCATGGAACCAGCAGCCAGTGGTGATGTTACAGAATATGCGATGTCATGACTTATGTAAACAGTTTATTCATCTTCATTAAAGTTATATTGAATCAGCACCAAGGCCACTCTCTCAGAGGAGTAGCCCTAACTCATAGAACTTCTGTAGTCATCCTTATAGGCACAGCTATGTATAGGGTAAGAGCCTGATAGCTGTAATATTTCCTAAGAGCAGTGCTCCAGTTCTGCAAAACTAATTAAATGTGGGATAGCTATAGAAATTATTCACACTCTATTAAGAATTCCGGGGATCTAACATTATAAGGTACTGTTTCAGAGAGAGGAATTCTGAAATCTAAAGACTTATCTGTGATACTTAATTTTTTCACATTATCCCAAAAGAAATAGAATATTGTTACATGTTACATATCAAACTTTCTCATAAGATTTTATCCTGCACATATGCATGAAGTTCAGCTAGACAGAGCAGCTGGATTCTAAAACCAGAAGCCTCAGAGCTCCATGTCTTTGGCCAGCCCTACTCTGCCTCAGGGCTCCATACATTTGCCTCCTGGTACTTCCACTATCAATATATAGTTTTGTGCAATATTTAATCACTTTGTGTCAATGTTTCCATTGATCATTTAAAGTGAAAGAAGAAACAGTTTTCCTATAATAGCAGTAAGATCAATATTAACTGATTTTGTAGTATTGTCACTAGTTTCCCTCCATTACTAAGATTAAAGAGCTGCATTCTTCTGAGACTTCTTGTCAAGTAACAATGCAGTTTCTGCAACAACAACTCATCACTCTATTCATAATGCTTGTTACAAGCAATATTATTGTGCAAAATGTTTTGTGGTGTTAGATAAAATGAGATGCAGTATTACATTGTGACCTATGTAAAGAAAAATATACATTAATGTCTAGATATTTTTGAAGCTGTGATTTATTTTAATCTTTGCCCATAAACCAAGGAGTGTTACTCATCTGTTGGGATTAAATAATAGAACAACAGCATTCCCAGTTTGTCCCATTATGGGTAAAGTTATGGAATCATTACTGTACTTTGATAACATTCACACAATAAAAAAGGTTTATCATTTGACTAGCTGTTCCCAACAAGAGCTGCATTTGTCCTAGTAACTGTATCACTGCAGTGGAGGAAATTATTAAGTAATGTATGATACAAAATCATTTGATAGAAGGCAAAAATATCTCCATCGAGCAGCTATTTGAGGAAACCACATTTTGCAGCAATCATTGCGTGTTTAATAATAGGAAGATATTTTGAAAAAAGGATGTTGATCCTCTTTCTAGTGACTAAAATTTGAAGTTGTCTGAGCAATGGCAGTAAAATAATTTCCTGTTCACGTAACATATTTGCACAACATAATGTTGCTGATAGCAATAACTAGTAAAGTGTATAACCCAAAGGTTTTGCATGTGTCTGGGAATTCCCAGGATCCTTCCTGTCTACCAGTAAAATATATTTGTAGGAATAAACCAAAACAAACATCTATAGGCTAATCATGCAAAGTCTTATTCACAGAGTTTAGTACTCTTCACCTTGTTGACCTGTGAACTTTACACTTCAAGTTTCCCTATTTAAGGTCAATTATGTAGCTAGTAGTAATCCAGCTTCCTGTCAACGCTTGGCCCAGGAAGTAAGTAACATGCCATTAAAAAAACTATTTAGAAACTGATTGTTTTGTGTACGTAACTGTTGCAGAAGAGCTAGAGGCAAAAGGTGATGCTGTTCAGTTTCTGACTTCTCTTTGAACCCATAGAAATCCAATGGTCAGGTACTGGTCTGGCTACTCTGGCTGAAAATGGAGTATTTGGAAACACAACAGGACTTGCCAGCAGCTTGCACTCACAGTGTGCCCCATATGATTACTCATTTGTAGTAATTTGTTTGCTCATTTCTGTGGAAAAAATTTGCATAACATTTGCTCTACATGTAGGGATATATCCTTTAGATAGTTTTTCCCCTTCTTCTGTGCCTCACTTTCCACTGTCAGCCAAGTATCTTCAGCCCTCCATGCCACAGTCCTGCCTCTTGATGGCTAAACTGGGAGCAGCTGTGTTCATCTGCTCTCCAAAAGCACTATCTGTGTATACAAAGCATGCTATCTTTGCCACAAATGGCTTTGTTTATTGCATTAATCTGATTAGAGTCTGCTATGCACCATACTCAGTGTAGGGAGCAAAATTACGTATACTGCATGTAACTTATAACTTTGATAGTACCCAAGTAACAAGACAGTTGAAATTTTAAAACTAGTGGCCCGTGTATAACAGTTTTCCTATTTCCTGCTGATTTATTCAAAAAATTTCAAACATTCAATTTTTCACTAGGATAATAGTCATCAAAACCAAAATATATTTATTTTAGATAATGTAATCTGAATAAAAACATTCAACTGTGATATGTTTCCCCCAGGAACCAGCTATCTACAGAGAAGTTTCAACATCCACATCACCCAGAGTCACAACTGGAGCCAGATCTTCTTGAATTATTTTGAAAATCATTAAAAAATACAATAGTTTTGTATCTGTCCACAGAATAATGCAATTTCCATTCTCACTAAGATGCAGTCCCAGAGAAGTATATATTCAATATGTATCTGATACTTTAAAAAGAGCAATAGGCATAACTCACAGAATTTTAACATGTGTGGTCTGCAGTACTTACCACTCTTCTTTGGAGACAGTATGAAAAAAATACTGGGGGCCAAAGTAAACAGTGTTTCAGCCATCAGTTAACAATGCCTGTCATGGATGTAGCTGTTAAATGGCATCTGATCAGTTCCGGGGGAAGTAGCTGCAAGTTTTCTCATCCATATTAACAAGCTGTACTCCATGTTTCAGTTCTTGTCCCTGTGGAATGTCCTAAAGCCTTTGTTTAAAACTAAAAGTGTAAAGATACTTAATTTTGGTATGTTGCCAGAGTGGACAAGGCAGTGTGTTTCTTTAAGCCTTATTTTAAAAACTCCTCTGTTTATGTATATAGCCACTAGTCTATGATGTTGCAGCTTGCTTTTCAGGATTTTCCATGAGAACCCAATGCTAGTATTTTAGTATTCTGTGACACTTCAGACTTCCGGAAGCATCTGCAATTTTGGTAACTGGAAGGAAGTTCCTTATTGCTTATACTCATGTTTGCTGGAAGTTTTTAGAATTTAGAAATCCTCGTGTGCAAATCTCACTTCCTCTAGAAGTTTCCCAAGATGATCCCTCTAGAGATCAGAGAAGTAGTTTTTTAACAGAGGCTGAGGAGTTTTATTTTTCAGGCAGTTGTCCATTCTTCTTTAGATTCCATTGCTATATATTATGAGGCAATCAGTGCTAGGTATAATATAGAAAATTTGGTGGGACAGAGAAAACAAAATGACTGATGTCTCAAAAGTTCCAAAGTCAGAAGCAACAGAAAAGCAAAGGAGAGGGAGCGAGAGGAGACATGTGCTTCAGGACAATGATATTAAGTGCTTGGGTCATCAGGGAGAAAATAGACATTAGGGGTGTGGACAGCAAAGTTTCTCAGACAATCCCTTTCTTTTTTTCTTTGTTCTTATTTATAAGAATGAATATTATAGACAGAATGAATTCAGAAATCTCATGAGTCTCAATCCTTGTCATTATTTCAATGGCAAAATATAGAAATGGATTAAAATCCTGTCTGTCTATGAAGAAACATTCAGAAAGATTGTAAAATATTGAACAACAGAACAGTAAGGTTTGGGGACAAAACCAAAAGCAGGTATTCAATATGATTCTCATCTCTCATTGCTCATTGTGGTAAAGGGGAAAGAAATGTGTGGAAGAATATACCCTGATTTCTAATATTTACTGTCCTTCCCAATGTCTCAACAAATGAATTCTGTTTATGTCACACCTCATGCCTGAACCTCTCCAGAGGTGGAAACACCTTTGTCAGACTGTCTCTGTTTTCTGTGGTTTGTGCATATTGATTCAGGGACTTTGAGTTAGCCACACTGTTAGGTACCGATGCCATCCCAGCTTTGATGTTCTCAGAGTACAGACCACGTAAGAACAGCTGCTGAGGCATTCACTGTCACAGCAATTACTGTGGATACATTTTCCTCCTAAACCAAAACTGATCCAATAATGGTTTTTGTGACCGATTCAACCTTTTCTTCTTTTTATGAAATGATAGTGACTAATTTTTTAGTGCTGCATTTTTCAACCAATTCATTTTTTAAACTCCTTTTCCTCTTTATTGATAACCAGGTCTAAACCCAACTTGCATGTTCAGCTGTGGCTGGCTGAACAAAAGTATGTGTTACTGTTATTTACTGATTATAAGCATCTGAAAACTTTTGATGGAACAAATACTGAATGAGCAGTTTCATAATAGACATTTCACACTGGTGAATTGAAATGCTCAAGTGCTCTTGTATGTAAAATAGATGCAAAAAATTGATTAATTTATATACTCAGCTTGCTGAAAATAAAAGCATATGCAGTATTTGCCCTGTGCTTTTTAAAATCTGATTTATGTATGGGCAGCAGCATATAATTTTCAATACTCTGCATATAGTTGGTAACACTGAGGAGATAATTGCCTGAATTGTCTGTGTTTAAACAGTTTAAACAAAGTTTTATCAGAGCCTGTTAAATACAACTATATTAATAGTTTGAAACCACAGTTGAATAACTGATAGTTAAAAGTACATTAAATCTAATCATTGATGCCTAGTATATTTTGATTCAGGCCTACCAGCTTGCCAACATCTTTTCCAGGATTATATCAGCTTGTTTACTGATATGCTGGGACTACACATTTAACCTGAAAGTAATAATACTGTGAAGATACAGGTGACCAGATATTTATAGTTTCAGGGCATTCCTGAAAGCAAACATACCAAACCAGTTGGTAACCAGCTGGCTACATGGCCACATTCACCTTGCATAATTCTCTAAACTCATAAGTACATTGTTAAGTCACAATATTGTGAACCTTCAGTATGAATGTGAAGATCTAAAAGAGCAGTAGGGCAGGGTGTATATATAACCAGACAATGGACAGATGAGCAGACCACGCAAAACTATCCATCTGCACTTTGATTCATAGAAATGAGTGGGCCAGGCACAATGAGAGATGGGCAGAGTCATTACTTTGTTTCATTCTTCTGAAAGGAAGCAATATAATGAGGACACAAAATAGAATATGCAACACATTCTTTTTTTTGTCTCTAATGTACCCCTTTTGTGGTTTACTTCATTTTTTTTTTTTTCCCTGTCACTCCAAAGTTGGGAAAGAGAAAACAAATGAAAAGTAGATAAAGGAGAAATGAGTGATAGAAACTGACTCACTCTGATTCACAGCCACATCAAGGCTTGCGCAGTTCAGGTGGTCTAAATTGGGATAGCTCTGTAGTTACAGCCTATTGGACAGATAAAAATGCCTCTGGAACTGCCAGGCTAGATTTTTTACAAGAATTGCAATTGTTGCTGTGATGAGAGATGAAGTGGACAAATATACTCAGTAAAGTCTATTAAAAATAAACCGTGTGTGTATGCCGATCCTTCCAGTTGGACTCCAGGCTGGCAGGAATTGGCCTGTTACTGAGACGCACCACTGCAGGGCAGCAATACATCAGAAGGTAATAAGGAAAATCACTTTAAAAAGATTATTCCTCTGTTCACCTCACGTATGCACATCAGTGCAGAGTTAGCAGAGTTGTGTAGGTGCTTCCCAGCACAGACCACCTACACACTCCTACAGGCTCAAAAGTCACATTTTATCTATATCCTCTGTATTTTCCATTAATATGTGTAGAATTGCTAAGCTATAATACTGTAAAGCAATAAATAACACTGTGCTTACCCAAACAATTAGAACTTACTTATCTTCCCTTGAAATACCAAATAGTAATGGTTTACATAATGGCTTTTCCTCAAAGCAGTTAAGCAGCCACCTTACCAGAAAAGGCAGCAAACATCAGTCTAGACTAAATAATATGTTCATCCATGCAATGATGTGACACAGCATAAGACAAATGTTTTCCCTGCTGCAAGGGTCCTTGTGAGACAGAGGAGGGGCCTCAGAATACATTTCAGGACCTGACTTTGCCTCTCTGGAATGGAACAGAAAGATTCCTCACGCTCCAGCTCCTCCCAGCCATAGTGCTTTGAAAACATAACATCTGATCCAAAATCTTGTAACCTTGGATAATCTAACTGAACATTCATTTCACAAACTGTATAAAGTGAATTTGCTGTGCTAATTGTTCTGCTCTAAGGCTTTAAGAGGATGTCAAACATGAACAGTTGAATCTGGACCAATTTTGACTGAGGTGATCTAATCAAGATTTTGGCTCTTTTGCAGGATATGTGTCTGATAGTCAAAATGTTGTTCAGTCATTATCCTGTGGATTGTTGTCCCTAGAATTAGCCTAGTGATCTTTTTCTTTCCCATTCTACTATTTACTGTTACAGTGCTATTCCATGCCCAGAATTGTCAGTAATCATTTAACCCCTTTGTCTGTTAGTTGTTGACTGATTTAGGAAACAGTGTCAAAATGCCTGAAGTGAATGAGGCTGAAAGTCTGTAAATAATGGAGGAAGAAGCTATGCAGTGTCTTCACATTACAAAATATTTACTTAACAATCATCTTGAAAGTGTATTCTTTAGGAAAAAGCTGCTCCAAACAGCCTTCCTTGATTATGGCTTTAAATTAAAACAAAACAAAGTAAACCCATAAAAGTGGAAACAAGACAAGTCATTAACTCTCCTTTTATACTATACAGGGTCCAGGCTTGTTCAATTTAATGCATGTGTTTAGTCCTCTGGAAAGATGGATTTGGCATGACTGCCAAGAAAAACAACTTGATGAATGATGATTATCAGTAAATACAAAATGTTTATCTTGTGTTATGTATGGAGCGCTGAAAAAGTCATGACAATATTAAGTCATTGACTTGACTAACTTAAACAGACATAGAAGATGTCTCAGATGGAGGAGGTGGTTCTGTGGAAAAGAGGAAATAATGAACACAAGATGCAGCCTCTTTTAGACATACACTAAGGACGATCACAACCATTATCTGCTTTGCCCCTTGCAGGACATTGCTATCTGAACACACTGTGGGAAGCAGGGCTTGAGGACCCATATGTAAGTAACACTGGCTTCAGAGAAGTTATGCTTATCCCATAATGATAAAAATGTCTTTCCAAAGTAACAAGACATTTTTATAAGTCAGTCCTGAAGGCACTAAGTTCACTGCAGATGCTGCAGAATATGCAATGCCAAATTTATCTCTGGCATCAGAGCCAGTGCTGTTTTCTGCAGGATGCAACTGATGAAACTTGCAAATGATGATCCCTTTGACATTCTTGTGTGATAGATTTTAAGAAGTTTAGACAATGGGGACACAACTCCTCAAACTCCGTCTCCCTTAAGACACTGAAAGGAATACTGCTTCATTGAGAATCAATTTGGAATGTAAGCAAGTGAATATTAAATGTTGCAGAATCATTAATATTTCAATGTGTGTGTGTGAGGGTGTTCTGATGATGACAAAATGAAGTATTTTGACATTCTGGTTCTTTTTTTTTTTCCAGACCTCTATGAAAATGTCAATATTTCACCTGTGATGAAAATATATTTTAATGATGGTGTTCTCCATTCTGATTTTTGCATTACAGGGTGAGTTAACATGGATCTACATTGTTTTACTAAATCTGTGGCCAAAGTGCTGTAAGAGTTAAATGTTTGTTCAATACTTCTGTTAATACAAAAATGCACTAATGAAATATTATAAGTAAAATTGAAATTTTCACTCCAGATATGTTTCTGTAAAATTAAAATGTCATTAAAATGTCTCTCAAAGTCCATGTAGTCTGAAACTCAACTGAAGTTCCCCTCTGCCAAATGAGTCTCAGACTTTGAAGGATGTGTGGGTTTGCATTTGAGTTTTAAGACTCTAATTGTAGCTATTTATTGAGAAGGATCCAGACACCACTGGAACTGCATTTCAGACCCTAATAATTGATTTGACAATCCTCAATAATACTTTAAAGTAACATAGGGACATGTCAAAACAAGATGAGAACATGTTTGTTTTTACTAGTATATGTCAGAGACACTATCACCAGAAATAAAATGTGTCAGTTTTCTTTTGATGATCAAAAATGTTTGTGCTTAGATAGTATATGAGAAATCTCTTGATTATGTTATCAAATCTGAAACTAGAAAGGAGTTCATGCTACACACTTTCATTTACTTAAGAAGAGAGGGAAAAAAGAAAAAAGAAAGAAAGTTAGGTAAAAATATGTAAAATTTACTTAATGCCATAATGACAAGAAGAAATTCAGAGAGACAGATTTTTTGTAGTTTAAGAGTACTTGCAGTTTAGGAAGAGTGATACCACAGTTCTCAGTGGACTCAGTCTAAGGCTAAGAAGGTCAGACCATAGAAAGTACAATATAGAAAGCACTGAATCATGTCAAGTCAGCTATAGAAGGGAGTGAGCCACAACAGGTCAACGCAGAGACCTGCCATCCCAGGAGCCATCTGAGAGTTGTAATACTTGAAATTTTGTCCTGTATTTCATTTCATTTCATGCCTATGTGGCAGATCAACAATTAGACTACTACATCTAGTAAAGTATAAACCCAGTGTTCATTTGAAGAGAATAAAACACAGATTATCGAGGTTTTTGCAGTGTCCATATTCAATTTTATATGTGCCACCAAGCAGTCATGACATAGGACAGTGGGACTGAGCTCAAAGTTTGTGAAACGGTAGACAGGAGACACAGAATCTGGAGTACTGGAAGGAGGTGTGGTGCCAGTGAGGATGCAGGGCAGAGCTTCAGGGACCTCGTCTGAGACAGGTGGTAGGACAGGCAGGGCAGCATTGAGGAGCTGTGGCCTCCTGGTGTTTTGGAAGCAGAGTAAGCATGGTGGAGTAAAGCTTAGGGGCTGGGAGGATGACTGGAACCAGGTGTGGTGAGAAGGCAGATGGCAGGGCAGAGTTCCAGGGGCAAGACAGGCAGGAAGGAGCAAGACCTGGGGCAAGGGAGGAACATGAGAACAAACCCTGAGCATAATGAGTAGGTGCAGCTCATGCAAACACTTCAGATGTGGGGCAGTCACAGAGGTGTGGGGCTTGGGGCTGAGGAGGGCCAGCAATGGCCTTGGCTTGGGGCTGAGGATGGGCCAGAAATACAGTGAGTCCCTGGCATGGCTACAGAGAAGCCAGTCTGCAGCAGAGCTTCTGTATCGTGGGCACACGCTGAGCGCCTGGGTCTCCAGGGCTGGCTGCTGCTGACCTGGGACAGCACAGGCACAGGTGTGGCGAGCAGGGTGCGGTGAGAACAGGGAACAGCACGGCTGAGAGGCTACGGGGTGTCAAAACACCCAGACCTTGGGTCTGTGCCCACACAATCATAATGAGGAAGGAGAAAGAAAGAAATCACACACAGCAAGAGGCAACATGCTCTGTCCCATCATCCAGCCTGGAAACACTTGGCAAAAAATGGGTTGCTGTCTAGAGTGATTTGTGTCAAGTATACATGTCTGAGAGGCCAAAAACTCTCTTCAGTGCACCACTGTGCAAGGCAGGAGACTGCAGCCTGATGATACATTTTTCCTTGTGGCAAAGTTGATTGAACAGTTTGTCATTCTTTCCTTTTCCACTTCTCCACCTACTTAGCTGAAGGGTTACCTTTAATATCTCCTCTGACATGGGACAAATCATATTTTAAATTATTTTAAATGTCAGAAGTGAAATCATTCATGGCACTGTTATTGTTGCTGTTAATATTGTTATACTCTCTTTCTTTTAAATGTGTCCTTCCCCCAATTTAAAAAACATGCATGAATGATATACTCCCCATGGCCAGCTAAAACTGAACATCTGAAAACCAGAAAGAAATGAAAAAATTGACTCCTACATGTTAAACTTGCTGAGTAATGCTACCCCTTAAAAAATTCTACTCCAACTCTTGTAAACTATTTGCTATTCTTTCAAACCACATCCTTTAGAAACATATCATACTACTCTATGTTGCATAATGCCTGTGACAGTCATGCTCTTTATCAGCTGTATTAACACTTAATAACTATTCAAATATTTTCCAGTTCTTTTGCTTGTTATGTCTCTGTATGGTTATACTACATGCTGTGTCAGAAATTGCTATGAATAGGACTTACATTCCTTAGCAATGAGTAACAATCTGCCTTTAGAAGGAAGAGGTATGATTTGAAAATGAGCTTTTTCCCTCTGTGTGGTGCATATATCTTTACACATACATATATGTACATGACAGGCTTATTATACATATGTCTATAGCAATACATATACATACTGTGACACAAAATATGGTATTTTTGAATGTTACAATTCAAATCGCCTACAACCTAACATCTTCGATATAAAAGATGGTACAACCAAGCTTCCTTAGAGACACATTTTAGACTTTTATGTCTACTGGTAACAGGACGGAAATAAATACAAAACCACTTAATTTTGTATCATAGAAAACTTACTACAGAAAAATAGCAATGAAATCAAAGTCTACCTTACTAAAAGCTTACCATATCTTAATGCTGCATTTGTTGTGAACCCTAAATTCCTATAAAAGTTGACATAGAAAAAAAGGTGAAAATTGGGGTTTAAAAAATCTATTCACACAGGTTTGCAAATGAATATTGACACAAGTACAGCAGTTACTTTAGGACACTAGAGGAGAGACAAAAGTTTGTTTACCTCAGAAACAGATCTTAGCGTAACAAAAAGAATTTGTACAATCAGGTGATCCTCCATATCTTATTTCTTTTGCTGGTTAAACAGTTCTGTGACTAAAGGTGTCCAGAAACACGGTGAGATGTGGAAGCTATGATAGCATACTATCTTGTACATAACATCTAAACACACTGGAGGTGGGTTTATAAACATATGAACTTAATTTTCTAACATTTATCAGAAAATGCAGTGAAAAATATTAGAATATAAAAGAGCAGCTAAAGCTGGGATGTATTCAGATGTGATAATAAGAGAACACACTTTTCTATTTTAATAGAGTACCTTTTGAAGTAATATAACCTTTATACATTGTCTCTTGCACTAGAGAAAGTTTATCTAATCTCTACATCAACATATATTTGTTGATTTCAATCCCTTTGCTAAAGGCTTTTCTCCATTGACCCAGAAATTTTGCTTATTATGCACATTACTTTACGCCACTTGCTTTGATGTGTCACTATAGTCAGTCAAATACTATTACCATTTCATGGGGCATTCATTTTACAAAACTGTAACAAAAGATCCTGGTTCTCACAACTACATTTCAGCTGAGGTAACCCTGGAGAGGTATGCCCTATCCATACAGCAAATATAAAGATATATGTATTTATAAATATAAAAAACAAATATAAAGACATACATATTCATAAATGTAAACAAATGCACCATAGCTCAGTTCAGCAGAACTGACAGATAAAGTTTGCAGGTGACTCTGACCAAGGCACTTAATTCTCTGTGACCCAGGTTCCTTGTCTGAGAATGAAAGACAGTATCAGCTGGACCTCCACCTTCCTTTTATGGTGCTTTTCAGATGAAAAAAAAAGATAATGTTGTTAAATATTATTACTTTGGTTTGCTTTCTCCAAAATACCTTGAAATATAAGAACAAATATAAACACATGGTCCTTGATAGTGGTCTGGTAGGAGGGAAAGAATACTAAATACCCTTACCTCTCATAATTTCCTGTTATGCACTACCACAATGAAGAAGTACTATATGGAATATGATCAGTAATCACAACAGTGCTGAACTACTTGAAGATCATTAGCTTGGGTTCAGAGGCAGAGACAGCTAAAAAAATCTTGAACCTACCAAGATTTCAAAATTGTGACAGTGATTTTGTGAAAAATTATTATCCTCCCCAAAGCATTTCTGACTGTCATATTTGCTTCTACTTCTGATAGAAACAACATAAAGCACAGTATTTCTCAAGGACTTTCAATGCCCTTGTGTTTGATGCTGGTGAGAAACCATAAGTCTCTGCTTTAGGTGACTGTTTGATCCTTTTTGTAGAATCTGTAAATATGGTATGAGATAGCACAGTTTAAACAATACTGTAATCAAGATTCTCACCTTTGGGAACTTGATTAAAATCTGGCTTGGATCACATACACAAGCAGTTTTAAATTTAACATGGGAAGAACGTTTGTGTTTAGCAAATAATATAGTGCCTAACTATTGAGTGCTCAAGAACGTACACGGAATAAGATACAGAATACTAAGTGCAACTACCAAGCATGCAGTTTGGCCAACAGCACTGCAAATATGGACACACGTTTTGCATAGTCATGGTCTCTCAAAATTGAGATTGTAATTTTTCACGTACTCCTTTTCTAAGCTACTAAATAGTTTTTAATCTACTTGGTTTAGTAATGATAGTGTAAGATGTGTGGCAGTTTGCTGGATGATGCAAACCATAAAGAATGCATGGTGTTCATCCTTTGTTAATTTCTGAGCATTCTTTCAGGTGGTGTTTCAGCCTATCTGCATGCTAGACATTTTGGAGCCTGACTGCTTACAGGATGTCTGTCTTTATACAGTATTGTGACATTCGGAATCAACCAATGCATTTTTGCCAATGAAAATGTCGTAGATTCAGAGAACTCTCAGCTCAGATTTGTTCTGAGAAAGCTTGGTCTTGTTGACTTTGAAGTCATGAATCTGATTTCATGGGCTTTTTGCATGGGGTTTGTTGGTGGGAATTATGTTGACTTCTTCTGAAGTGGCATTTGTTAGGTATAAACATTTAGCCACATATTCAGACTACACTTTGATAGCTCTGCTTATATAGTGATTTAAACATAAGCGTGTCTTTGTAATTAAACTGTGTATCCAGACTCTAAACATGAGCCTGTGCTCACATATGGGCTCTGGGTGAGCATGCTAGCATTGGAAAGGGTCCACTGGTGTGCCTTCTGCCCCATCATGCAGGACTATTGCCAGTGTGGGTGAGAGACACAGACATGCCTGCTCAGCCCAAGTGTGTCACTGTACATCCCACCATACTTTGCAGCAGTATCAGATGCCAGCCAGGTTGCTATTCTCTTCCATGACTTCACGGTTCAATAGAAGTGCCTTACCAGAAGTGGATGTTACCAAGCCTATCTTAAGCAATGCAGGTATCCAGAGCACCTCAGGCTCTCAGCTTGTCTGGTCTTGGGACTCGTATTTCCTTTGGCAGAATACAGGCAGCCTGCGTACAAATAGAGGGCTAGAAGTTGTTTCATACACATTTCCAAATAAATAAAGAAGAGATCTTTCCGTATAAATACTTTGCAACTTTTCCAATAGACTTTGTTTTGAAATTTATTCTTTCCAAATACTCTGGAAGAACCAGAAAATCAGTATCTAATGTCTTCCTGTAGGGTCTTGGAACAGACTGGCTGGAGTGGGAGGCCTCTGGCAGAGTTCTGGGTACACAGGAATCACACATTAAGAGCAAAGTTCCTTTGAGTTTGGAAATATTCCAGCCATACATTTGACTTTAAAAAAACATCTGTCTTCATCCATTTCCAGCATATTTATTTAATTTGAGACAGATGACTCTCATTAGCCTGTTGGTGGGGCTTGGTCCCCTGAGGCAGTGTCGTCCTCTCCACAGCTGGCTGTTGCTTTTTCGGTTTCTGAATGAAGGGGTTTAGGAGTTCCTCATTAGAATAGATACAAACACAACAGGTCAGAAGCCACACCATTTTTCCCCTGCAGTAGAGTTTATCAGTCCACCTACATATTTCCAAGTCTGTATTTGGATAGCATATTTTAAGAAATGAAAAAAAATGTCACTGAATGCCAAACCCCTCATTTTTCAAAATAGTTTCTACCTAGTGCACTATGTCTTTACTTATCTGGTTTCTGTTTGCAATAAAGCTGCAATAAATCAGGTTTCTGGGTCTACCTATTCACAATTGGTCAGACCAACAGTGGTTAGGAAAACGCAGTGAAGGTGGGTTTCTAAGAAACTAACAAGCTGAAGTGCTGGCCTATAGCTGGCAAAAGAAGGGATCAAACTGCTTTGTTCAGCTTTCTTTTAACCAGAGACTTACTGCGCATATTAGGGGAAACACATTCTGCAATAATAATTTGTCTGTAATTAAGTTTTTCCTTTCACCAGTGTGGGAAAAGAAACATCTTCAGAATTTTGTGTTCTAGGGAATAGAAAAAATGAATTAAATGTCTCATCTGTGGCTTAAAATCTATGCCAAAAGGATGAGTAGGAGGTTCTTAAATTAAAAGTCATATTCTACAGAAAGAAAATCCCTTTGTATCAAAAAATATCTGGTGTTTGTTTTTTGGTAGTTGTACATTTTCAATTCACAGACTGGCCAGTTTGTTTGCAGACATTGAAAGATTATTATTTTTTTAAATTTAGACTCTTTCATCACATCGCTCAGTTCTCAAATACTTTATATTTCTCTGCTCCATGAATCTGGAAAAGATTGATGCAAAAGTGGGAGGCTGTGGAGAAGGAAGAACATCTGACTCACACAATTAGAAATCACGGCCAAACCACTCTGCAAGGAGGAGGTACAATGTCCTGGGAAAACTGAAAACTAGCTGTTGGAAACAAGAAACGCCAACTAACTGTGTTCAATAGGTCTCTGTGAATCTGTCTTTGGTGGACTGCTCGAAAAATGTACTTACCTACATGCATTTAAAGTTAATGTGAGAGGAACTGACACAAGTAATGACTGAATTAATGAAAATTAAACTAAATGCAAACTTACTGGGCCTCTCTGTGTTTGAAAGAACAGTTTGGATATTTATATATTAAATTGTGTATATATTTGTAAATATTAGTAAGACTGATAATTACATAAGTAAAGCAGAAGTTTTCTTTTGCCTAAAAATCCATTTTTGTGCTCAGAAGTGATGCAATCCGTTGTTTAATTAATAGTTTGTGTTCAAAGACACCTCTGTTTTGGAAAAGAAGAAACCTCTTTTTGATTTTTGGAACTGTTATAATAGACTGCAGTTATCCATGTGACTCAAGCCAGTTTTTTTTTTTATTACTAGATAGCTTTTATTGCTTATTTTCCTTTTTGGTATACATGGGAGGTCTGTTTTTAATGAGCAGAAGTTTTTACAGTGATGTCCTCTATTAAATGTATCAACAACTGAGATTTCAAAATATTTCCTTCGCGCATGAAAACTTAAGAAACCAGGGCACTGTAACTCTGAGAATTCAGAAGGGCATGTGGGATCTCTCCAAAAGTGATAAAGTGGAGAGGCCTGATGGGGACAGGAGCAGCACAGACACTGCCTGGTGCTGGCTTGGTCCCAGCCCTCAGGGACGGCCACCCTCACCTGTAGCAGAGCAGTGCAAGAGGCACTGGATGGATGTAAGGGCAGGCACTGAGGCTTGTTCCCTCCTTATTAGACCCCAGATTGGCTTAAGGGCATAGGTGCTTAAAAAGATTTATTTTTTTTTTTCATGCAGTGGGCAGAAACACTTCATTCTTTCAGATTTGACAAGCAGAAGGCAGAACAAAGGCAGAAAAGTTTTCTTTTGAAGCCATGACAAACATTTCTTGGGCTGGGTTACCTGTATGTAATGGAAAACATGAACAAGCAGCTGTGGGAAAACATGGATCCAGAAGATGTGGTAAAGGGGAAGGAGCAGCAAAACCAACTCTACAGCATATTCTGGTGAAACAACAACTGCAACCATTAATAACAAATCCTATGAATAATTATTAAACCTCACTTATAACTACCAGCAAAACAATGGAAAATATAGGAAAAGCAGTGCTTTTAGGAATTATAGCAATGCCTTGCCTAACGTTGCAGTTACAAAAGCAGAAATTCTAAGATGAACTTAAAGCAATTTCTGCTCTTATCTGTGAACCCATAAAAGCTGAAGTTCCTGCTATGGCACTGGTGGATGTCTTCTTAAAAATGGAGTAAAGTCAACTCAAAAGTCACTGCGAAAACTTTTGAGATCAGTAATTTGCAAAGGAAGCAAGAGCCACCCAGATGGATTACTGTCTCACTGGGAAGCACCACACAGAGAGTATGAAGTGCAGGGTGGTAAAGCCACCAGAGACAGATATCTCTATGCAGCCTATTCAGATAACATTGACCCAAGTAAGAAAACTCAGTATTGTTGATTCAGTCAGAAAACAACCCAAAAATCCAGCCCCGAGCAGTAGCTTAATAGTTGAGACTTCTGTATGTGCATGGAGACTGAAAGCTGAGGCATATTGCAAAGGTGGCATGGAGCAAGGCAAACTAAAACAAGCATGGTGTATCTTTGATATAGAACTTGGTCCCACTAGTGGTTTGTATTTCAGCTATAAGAGGCAAAACATCTGAGGAAAAATTACTTGAAAATGGTACTGGGCTACCTACTAGCCGAGAGTTGGAAAGCAATGCATCTTGCAAGCATCAAACCCAAATGCTGAACTCTTTTTGGCACAGTTTGGCTTTGGTTATTCTATATGCTGCCACACAACATGAAGATCTAGCAGTTTCAAGAGGTTCATGGATGAAGAGAGAGGTCTTTTCTTGTTTTGTCTTGTGATCAGGAGGTAACAACAGCAGAGGCTGCCCATTTGTGTGGCACCTCATTACGTAATTCAGAACGTAAGGAAGATCCACCAATAATGTTGTTTGTCACATCCATCTACATATGTGGGCTGCCTCTGTGATGATGTACATTTCTAGTCTACGCATAGGCAGGCAAACAAGATGTTAAGTGTTACAAAGCAACCGTGGTACCTAGTAATACAGACCTAAGTTTAGGCGGCATGGGCTTGGCTCCTGAAAAGAGTCTTGGAAAATTTAATGGAAAAATACTGTCCTTCTGACCCTTGCCTGTTGATCATTAGCCAGTATCCTGCTGAAAACAGTGTCTGAGACAGCAGGGAGATGCCTGCAGCCCAAAGGAACCTGAGGTGGGGCAGGGGGAGGAAAGCTTTGGAGTGCAGTGTAGTACCAAAGCTCTGGGGAAACATCTTGGGAGGCAAACAGCTCCTGCAAACCCCCTGTGACTGTTCAAGATTCTCCGGTATCAAGAGAGACTTTGTCCAAGGTCAGAGAACCTTGTGTTTTGTACACACTGTTCAGCAGATGGTTGAACTGCTTCCTTCATTCTGAGCCTTCCTGCAGATGATAATCCCCAGCAGAGTGGAAGGACAGGGAATTGAAAGCACCCAAAAAGAAACAATCTGTTCTTTGGGCTTTTCACCGTTTTGAATGACTATGTGGAAGGCAGCCCAACTAAACACTGGAGTTCTGGGAATACAATCAGAGGGCCTGTTTGTTCTTTTTGCTTTGGTAGTAAGTGTAGCATCCAAATCTAATGTTTACTCAACGTCTTGGATTAATGAAACACGAGAAGGGTCCAGGAAGGCATGGTATTTGTATAGCCACACCTGATACGACACAGGCAAACAGCAGGAGTCTCAGAATTCAGAGCACATCACTGCGCATTCTGGTCCCTGACAGGATCAGAGCCTCCTGTTTAGACAGAGACCCACTGATATTTTAGAAGCTGATTTCCAGGCAGGTGACATACCTTGAATTTCTCTAACAACCACTTCATGGGCAGAGCAGAGCTCTTGCAGACTGTGCAAACTGCGCAGGACTCTCCATGTCAGTTTGTCTAAATATTGAGTCAGGCATGAACAGACAAAACACATGAGGTATGAGGTAAAACCTGAAGAATTGAGCTGCCTTTTGTCAAGAATTAAGACAAGTCATTTCTTGGTAAGGTAAGCTTTTCACTGGAATCTCCTTTTATATTAAGCAACAAAGGAAACTTTAGGGATGGTTTCAATGAACGCAAAACCATTAGCTGATTTGCCTGAAACAGGAAAGCAGAAAGTACACTACAGTGTAAGGAAGACCTGCATAGAAGCTTTTGTCAAGATACAAAGCCAAATGTATAGCATCCTAGATTTTACTCTGTAGGTGGGTGCCTCTCAATGGTGTTCTTACACCTGTGGGATTTTGATTGCTACTCAGTGGCTGACACAATTACTCCTTTATTATATGTGGGTAATGTGGCCAGTATAAACGCACTGAAAAACATAACTCTTTCAAGAGAGGCATGTAATTTCTTTGTTACAGGTAAAAGTTACTTAATTTCTAGTATTTCTTAGTATCCTATTGTGTTTTAATTTATTAGTATAAGGTTTTGAATAGGCTGTGGAGTTCAGTGCTACAGTGTGAACTTATTCCTTATTCCAATGAATGCACAATAAAAATCTGCTTGCTGACAGTATTTTGCTTGGAATAGTGTTCACAGGCCATAAACAGCCCTGGTATGAAACCTTGGCATACTTTTGCTAAGGGTTGTGCACTTTTGTTCAGCATACTGCTTGCAAACTGCTCAATGATGATGAGTAGAGCCATGAAATCATCTCCACCATTTCATGTCATAAGAAGGAAAGAAATACAGGTTTGTATAAAACATCTCTGCTACAGAAATACACATACAGGTGATTTGATCTTCATCTAAGATTGCTATCTATCTAATAAAGCTGCCTCAAGTTTCCAGATGTCTTAGGGCAAAAGATTGTGGCCTTTTCAATGCAAAATGTATTACATAAACTGGGGGTCTTTTTCAACCCTTCAAAGGAAGAACTTGAAAAGAAACTCATTTCTGCCCTTTTTTCCTCCCCTTTCAAGTCATAGAATGCTAAAATACAAACTTCACCTTGTTGCTCTAATCTGTTTCACAATACAAAAATGTAGGAATTTTGCTACAACTCCATCTGCCTTATCTAGAATTCAAAAATAAGAAAAAAAATCAATTAAGTGGAAAAAGTATTATCTTTCCGTCCTGATTTTGAGAGGGCTAAGCACTGCCACTTGATAGATGTTTCTGCCATTTCTATTGCACACCTAAAAGAACGTAAGGAAAAAAGAATTCACAGAAAAAATACTGGGGAGAACGTGCTGCTTTTCCAGTGGAGCAAACTAGAGTGCAGAGTACCATTATTCTTTCACCCCTATGAAAGCATGAGCAACGAAGAAGCTGAGTCCCAGGAAGCAGGACATCCTTAGAAGCACACCTGAGGAGGAAGTTCATGCTTGGGAACTAAAACCATGCAGACCATTCTTGGCAGTTTAGCAATCTTCAACTCTGAAAAGGATATTCCCCAGATGTGAAGTCCTGAAAGCCAGGGCTCCGTAGAAGCAAGCTGAAGGAGCTAGAAAGGAAGCAGCCAAGCCTCTCTAACAAGGTTCTGCAAGGTTCAGAAGCCCTTTTAAAAATAAATTAATAAATAATAATAATAAAAATATTCGTTGCCAATAACTCATTTAAACAAATCACAGTTTACTAGTGAAAACTACTATCACTTTTTTATAAGGTCTCCATTCAAAATTGGAAAAAGCACTATTTCTTACAGAACTTGTTCCACTTGGCCTTTCAAAATACGATCTAGCAGATCCAGCTAAAACTGAAAAGCTAAAGCAATAAAAACCTAGTCAGATGAAGGAAAAGGAATGAAAATCTCACATTCCATGTCCCCCTCCGGTGTTTTGAAACGAAAATTATCAATTTTTTAGACTCTATTAATTTCTAATAGGTTATGTCTAACAGACACAATTCAAGAGCTGCAACACTTACTGACTTTAAAGACATTATGCAAGGACTAAATCTCTAACATTGCTTTGTGCTCTATTTTAAGAGCATACACAAATTCATTCAGTTCTAAAAGTTTTTTTCAAAGAAGTAAGTGCCATCCTTAAACTCTGTGCTCCCAGACAGACAAAATATCCTATGTGAATAGTAATCTAATAAAAAAAATATTCATTTCTGAAGAGAAGCTGCATGCAATTATTGTAAAAGCAGCTCTTCTTTCTGGAAGGGATATGAATGACCTGATGGCCTACAGATGTGCACTGAAAACTGCCTTTGGCCTCCTTTGTAGACTAGCAGATGGTCTCACATCATCAGATTATTGCGGTCTATATGCTTAGTCACCAGAGCTATAAATAGCCTAATTCCTACTTTTTTTTTTTTTAACCAGCAACATTCCTCAGCCACTTTCAAGATCTTTTTCAAGGAATTAGCAATGTCTTGAGCACATGGCTGGTTGAAATAGTATTTGTTAAAATTCACAAAAATGTAAGTATATTGGATAGTTTCTCAAAAAAAAAAAATAAAAATAAAAAATAATTCCTGGAATTGCTGTCCTGAACTCCCACAAAGAAGTTTAGCTTTTAGTGGTTGGTGTGGGAGGCAGTGGTAGAAAGGAGCTGGTAATAATTACTAGTCAAAGTTTCAGCCCTTTGCCTCGTCTGTCTTCTTCTGGAACTTGCCACATGTATTCTTTATTGCAAAAATCTGTTAACAATAATGACACAGTTCTGCAGAAAGCACCCTGGTAGTCATATCAGATTCCCATGGTTTCTGCTGGGAAAGGTTCTTAAAACAGCAGAAAGGAGCCTCTCTTAACCCTGTGCTCACTGCATTATTCTCAGCATGTCACCAACGATATCACGCTTCTGTTATATTGTGCTTTTACCAGAAAGCCATAAAGAAACTCAAAAGACTATGAAAGTCTGGCTTAAAACTCATTGAGGAAATAATTGGAAAAAGACTAATGTTAACTTCAGAGGATTTCAATTCCAAAGGACTCTTTTCACCCTGAAGTGCATGGCTCCTTCCTTTCTTTTCTGAAAAATGGTGAATTTGAAAGGGACCCAAACCTAAATTCCAGTTTCAGATTCTTCACATATCTTGAGGATGTCCTCACCGAGCTCTGAATTGTGCAGCTGACCCCACACTAATGCCTGAATCAAGCACCTCATTTGCAGACACCTTAAGGGCATAGGTTATTTGTGTCTTTTTGAAAAATTAACCTAATTGATTGTCATACATATAATGCACTGGGTGGGGGAGGGGGAAGGTCATTTGTAAACTAGAATTAGACAGTAACATTTCAGTTTCGATTTCCTTAGCTACGATTTTTTATTACAGAACTAAATATTACTTGGTTTCAGTTCGTGTAAGTGACACCCTCAGTTTTAGGCAAATTTAGACATCTCTTCATTCCCTCTTTTTTAAAAAAGAGGAAACATTTTTCTAGGCACATAACATAATAAAGTATCTGAATACATTTTGTTAATGTTTGAATTGTTAATGTTGAATTTTCTGTGGGTTTGTTTGGGGGTTTTCTTGCTACAAGTGAAATAAGAGATACTAGTGAGATGGTTTTCAGAGTGACAGAGAAATAATTCCATTTTTAGAGGCCAGTTTCTCCAAATCCATTTCAGTTTCATATGCTCCTCTCCCTGGGCATTGCAGACTTGACTCACGTACTATGATGAGCAGCGGAAAGCACTCCGTGTGCTCACAGCTGTTTCTGAGACACATGTTGGAACTGCTATGAAATGCCTTATAAGGTGTTGCCCTGGCTTGGCCTTCAGCATATTATTCTGAGATGTTTTTGCATGACTGATACGAAATAAAAAGCTAAGTAATCCAAAACCTGCAGATGTACAACAAGGAAAAACCTTGCAGGGACTAAGTGATGTTGGGTTTTAAAAAGATATACTACAAAAACAGCTATCAATAATCTCCAGTGACATGGCTTAATCTGCTTCCTTATGAGAGATTCTTGAGTCTTCGTCTTTTCACTTAGTGGAAATAATTAAGATTTTAGAGAATAAACAGAGTCACAGGTTCAGCGTACAGAAGCGAAGAACGAGGAGGGACATCCTCATGAGGGAAAGTGGAGGGGCAGGTACAGATCTCTTCACTGTTGTAACCAGTGACAGGAGTCAAGGAGATGTCGTGAAGCTGAGTCAGGAGAGGTTTAGGTTGGGTATCAAGGAAGGGTTTGTCACCCAGAGGGTGATTGAGCACTGGAACAGGTTCCTCAGGGAAGCCATCACAGCACCAAGCCTGACAGAGTTCAAGAAGTGTTTGGACAATGCTCTCAGAGACATGGTGTGACTCTTGGGTGTCCTGGGCAGGGCTATGTGCCCAGCCAACTTTTATCAAAATATTTGCTTGTGTATAAAATCAGTCAGAAGCATTTATCATATTTTATCCTATATAGTTATAGAAACCCCAATACATTTTTTTTACCCTGGTTCCATTTTCAGCAAAACTTGCTACAGCTCTAATAATGTTCACTGATATTCTCTATGGACAGCCAGACAATAAGGAACATGAAATGTCTGTCATATCAGTTTTAAATGTAATTGTACATGACTATCATTTACAGAGAAAGAGCTGTTCAGTCTCTCCATGCTAGCAGACACACCCACTGGTGAATGAGACAGTCCTTGACCAGCAATTTGAAAGGCAGGAAATTACTCTTCATGTGACAGCACATTCACATGAAAAACCACCCCCATATCTCTGACAGTTTTAACATTGCCATTGCCAGCATGCATTCTATGGAGCCATGCCACTGCCTGTCCTCTACCACTGGCTTTGAAGCATTTTAATACTGAAATTTTAAACAATAAATTAGAAAGGAAAACTGTGTCTTCATCAATGATTCCATTTGTTTCAGTACACAATACATGAGAATGTTACTACAGCATCTGAGACAGAAAGTCACCGAAGATGAAGATGTGAGTCAAAAGGACTCAGTGGGGTCTCCTGACTTTATTTATTTCCTTGCTATTGATGCAAATTAAAGTCCCTATACCAGTTTCCCTTCTGTTCAGTCACTTCACACCAGCATCAGAGCTGAATTTCACAGACGAAGCATATAATTTAAGTGTGATAGTTTGGCCCCTGTGTTAGAGGATCCAACGATGTGCTCCTCTGTTCCTTCAGACGTGCTCTTCTTCTCAGCTGCTCACTCATTTCCTCCAATACAGTGAAATATCCAGGTTGCCTAATAAATTCCTCTGATATAATGTTATTTTATGAAAGCTTGTATATGAAAAGCCAATGGCTTCTAACCTTTCAGACTGACTAATTTCCAGTCTCTTTCTTTATAGGCAGAGGTGTTAGTCATTGCTTCCCACTGGTCTGCTCTGGGGTGTTGCCAAGCCAGTTTATAGTACTGCCATATTTTGGAAGACAGCTGTACAGGTCCCAAAACTCTGCATCCACTAATGCTTTTGCTAAAAACGCTTCATTATTCCCATTCCAGCCATGCCTGGAAACAGGTGCATGCAAAATCCGACTTCCCCCCTCAACACGGGAATATCTTTTGACCATGCTCATAAACTTCATTCACTGCCAAAAAGCTACCAGTGCTTCCAGGGCAGTAACACCTGAAGTCTGTGAGTTCACCTTTCACCTGACAGGAAAGCACGTCTAGCCAGCAGTAGAACTATTTTCTTTCTTTAAGTTTTTCTGAAATCACAAGGTGCACAGACATTTAATTGTTTCAGTTGTCTTGTTCTCAAGGGCAATGCCCAGTGTCCCTGAAGAACACCAGGGTACGTTGTAAGTTTCTATGCAGTCTCTAGGAGAGGCATATTGAACATTCTGTTAAACAAGTCCTGTGACTGGATGAAGAACAGTTGCCTGTTTGCCTGGGAAATGGGAGCATTTCATCCTGAGAGTAACTGCACACACTCAGAGTGGAAAAGCTCCCAGGTTCCAGTCTGGGGCAGCCAGAGGGAGACAATAAATGAGAAACTGTACAAACTGGGAGACTCCTGTGAGAAGGTGATTCACCTGCTGCAGGGAGCAGCTCTAGTGCCAGTATGGCCCACAGTGGGTAGAAGGCAGCTTTGACTGCAATAACAAGTGAGGTAGGAGTGGATCTCTTCAGTTGGTCCTGCAACCAGATATCTACAGTGGTTTTACTACAGACAAGTTCTAGACTAGTCCTGCAACAAAAAAGCCCACGAAGACATGGAGTGTCCAGGAGGAAATCTTACATTTCAGTTCCATCTGCAAGGAGTCCCGTTTGTGTGCTTTGAGTTCGCAATACATCTGTTTACAAGACTTCTTGTTAGACTCTTATGCCCAGCAGAGCAGAATTTTCTATTTTTACAGAATTACATTATTACTTTCTTTAAACATTAATTATTACTACATTTTTATGGTTTATTATCTGTGCATTCTAATGTATACAATTCTAATGATGTACAACCCATCTTAAAGGAAAAGGCATATGTGGAATGGAAGGGCCACAGTTTCTCCTCACGTCTCTGACTGACTCAGCTCAGTATCATGTCTTGCTATTTCTATAAGCCATACAATATTCAGCAAAACAAAACAAAATGATTGAGAAGATACCTAAATAAAACCATAAGCCAAGATTCTGCTATTTTCTCAAAGGTTACAAATCCCTATTTCCAATTAAATAAACGGTTTACTGAGAAGCTAAGACTATAGACTGTAACAAAGTAAGTGGATCTGTCAGTCGACTGAAGAACAGTCATCTTGTCCTCAGTTAATAAACCAGTCCCTCAGAAATTCTGAGCTGCTACATATGTAACAATATTCAAGATCTATTCCTCTGCATTACTAAACTCACAAACATGAAGAGAGTGCTTTTAGTATTAATAATAAATTCCTGACCTTTTTTCATGCAGTCAGCTTCTCACCATTCATTCTGTGATGTGATGATAAAAGAAGGAAATGGGAAATGGAAATTCTGGCACTGAAAGGCAAGCTCAGAGCAGACTGAGCGGGAAGTATCTGTGCATTCTGATTATTGAAGAGGTGTATTACAGGAAAGCATTGTCAAAAATCTTCTCCATTAATTCATATCTGAGGATAAGAGAGTTTTCAGCGTATGCTCTTTCTAATAGTACAAGATGTGAACTAATTTATTTAATGAGAAGAATGTAAATGCATGTTATAAAAATTTTTAAATCAGCATGTATTTATCTGATTCCATTTTTACAGTGAAACAACTTTGGCTCCTTTATTATGACTTCCTTTTCTATCTAACTCCCTTGTGAAGAAAGGAGAAGGAAGCTGTATTGCAGTTTAAAAGTTTTTGTCATCAATAGAAGACTCCAGCAACTGGAGTGTTAACACCCAAATTTGGTCTCCTGTTAATACTGCATCAGCACCTGAGCCTTGATGCCCTTACACAGCCAGTTTGATCCTATCAATATAAAATTTGGGATCTGAGAAGACAAGGCTCCTAATCACCTTGTATCTGCACAGACTGGTCTCAAGATATTCCATCTAGGTACCAGCTCCCTTCTTCTGCCCTGCCAGATTTTATGACTGACCCAAATTCTGAACTCTACAGTTTTCCCAAGCAATGCTGCAGTTCACCTGCATATTTCTAGATACACAGTCATGGCAAGTTTTACTTTTTTGAGGTCTGTTCAAAGCAGAACTCATAACCTCTACCACAAGGTCTCTGATAATGAACAACATCTTGTCATTAAGGTGACCAAAGTGACATGGGAGTGTACTGAGAGGCATGAGGAGAATTTGAAGCTAGCTATTCTAAACTTTGCAGAAACATTCTTCTCTCTGGTACCTGTACCACTACCAGATGTCACCTGCCATTCCCTAAGAATGCATGGCCAGGCATGTTAGGTAAAATTAGATTTCTCAGGCCATTCAATCTTTTAGGTAATACAACTGCCAGATATTTTTGCCTTTTTTTGAGATTTCCTTTTAGCAAAAACTGTGCTGATGGGATAGCATATCAGCAAAAGGAATTTTAAATTATCAAGTCCCTTGTGGTTTGACTGCACAGTAGACTACATATTTTGGCAAGAATTTAACATGTACAGAAATAGAATGCTCTCTCAGCAATTTCATGGCTTGCCATACAATATTCAGCAAAACAACACAAAAAGATTGAGAGGATACCTAAATAAACCCATAAGCTAAAATTTTGCTTTTTTTCAAAAGATACAAATGCCTTTTCCCCATTAAATTAACAAGTAGGAAATTTCCATATCACACATAGAGCTTTAGCCTGTAAATATTTTATGAGGGTCTCTCTAGGAATGGCTTGTGAGATCCCCTGCTCAGTGGTTGCTGAAATACTTGTGTTAATTTACTTGTTCTTGAGCGTAGTCAATAATTGAGAATACTACAGACCAAATTAGATGATCAGCTACTTCTGCTAAGCCTATTATTGGGATTATACTGTCCCAGACATAAATAATGAGAATAAAAGTTTCTGGTAAAGCACAAGACAGAAGTACCCATCTCCTGCTTTTAAACATTTGTGGGAAAAAAAAGTAAAAATACAACAAGAAAACAAACAGGAAAAAAAAACCACACCAAAAATCTCAGCAAGATATACTTCTGATGGAGTGAAAAATTTAAAAAGCCACGCTTACTAAAAAAAAAATAAATCAGGAAATGCAGTGTTTCTATTTAATAAAAAGAATTAAATATTCTTCCTACAGTATACTACCCCTTAGCAGTTAAATTATTTTTCTTCAGTGAAACCTTGTAACACAGACTTGAAAAACACATAATGATTTGTCTAGAAAAATTAATTTTCTGGAAATTTAAAGAACATCCATTTTATTTTCCTGACCAGTTCACCTTTCTGTCATAATACTGTGCTGCAGATGTGTAGCTTTGTGACCTTTCAGACTTCTGCAGTTCATTCTGACTTTGTGCTCCTATTTAACAATCTCAATAGATATGGAAAAAGTTTGTTGATAATATATTGGTAGTTTGGGGGTTTTGTTATGGTTCATTCTTTCCTTTTTTTCCACTTTGTCATTGTACTTTGGCTACAGGAAGAAGAAATTAATTATATCTATTTCTGCTTACTCTAATGAAGCGCACTTGATCTTAGCAGAGATATACTAGCACAAATAACAATTAAAGCCAGAATAAATAATTTCAGCAGAACTTCAGCCATTAAAAGAGTTTCATGTGAACAGGGCATGTTATGACACATTCACTCTAGAGATTTTTGAAAGCAGAGTTACACAAAGAATTAATTTGACCAAGAACAAGAAACCTGACCATGCCAAGAGGAATGGCATTTGCTATGTCAATACATACATCAGTCATCAGTATAGGAACCGCATATAACAAACAGTTTCACATGCAGCTGGACTGTACAATCCCTTGAAAAATAAACCGATATGAACTCATCTGTGCGGATAAACTAAACCCATCAGAGGTCAAGGAGCGTTCCACAGAAGCAGTTATGCAAAAGGAACAAACTGTACTCACCTATGAGCAGGCACAGAAAGACAGGCTGGGACATTTCCCAAAGCGGAGCGGAAAACTGAGCAGAGGGAAGGTAGCAAAGTATAAACGGGCCTTAACCTCTGCAGCACAGTGTACAGGAAAAATTCCTAATGATTTGTCCTTCCTCTTTGGTTGATGGGATTCAAGCTGCCCAGTACTGAACAAGTTACTACCATTTAGGGAAAAGTGACAGTAAATTATGAGGAAAAAGGTATTAATAAAGCCTAGACCAACACCACATTTTCCACAGTAGACAGCTGGGATGCCATAGGGCATTACAACTCTAATTCACTAACCTGTTGAACCTTATTACCTCAGGACTAAGCCTTTCATACTTAGTCTTCCCGACTAAAATAGATTATTACTAAATTACATTTCCAGGATTTCAGTAATTACCATGAAGATTTCAACAGGACAGGTTGCTTTTACAATCTGCCTTTTTACATCATTTTGACTGATTTGCCCATAAATTGTGAAACTTTGTTATTTGATACAGCACCTTTGCCTAATTGACATGGATTTCATTAGATGTGTAGAGAGGATGCAAAGATGCACGACCAGAATATTTTTCTTTCATCTAAGATTAACTTACATGAGAGGTGCTACTAAAGCTGCTTCTGCAAAGAAAACAGCACAGACCAGTCCTAGAGGTTTTAGACTTGCAACTTAAGGCAGTGTTGAGTAATAACATCTGCCTCATAAAGATATTTTGCCATTGTGAATAATCTCAAGCATTATAAAACCTATAATAATATTTACATCTAATGTTCTGCTTTGCAGTGACTACTGAAAATGTACATGTTATTACTGATCTCTAGATGGTCTAGCTTAAATTACCAAGCATTATCCAGCATCATAAGTAGACTTAAGAGAGTCACTTCTTCCTTTAGGCTAACAG
This sequence comes from Anabacerthia variegaticeps, assembly GCA_035583185.1. Classification (NCBI taxonomy): domain Eukaryota; kingdom Metazoa; phylum Chordata; class Aves; order Passeriformes; family Furnariidae; genus Anabacerthia; species Anabacerthia variegaticeps. The sequence goes on along the minus strand of JAWWEW010000006.1, from coordinate 17,521,151 downwards.
GAGTTGTTTCTTGGTCTCAGCAAGTAAACAGATAGAATTAATTTATTATTAAATTAAGGAAGGTATGTTTTTCTATTCTAAAACTATTCTGTTATTCTTCTAATTATTTCTGTTATTAAACTAAAAAGAAACAGTAAAACTCTCCATTTAATGCTTATTGTTTCTAAAAGTGACACTGGATGGTGACTAAAACCAAATGGGATAGTTGAGTAATTGGAGAAAGTAAAACAATTGGAAGAGATCATAATTTTTTCTGATTCTATGAGTCAAATCAATTCATGTGTCTAGCCAGGAAAGAGTCTGAAGGTATTACAAAACACAATGCTTTGTTCTTTTTCCTTTTACTCTTCATCTGGAAGGAAGGACTACAATTATTTCTCTTGTAATCACTAGCATTAATTGTACCTCTAATGCAGTACCAAAACATTTTAAATGTGAGTTGGTGCTACCATGATCTGATCCATGGTGAGTCAGCGCTGGAGCTAAGCTAGTAGAAAACTATTATTTTATATTATCCATTTTCTGACAGTTTAGCTGTCAAAATTGTTATGCCAAATGATTATGCCAAAACATATAAGGAAATAGGGCTGTGGCAAAACTAAACTACCTTGTCTGAAGTAATTCTAGAGCTGCATTTTCACTGTAAGTTTGATCTGATTCTAACATCTGCAAATGAAAGCATCTTTTATGAATCTATTTACTCTGTGCAACAAGAATGTCCTTGCAGATGACAATGATTTATGCTCAGACTTTTAGGTTCTTTCCAGCAAGACAAAGCCAGCAAACAGCTAGAGATGTGTAAGTAAACTCTAACCTTGTTTCTCGGTGTACTTGTAGCAGTGATGTTATAGAAACCAAAGAAGCATAGCTTATAGGAAACTTCCAAACTTCAGAAGAAAAGCTATGTCAAAATTACTTTTTTTTTATGGAATGAAGGCAACATTCAACTTTGCAGTGGCAGCACAGAATATCCCAAAAATGAATAGGTGAGGGACTGGCCAAATTTGAACAGTCTTGGTGCAGTAAATGGGGTCTTTGGGGCATGCCAGGAGTTGTGAGGGGAGTGACACAGGCTAACAGAGTTCCAGAGGGCTGGAGGTGGAGCTATTGTTCTAGACTCACAATGAACAGTGTGAGGTGGCTGTGGCTGTGGCCCTGTGACTGAATAGGGGCTCTAGGATTCCCACTTCTACCCTGCTGCCTCCCAACATCTTTCTTCCTCTCTTCCTCCTCACCAGACCACAGTACAGGACTATTGCCCAGCCCAGCCTACTTTCTTATCACCCACCTCATCTGCCCCTGTACCACATCACCCACTGGTGCCCCAGGCCCTGCTCAGCTCTGCTGCGTTTCCTCCTCTGGCTCCTTCGACCACTAACAGCATGTGGGAAGCAAGGGTGTCTTCCAGGAGTGCTAAAGCTTGTGATTATATTCAAGATGGCTCTTTATGCAATGTACAGTGCAACCAGCTCAGAGACGTGTCACACATCAGCAGAGCAGGAGGCATGCCCAGGCTCTGGGGTCCCACTTGAGCGTTGCCTCCTCAAAACCCCTCACCAGGTTCTCCTGTCCCCTTTCAGAGGCCTCATGCGCTCATGTGCCACACGTCAGCAGCTGCTTAGCCCTGTGGAGGACCCCAGGGACAGAAAACACAACAGTGACCATTGGTTTTACTGCTGTTGTGTTTATAGCATTCTGTTCTAGTTTCCAAAAGCTGTGGGTGCCTGCGCCAGGGGAATTCTTGTAGCCAAAAGAGCCCTTCCAAGCTTTACATAGCGATGATAACCTCAACACAAATTACTGAACAACACGCAGAATAATAAAACCAAGCTTGGCTGACATTGGCTTTTTGCTGACCCAGCTTGGGTTTCTGCCCAAACCATCCACTAAAGAAAATATCATAAAATCTTTCTGCACAGAATTTGTGTGTCATGGCAGACTGGGCTTCAACCCAAACTATTGACTAAACAAAACATTTGCTGCACAGTGTTTGTACATCATACATCCCTTACTCCAAAATATTTATGGAATGGATCTATATAGTAGAAGGCTACAAGTTCTTAACACAATTAGGTTACAACTGCACCATTTAATATTCGCCTGTTCATTCACAAGTAAGTAGACCTATTTCTTTTAGCAAAATTCTCAGTGCTTTTGAATTTAAACATTTTTTAGTATTTTTTCCTTATATGCTTATATGACGTACCATGTTAATACATATGTATTAGTGGCACTTGTTACAAGTGTTGAAAGGGCTAAAGAGAAAGAATGGCCAAAAAATGAATGTTTTAATAACAAAAACTTCAAAGGATTACACAACTACAGAGCGATTTTAAAATTCTAGAACCAGTTTAAATTTAAAGTATTGAATTAAATTGCCAACTCATATGAAGTTGATAACTGCTGAAGACAATGGAACTAACATGAATGTAGATAATTTGAGGATCAAGATGACAACAATATGGGAAAGTAACCATTTTTTTTTTCAATTTTATGTTGTTTTTTGAATCTGGTCGTGTTTTGAAATTGTGAAACTTTCCCTAATCTCGAAATATTTTTGCATGCATTGAGTTTATGTGACAGAATACCGGAAGTAGAAGAATGATATTTAAATGCAAACATGTTTGCACATTTCTGAGGAAATTGTGCAAATTTCCCCATTTAGAAAGTCACACGTCAAACTGGCAGTTCTGCTGTTCAAAGATGTGACTCTACTAACCTGGACTTCCCTCTGACACCATTCTCAGAAGTGACCATTCCAGAAGAGCAAATTACTCTCCTCAGTTGGGTCTTGGAAAGCTAACCACAGAAGGAAGCCTTCTCAGTGCTCACCAGCACTCTCATTATTGCTTTTGTATTTTTGTATGCAGTAGCACTATCTACACTTCATGCAAGAATTTCTTTTCTAATTCTAAACAAAGGAATTCAGCACATCACTTCAATAATACTACCATATTTTCATCTGGAAAAATCATGAAGTTGCTATATTTATTTGCTCAGGCATTCTGAAAAACAGTTCAGAGAAGAACTTCTAAGACTTCAGTTTTTTTTAAATAGAGGAAATTTTGTTAAGCATTATAGGCATACTAACCCCTCTGAGAGATCCTTCCTCCTCCCAATATCAGAAGAGACTTTAAAGAGAGCTATCTTGACATTTTAGTTTAAATATTTGAATAGCTCACTCCATTTGCCACATTTAGTCCCTAAAATAACATTGTCCAATGTGAGCTGCAGGGTCACAGGTTCAGTAACCAAGGAGTGTTTTGTGTAGCTGCTCAGTCCTCTGGTTTTGTCTCCTCTGAGCCCACCACGCTCCTGAGACAGCAGCTGGATGTGACCTGCCACTCTTCACCCCAGTCAGTATTAGAAATTCCATTTAGCATGTGTAGTCACATCCACAGCCTCATTCCTATTTCACTTCACTTTTTGGCACTACATCCCTATTCTTACTATATTCTAAGACTGAGGAGTCAGTGAAATTTTATCTGCATCTTACCTTCTTATCATTAGGAAATGCAGCACAGCAGTTACAGTAGAGTACTCCACGTATAACAAGTGCCCTTATAGCAGACTGCGTCTTGCAGCAATAGTTTACCCACAATCCTTGCAAAATGATTTCAGTAGTATTTCCACTGTGCTTTTCATAGTAGTAAATAAATTAAGTTGACAGCATTTGTAAACAAATCATCTGCTAGCATGGATTCCTCACTGCCTGAAATGAAAAAACTTTGGAGTTAAACAAATTTCCCCTGCAAAAAGACCATGCTCACAGTGTCACGTCATCACAAGCAAAGAAAGAGCTGTTTCCCATGCATCTTGCAAACTTCCGGAAACTTCTTGCAGTTTGGTCTCTAGCCCTCATTTCAGAAGTGATGTAATTTTCATAGCAATGGCAGATTGCCAGCTGCGAAATTTAGGACTGAAGAACCAATCCATTCTAGTTTCAAATGCTTTCATGTTATGTTCTGTCTGTTCTCCAGGTAATTTCTATGGACATTCCCTAGAATACCTAAGAAGGCAAAAATAAGAACTCCTCTAAGACACCTGTAACTCTGAGAAAGTTTCAGGAATTTAAAAAGATTAGAAATGTAGTGATAGCATATTTTAATCTTTTTCTCTTTTACCTAAATAAGTTCTTTCTTGGCTCTAGATACAACTCAGCTGTTTTATAAAGGACACATGTGTTTGAATTTTTTACATCGAAAGTTTCAGACCAAACTCCTGAATTCTTATCATGCCCTTTTCCACATGCCTCACAGGTCTATCCAAGTTTGTGGAACTGGATACAAAGAATAGAAATAATACCTCGCTCCCAACAAAGGTTTCATTAACTCTGCACCACCAAATCCCCAAAATCTTCTGACATAAAATAGGGCCTTATTGGAAACAAACTTTAGGATCAAAAAGCCCTGGGATATTAACTGATCACAGAATGGCAACCAGACACTAAGGCTATCAGATCGTTGCCAGTGTAAATGAGATTTATGTAACCCTGTGCTGTATCAGAAGAGTTATTTCCAGCAGAGAATTATTACTGGCTTTGTGCAAGTCATCACCCACATTGATGACAGGAGAACTGAAGGTTCCACAAGTGCCAAAAGGAGCTGGTAGTTTGATCAGGAGAACAGAGATCCCAGCTGACAGAAAATCCTCAGAGAGCTCACCGTGTTTAATAGTAACACATGAAAACTCCCAAGCTAATCTCTGTGCTAAGTGTGCACAGACAAAACAAAGATGAGGATAAAAAGCTATTCAGGTTAAAACCAAATTTGAGCACCAGAACAAATGACTGCAGAGTGACTAACATTACTTTTAGGCTGATTGTCAAAAGAATTAAGTAACTATTAGAGTAGTCATATTTTAGAACGGTACTACAGTGAGGAAAAAATCAAAACCCAAACCAAATGTTATTCATGAAATTAAGCATTTTATGAAAGATTACTTGATTTGGCATCTGCAATTGTCTCAAATTCCCACAGTTGTGTCCCATTTTTTTTTTTAAATATACATCCCAGCATATTTATCACTAGTTTACAGTCATAGCTGATATACTTCCTTTTTGTCAAAGGTTTTAGGGAAAGTAGACATAGAATTAAAATGAAATTATGAATCAAGGGAAAAGTGGTGTTATAACAGAATCTTATTTGTTAAACTTCCTCCAACATATGCCTTTACGGTATTACTATTAGTAAACCGGCTATGGTCATAATTAGGCTATGCTGAAAAATCATTTGAAAGGAAGATACTTGAAGACAAAAGGTAATTCCCTAGATACTGCAGACAAAGACAACAGTGTACGTTAGGAATTAAGTCAGCAGTAGGATTACACTGAATCCTTTCTTGTGACAATTAGTCCGGTTAAGTTTCAGACTGCTGCCACTGAAGTCTATTTCAGGACAAATTCCTATTTGCTCTTTTTGACCAGCCTTTTTTGTCATTCCAATGATTCACCAGTCATCTGATTCATTGGTTTTCTCTTTATCTCTTTATCTACCAGGCCCTCTCAAGTATCTTAAGGAGAGGTGACATATTTAGATACCCCATTTTTTACTTGCTGCATGACTAATCTGAAAGCTATATTAAAAATCGAAATCTTATTCATTCTCCTATGACTATAAAAGGCTGAGGACCACAAAAATCTCTGTGACTATTTGGTACATAAGCAGGTATGACTGTTTATATTTACATGCCTCTATGAGGCTAGCTAGACAGTATCTGCTGTTGTTAATCTGAGTTACCAATATAATGGACTATCTGTAAGAAAACCAAACAGAAGATAGGCTTTTAAAGTCATAATATGGCCTTATCTCCTACTCCTGCCCCCCAGTGGAAAAATCATTCTCGGGGAGGCCATACACATGACCAGCTATAGCCATTGATATACTTAAAAGAAAAAAAAACCAAGAAACAAAACATATAATTCTGAAGGAGGGGGAAAGCTATGGCAAGAGAGCTGCACGACAAACAAATCATCAAGGAATAAAACCTAGAATGAACTCAAGTCAGCAAACTGTAGCCAGGTGTTTTGGGCTAGGCTGCATAATTTACTTAAGGTCTGGGCCGAGGGTGTGACTCAGCTGCATTTTACCAAACAATTGTCACCACACCGTCTATTATAGCTGCATAGTCTTTTTGCTGCACTGAAACTAGTCCTTATTTCTCATCCTGTCCCCCAAGATGAGGGAAGCTGGGGTACATGGTTTTGATAAGCCCTAGTCTGTCTGCAGTACATTATTATTAGCACACTGGGAAAAAAAAAAAAAGTTCTTGAGTCCCCACACTTTGCGACATGTCCTTGTGCAAGTCATGGAACAAGACTGGAGAGAAACTCGCTCCCTGTACCCACCCACACTTATCTCTAAAATGATCTGTTGCGATTTTTTCTGAAGGGCAAAGTAGTACCTATGAGCAGACACAGCACACACGTGTGTCATTAAGCAATAAGCGCTACCTTGATCATTTTCTTTATTAGCATCAACAGCTTTTAATCTCATCAGTGAAATGTGTGCATTTATTATAACAGTACACACCCAGAAGTGTCTCACTGAAGTTATGAATCCCAGTCATCATTACAATAAGTAAATAAAATTTATCTTACTAGGGTGAAACATTTCCTATTGGTCTATTTATCTTGCTAGTGCAGTGAGACACAAGCTCATTCTTTTGGCATATTGCTTTAGTATTTTATTTCAGGTGATCAGCAGTTCCTTGGGTTTCAACCTACTTTGATCACATGGATCAAATGGCTGTGATTTATTGACTACAAATATATCATTTCTGTTAGAGTGATGAAAATTTTTGTTTTCAATTTTATCAACATGCCAAGATTAGAACTTCATATGTCACTCACGATGCAAGTTAACCTAGATAACATTTAGATTTATCAGAAATCATCAAAAACCCTATGATTGCAATATTGGTTGAAGCTATTTCCTAATATGGTGAAATGTTTGAAGTGATCACTGAATTTAAGTTTGTGACATTTTGCTCAATGAAGCAAGAAAACTTGTACTGACATGACTGATCCTTAACCTCTTAATTGTAAACTGGACATTATAGGATAGGCATTCTCTTTGTACAAAAACAAAGCAAAAACAAAGAAAAAAGTGAAATTAAGTGAAGATTTGGAGATAAGAAAATTTACCACTAATACATAGTCCTACAGTATGGCACAGTGGTAGGAATGGTCAGCTGACAACACATACTACCTGGGAACACTATGGCTTGTTCCTTAATCTACACCTTACTCACAAATGCCCCCAGAGCACTGCATTTGTCAAAAAAAGGGCTTTCAGGAGCTTTTCAGGAGTGCATGTCCTCAAGGGGAAACATGACTGATAGCAAAGTTCAAATTTAGGACTGGCTATGTGATGACTAGAGAAACACAAAGTAATCAAGATACTTTAAAAATAACCAATTCCTAAAATGGTGGTGGGATTACGTGAAGATGTCTAAGGAAGTACTGACAGAAATAAAAGAGAGAAATGGGAAAAAATCCCCACTACTATTGGGAAAATACTATTAGATCTTCTCATTTCAAGTAAAAGCATAAGGAAATCCTATAAGCAGGAGCAATTATGTTTTTATAGAAGCATGGACTACATGACCTGAAAGACATAAAAGTTACAGAAAAACCTTCATACAGTTATTGTAGGACAAGAACAGGAAGAATTCTTCTGGTCTACTAACAGGAAAGAATATTGCCCGTTAGCAGGAAGAACTGTGAAAAGATTTTGTAGACAGTTGAAAATAAAACATTCAAGTAACATTCAAGAAACAACACAGCATCTCTTACTCTCCGTTTCACATGATACAAAGTGGGGGAAAAAACTCCCAGTTGTTTGTGATTAAACTCTATATATATTACTGTTACTCTGTTATAGCTGGCCTGTACCAAGAGAGAAGGGAACTTGAAAATTACTGCTTTACAAAAGCATAACTGTAAGCACAAATAAAGGATTATTACAGAAATTAAGTGATTTTAGCCTGTATCACAACTAATATTTTTCTATTACATTACAGCTCTATGACAGATTAATGTTTGTTATTTAGATGTGGCATTTTTCTGTATCTCATGCTTCAGCACATCCAGTGCTTCTATATATTAGACATTAAATATAACTCCTATTATTTCTTAAGCAAAACACATTTCAGATTCTGCAGAGGTCAGAATCCCCTCTGCCCCTTCCCAAAGTAAGCCAAAATAATACAGAGCAATAATACAAGTGATCATAGAGTCCCACTGATGGTTTGGATGAATTATGAAGTCCAAACTGTTAATGTCTTTTTTGAATACAATGCTTCCTTCTGGGTTTTGAAAGTATTCTCAGCCAAGCCCATACTAAACACGGAATGATTCTTCTCTAAGAAGTCTGTTTGGGGCAGGCAAGGAGAAGAGCTTCCATCTGCCTTTCTGCCTACTAAGCCCCCCAAAACCGCAAGCAGTCCTACTTTCTACTCACCCTTTACCATACTTTAGCTGACTCACAGGACAATAATCTTCATGACTGAACCGCTGATAGATCAAGGATATTGTCTCTAATTGAAACCTACTGACAGTCTCACGTATTTACTGTTGCAACAACTGAATTTACGAAGATTCTTTTCTAAGAAGCATTAGGAACAACAGCTGGTCTTGCCAGCTCTTGAGACAGCAGCTGACCTAAATTGCTGACATGGACAGTTCTTTTCCTACAATGTTATCTTTCCTCCAACTTCAAAGCTTAAAACCTTGTAAAATCTTGCTGCTCAGATTTATATCTAACCTGGTCTCCATGGCCTTACAAAGGCTTAACTTTTTCTAGTAAAATCCTTTGTTTATTAAAGACTTACAACATTGCTTCAGAATCTTGTCTGGCTGGTGACATTGCAGTCTCTGCTTAAGATAATACTTCTTGAAGAAGTAAAATGGGTTTGACAAATATTTGATAAATACACCTTTTATATAACAAATAATTGATTATTTACCATAAGAAATACTGTGGCTGGCTGTAACCTAGTACACATTGTTGCACAACTTAAGCTATTAAAAAAAAAAATCACAACACACTGAAATTCCCATTGCACATCTGTCAATAATTCCTGCTTTAGGTAAGAAAAAGAATTCTATGGTAGTTGTCATATTAGAGAACAACAGAAAACTGAATTAAGTGGCATAAATCTATGATATAAGCCTACATTCTAGAATTGAAATGCACAATGTATCTTCATAACTAACAAACTCCTTTACAAAGCTGATCCTTTAAAACAACAATAGGGAACTTTAGACTAAAAGCTGGTATGGGAGAAAATGTTTTGCTGAGAAGAACAATCTTTGGCTGGCTATAACTATCTCTTGTTTCGGTTTCCTGAAAAATTAGCACATCTTTAATGTTCCTAGAAGAAGATGAATTAATATTTCTTAAAATCATTCCTACTCTGCCTAGCAGTCTTGGCAGAAGATCAGCTCATCTCTGCTTCATTACATTCTGCTGATCTAAACATAGTTACAGTATGGTGATGTTTTGGCCCAGATGTCCTGGGATTATTCAGGATACAGCCAAGAGTGTTGTACAGTCATTATGCACATCCTGTAGTGACAGAAAACTAAATGGGAGCTATAGGCTATGCCTTTTTTCTCACATTGCAATACACATTTTTTTGTTATGGTACAGATAAACAAAGTCTGAAGAGTATCATAAATGCAATTAAAATGTTTTAGTAGAGGAAACAAATCTCAAGCTTTGATTGCACTAAATACTACTTGATGGATGATAGTGGTAAGTAAAATTCATCTGATTAAAAAATAATTTAGGTTTTAATCAGTGCCCTCCCTCTGTCTTCTTTACACTGTCAGTAAAATTCTTAGGGTCATAAACTCCTAAATGGTTTGAATTGGAAGGAACTGTAAAGTTTATATTTTTGTATTTTGCATGCCCATTGGTCTATTTCTCTGTCCTTCCAATGGGCCCTTAAAAATATAACTATTGATGTAATTGAAAAATTTTTTAAGTTATGTTGATACCACATGTGGGTAATATCACTTTTGTAGATATTCCTAGGAATGTATGCCTTCAAATTGTATCAATTTATTTTTGTGTCTGGAAATACCCACTTAAATTGAGATGTTATTCATGGGGAGTTGTCCTTTTTTGTCCTCTAAAAACTGCCTTTCTAAGAAAAGAGAACAAGGACTGGTAATTGTAAACAAAATTAAGAATAAGGAAGCAATAAAATCATGCAGCAAATAAACAACTGTCACAAATACAACAAATACAATAAAATTCATATGACTTCATGGCCTGCTTCTACTCCTCTTCACAGAAGAGCAACAAATAAAAAAGTCCAAACTGAATTAACGATACACTTTTTTACTAAATGTCACAGGCACTAATAAAACCAGGCTCAGTTCTTCTATGCCTCACAGCTTGTAGAGCCATTTACACATTAAAAAGTATGTGATGACACCATAGAATTAAAATTGTAAATTTCCTGTTCAAAACTTAGTCATAGGCAGTTTGCACATACACTTGAGTTTCTGAAAGCATGTTGATTACAAGAGGGAATGGCAAGAGGCATTTAAGGTAGATCAGATTAAATTAGGATGCAGCATTCTATGACAGTGTCCTAATGTGCTGAAAAGCTAGTTTTCAAACTTCCCTATTCCTGATGTCACTTCCTCTTCTTCAGAAATCCTGTATCTGTGTCTCATACAGTTTTCACCTGCTACTGCACATGAGGAAATACATCAAGCAACATTTCTGCTCAAAAAAAAAAAAAAAAAAAAGGCATAAAAAGAAAAGGTTCACTTGGCCTCAAATACAGGGACCAAATGAAAACTAGAAAAACATCAGAGTTTCGAAACAAAAACCTAGCACACAATTCTGGTGCTGATTACTGGTGTTAGCTAGAGTCTGAGAACAATAAAGCAGAATAATTTGGTTCTTCAAATACATTAGAATATGTGCTGTAGAATTTCAGAGCATCAATATCAAAACATTTGAAATAGATATTTTGCACAAAGCTCATCTGAGAATGGCACTCAGCAATACCTCAGTGCTATCCATGTTAATATGGGTACCCACTTGGGAAATGGAAATGAGCCGGTCCTTGGATCAGGGTCTGACACAAAGTAAGTGCAGACTCACACTTCAGCACATGTTAAATGAGAACTGAAGTTTCCTTCCTTTTCACTAGTAGTAGTGCATCCTTACTGATGGTAGCAAAAGTGAAAATGCACAGGAAGCTTCATGTATTTTTATCCTCTCACAGGGACACACCAGACAACATGAGGCTTAGAAAGTCTGCAAGATACAGACTGTGCTGTATTGTCATACCTTGTCACCCCACAATGGTTAACAGTTCGGCATGCAGCTATTTCTGGAAATTATCATGCTCTAAAATTTTATATTATATATAAATATTATATATATATATGTATAAATATATTAGATAGAAGTAGAAATGTTTTGCTTGAAGTTTTAAACTGGGATTAATGTGATATCCACTGACCTAGCTGTCAGAAGATAACATCAGCTGATGATTTCTTGACACAGAGGTATTGGTCTAAGCTTCCAATGAGGCAGATACTATTGCTGTGAGATGGAGCTCTCACACGTGTCTAAATCTCATACACCTTGAACCTGATTTTCCTCTCCTTTCTATCAACAAATTAAATCCATAAAGCTTAAGCTGTTATAGAGCCAGTGTAAACAAGATTAGAATACGTGCCCGTGTAATAGAGTTACACAACTACATGAAGATTACAAATAAATACAAATTAATTAGAACTAGGTGATCTAAAACTCAGTTCCAGGTTCAACATGTTCAAACTTGTTATGAACTACATACCTTCAAATTATAAATCTAGGTTTTAATTGAAAAATCTTCTGACGACTTCTCTCAGACCCAGAGAGAATCCATGCCTCTTGATTAATGGATCTGCCTCAGTAGCACACACTTTGGCATTCAACTCGTAGTGTAGAAGGAAAATCTCTGAACCTAAAGTAGGACAGAAATAATTGACTTTTATTCACTGTCTTTCTTCTGAAAACACTGTTGAAGTGAAATTAGTAAAGGGTTGGGTCACTCATCTTCAAATCAAAGGCACTTGAAAGAAGACAAAACCAAAAAAAAGCCATTATACATTCAGGAATAATTCCAACACTAATAACAAAAATAGTTATAAAGCTGGAGTTCGGCTGCCGGGTATATCCAGCTTAAATGTATTTTTTGCAATTAAAAAATGTCATTAAGTGAAAATGAAGTCTGGGGACAGATAAATATTTTGATTGTGAAGCTGGATTTATGCTGAAAATGTTTGCTAATATAGTTAAACCTGTGTAGCTTTCTTGGTCAAAGGATTTCTGTAGAGTTGTTTGCATATTCCAGCCTTGCTGTTACAGTTCACTTATCTGGCACAAGTAAGCTATGCAGGATAAAACCAAGTTAAGAACAGATGTAATGAATATATATTTGGCATATCTCTTCTTACATTAGTTACCCCTATCTCTGAAAGTAAATGTTGTAACACATTTCACCTGGAACTACTGTTCAAAAGAATAAAGTTAAAGATACAAAAATATCTAATGTTAATTATATCTCCGTTGCACTTAACAGTCTCTGTTAATTTGCCAGTTCTCTACTGATGGAGAGAGAACTGGAAGAGTTGGTGGAACAGCCCGGAAAGGAGGCAGAGAACCCAGCCGGGCAAAGGCAATTAAACCTCACAACTAATAGGGGAATTAGTTGCTGAGCAACAACTGTGGAAACATGTGGAACACAAGCTGCATTTGCCAAATGATCAAGGCAAAATATAGAGCTATGACAGACACTCACTAGAGTGCCAGTTTAACTTAACAGCATTTTTAGCTGCAACATTCCTTTTTAAAAAACAGTGGTTTTTCAGAATTAAATTAGATCAAGTTATGAATCTAAGTTACAGAAGACAGAGAAAGGGGAGATGGCAAAAGAGTCTAATAAAAGCTGATCCGCTGTCTGCCTTTATCAAATGGGAGTCTACACTGCTGATCACTGACAAAATATCCAAAGAAGCAGAACAAAACTTGCCTGTTTCCTTTCTGGCAGCAAGAAAATGTGTCTCTCTGTGCATTTCTGTTAGTTTCTTTTTACTTCAAATTTCTTCCGTGACATCAAGTCTAAGTCCAAGAAAGTGTCCAACTCCATCCTTTCTTTCAAGTATCACATAAAAGCTTTTGTGAGTCTAGCATTTTTTGTTTCGCAGATTCCTGGTTCAAATGAATCATTGAGCAATGCATCAGTCAATTCATGGGCAAAGCAGGCTGTATTGATATTCAGAAAACGTCTGGGTTCCAGTTCCTAGTGCTCCAACCTTTCTTTCCTAGAAAATGGAAGTATCATAATTTTTGTCATAAGAAGGTTTAGGAATTAGCACAATCAGTGAAAAAGAAATTCACAGTACAAAATCAATTAATTCAAAAATCTTGTTAAGAATCAAGTCTTTCAGTTGTGTATTTTGCACACCACTACACACGACTTCTCAATTAATTCAGTCTTTTCAAACAAATAACAAAGAATAAACACTTACTGAACTTTGAATGAGTTTGAGAATCTATAAAGTATTTACAAATATTTAAATAGAGGAGCAGAAGGATTGGATGTAATCTTTCAGACTCTGAGGTCATAGCTTTGGACTCAACACAAGATGGCAAGCATGGATATAAGCAGAATAGTACAGTAGGAGTTTAAATACTATATCAAAAGAATATGGAAGCTGAAATCCAGCCAGTTCTAGCCGCTCTTAATGGAATTCCACCTCCCCCACTGAATGTCTGTCTCTGCCTGGCAGTCTCTGCCTGGCAGTACTGCATGTTTGAAACGGTAACACCACGAGTTCAAATTCCTCCTGAGATTTTAAAATTCCAAAGTGATACAATCTCAGCTCAAGCCTCTGCTCTTTGTCAAGAGGTGCCTATGTCAATCATTCTTCTCAGAATAAGAGGAGACAGAGAGAGCAAAGGACCACGTGAAACATTTGAAAAATGTAGTTCCAGATTTTGTAGCCAGATTTTATGCTCAATCAAAATACTTTAAAGATTTTAAAACTCCAACAAAGTTATTAACAAAATAAAGCAATATTTAAGATTGGAATTGGGTAATCTAGATGATAATATGCTTTTTTTGAAAGCATTTCAAGAAAATTTATAAGGGCTGATCATGAGGGAAAAGAGACAGGAAAATGGAAACACTACCAAGGACTGCAACAGCAGGTCCAGAGTCTATTTCACTCTTCTAGGACTGCTAATTGATCAGCACACTATTACCTGCCTTCAGTGTCCTGCAATATTGCACAACATTGTATTAAAGGAAAAGATCAGCATAGATGCTATGGATTATTCACAAGGAAGGGCAAAGCTATTCATATGTAGCTAAATCTTTAAATATATTTCAAAAACTAATATGCTGCTAACACAGGGAGTTGTTATTGAGGTGATACTCAATGTACCTTTATTGGCACAAAGGCATCTATGCAGAAACTATGCAAGTTATACAGTCATTTCTTTTCCTTGCATATAGGGCTTGCACTAGTAAATGGGAACTACCTCCAAGAAGGCTGACTGCTAGACATGCCTGTTTGTGATTCAGCATGAGGTGTAGTGTGCCATATCTATACACTTGTGTGAATGTAAATATGCTGCTGCATTATCAGACCCAACCTTGTTCTATTTACTTCCCCCTTCTTATGTCTTCTTGGCAAAAGGCAAAGGGAAAAGTAAATAGCAATTACACTAATTAACAGGGGAAGACTACCCTTGCTTTGGCTACCTTTTGAATACTAGGCTTATTGGTTCTCTGAGAAGTTAGAGAAGATGTACAAGTCTAGCCATCCTGTTTGCAACCCTCTTCTCAAACAGGGCACCCTATATATGCTGAAGTGCTGCTATTATTTTATTAAACTGAACTTCAATACATAAGTACAAAATCCCCTTTTATTTTCATGAACACCATTCAAAGACTTAAGGTCATTTCTCAAGTTGATAGGCATCATGTTTCTGAAATTTATATATCTCTGTCATGCATTTTGAATTCCACTGCACTTTTGTTACATGAAAAGCCTGTGAAATGCCATTTAAGTCAATTGTGATGATAGAACATGTTGGGTTTGTTTTTAGTTCTTTTTAAGCCAGATCTAGTAAATAACTTGCTATATAGTGATTTAGAAACTATTTTGGAAATGAAGGTGTAAAGTACTGCATAACAACACCAATTGTAACTTAGAGGTCTTAGGAGAATACTACAGTTTGTCCTATTCTCTATAACTTCTATGTTGTGGTGATGATTAGACCTTTCTTTTGAAGGGGTGTCTTCTGTGCATCCTGTTCAGGAGAATCTGGTTCACAATGAACACTTTGTTCATTTGTGTACCTATAGGCAATTCTCAAACTCTAATTCTTCTACATCCTTCATCTCAGATGTAGAAAATGTTTAGGGGCTGTTTCTTCATCAGAAGGACCTAGAAAAATCTGTGTTTTTCCCCTTCTGCATGCTTTTGTTTCATAGTGCTCATTATTGAAGTATGTTTAGCTGACTGATGTAATTTATTTCATTGTGAATGTGAAATAAAAGTGGTTATGTGGAAAGCTAAGCTTCAGACAAGCATTGCCTACACCTCATCTGATTTCACTGGTGTCTTTTATCATTCACCAGTGCCCAAGAGGGACAAATGCTTAAAAGGATGCTACAGATAATGTAGTATGCCCTGAGGTTATTACATTCTGTAGATGAAAAACAGTTTTTCTTCAAAACTTCATCCCTAACATCTTAAGGGGAATTTAGATGTATTTGTGCCAGTATTAGAATAAGTCCTAAGGCCCTGCTTTATAAACGTAAAACTCTGAAAGTCTTTTGCCAAGTGCTGTGAGTTACTAGGTGACGATTCACATCATTTTACTGTGGTACTTATATTTTTAAGAACTGACAAGTCTTTGGTTACAATGTTCAACAGTGAAAGACAAGAAAATGCATGAGAACTAATGATCAGTCATGAAATCCAGGGCCTGTTTATTTGAGGTAATTTTAGGATTCTTCTTACAAAGGAATCTTTACTGCAGAATCACAATCTGTTTTAATGGTGCAATAGATGCTGTTTTGTTTGTTTGCAGTTTATCATGTCTTGTATGTTATGTTCTGTTCTGCTAAAAAGAAAAGGAAGAAAAGAATGAATGAGAGGCATAGCAAGAAGGAGCCTGCAGTAAAAGCAGAGAATAGGAGACTGTTGAGAAGATCATGGAATAAATATAAAGCCAACTCTCCTGAGTTCTAATTTTTTTTTTCTATGGACCTAAAGGAACTCTTCAAATTTACTGCAACACATGAAGATTGGGGGGAAAAGAGCAAACCTAGAGGACAGGAGTATGTTTTACAGGAGAGAATGAGTACAGAACTTTAATTTAATAAGAACTTTCATTTCTCTTCTGTCTTATGCTACATTACCCTACTTAAAAAGTGAATAGTTCTGATTTTTGTCTAAATGCAAGTTAGTTTTGAGTTTATAAAAAGAAGAGGTGTTCCTGTGAGTATCAGCATCAATCAATGTGGTTTAGATGATGGAGACTGATATCAGGAAACAAAACCTGGTCTGATGTTATTTTGAAGATAAATATCATGGGGAAAGAACAAGAAAACTGGACTAAAAATTAGTTTTTCAAACTTAAAATTCTAGCCTATCTAGCTGTTAATAGAATAATCTGAAAGTATACATTCTTTATGGGCAAAAGAATTGGAAGTTCAGACTGATCAATGTTACTCATTTTTAGTTTTTCTTTGTTCTAAGGAAAACACTCAACATAAGAACATATTTCCTCTATGCACTTTACATTCCTTTCAAATACACTCACAAAGCTTCAAACACAGCTAATCAAACAGCTACAGGTTCAAAGTTAAGAGTTTGGAATGCCAGCATTTAGGCTTTACAAGAGACCCTAACTTGACTCCTAACATATTAAAATACAAAATACAATGACACAGTTGTTACAAAACCCTTGAGACTTTCAGGGTTCAGCGTTCAGCTCTTTGCTAAAAAACACACAGCTTTTCTAGCTAAGTACTGGTTACTGGTCACTGTTACTCACCCCTTCTTTAGTGATTGGTAAAACAATTCACACAGTCACTAGTAGTGCACTTTGTCAGGCCCCTGATATGGTGAAAGAATGCATTTGGGTGCTGGCTGCTGCAGGAATATTGCTCCACACACGGGAATCTAATGCTTAAATCAGTGGTGCTGCATTAGCCTTTTATGTACTTTAATACTTTCTTCGTTCCTTGAAAATAAAATTTCAAGTCTGACACTGGGCACAAGTATATGAATTTCAGTAAATTTTATGCCTTATCTACATTGTTCCATTTAAAAAATAATGTCACTTTACAGTGATATTTAATTATTCAGTAAGCTGTGAGCAATTATGTCAAGTCAAAGAGATAATACCCAGAGTTTCAATAGTGTTCTTTCCATAATGATTTTACTACAGAATAAGACACAACTTTAGATACGTTCTTCTGAACAATATGCCACTATTTATTTTCAAAATTTCTAAACAAAAGCCTTTCTTTAATCTCATGCAGTAACTAATATTTTATGAAGCACAATTCTATCTACCACTGACATGCTTCATTTTCTGAGGAAAAGAGAAACACAAGGATATTAAATTCCAGTGATTATGATAATTTTTTTAAACTAAATTGCTTGCAATAGAAACTTGGGAAGCTCAAAATAAAGATTGTGCTGTGACTGATACAAGACAATCATTAGAAATCAGCCATTTTCCACTGTACAGAAAACTTTCAGAATTTTAAAGGCTGCCTCCAATCAAGGAGAGAATCAATGCTGACCCTTGTAGTAAGCTATGGGAACATACAAACTGCAGTGTGCAACACTACGTAGCTAATGTTATCCAGGAAGGAGGAAAATGGGGTACTGTGACAGAACAGAAAGATGACAGAAAGAACACAGAGATCTATTGCCCGAGGCTGGAGAATCAAGGCCATATCTACCTGATGTTCTTACTGGTGCACAAACTGTAATTCAAAATACATGACAGTAAAGAAGTTCTCTATATACACCAGAGCTAAATGGGAACTCTTGATACATTTTTAAAAGTCAAATCTGGTTTTGATAAGCTCATTACTTGTGTGCAACCCATGGAAACAGATTTGGAAAAAATAATTTCAGAATGAAGTCTCCTGGCACGTTCAACAGATGAGCTGCACTGGTGTAGCAGGCTGATTATGTCTGATTATCGAAGTCAGAATTATTCTCCTATAGCAAAACTGATCCATTTTCCAGTTATCTTTAATCTACTCACCCTCAAGTCAGCAATAAAGACAGCATCAACAAAGTAATGTAAAGTCTAAGAACAGAGATGCAGGTTATTAAAGAAATCCTCAATTTAATTTTGCTATTTAGTGCTGAATATATTTTTGTTGAACCAAATTACTCCAAAAGAGAATGCTATTTTACAAGAGGATTAAACATTTTAATAGCAAAGTCAAACAGAGAGCTGTTTACCTTTTCCTCTCTCACAGTTCCTAAGAATAAGTTTAATGACAGCCTAGAGACCACATTTGTTCAAAATGAAGCTTTGTTTATTTTACCCGTGTAATTGCCTAACCTTCAAGGCATGCTTCCACCCAATATTTTTAAAGAACACTGAATTTGACTAGCACTACCTTCACTGAGAAGCTATATATGCCACATCCAATATTAAAAAAATCAGTATTTTTTAACAGTTAGTGAAAAAGGGAAATAAGTTTTACTAACAGTTATAAATAACTGCCTAGTAAAATGCATTTATTTCAGTCCTTAAATGTAAAGGGTCATGAGCTGAGATTGGATTCAGTATGAAAAAAGATGTTACTCTTAATGTACTTGCATCCTTTTATACCTTTTTACTGTCACTTTTGGGTTTTTTTCCGTTTAGCCTCTTCCTCACAAACTCAAGGTGCAAAAAGGAAACCTAAGTAAATAAGGTCTGGTGGTTGCACTTGTGTCTAGTGTCATTTGGGAAACAAGTCTTACAAGAAAGTTGCATAGAACTGCGAGATTAATTTATGTCATTAAGGTATTACGGGGTAAACTAAATACCCCAAGAGGCTACTTCACAGCTGTGATGGAACACATGGAATAAAGGGAAGACAGACAGAATCACAGTGTCAGACAATAGGTTTAACCTTGGAACAGTGTGCTTTGGCCAGGCTAAAGCATTTTGGCACAGAAGGAATTAATACAATTTAGCGTCTCTATCTCCATAGTTTCTGTTGTGCTTCAGTGACATTTATTACTACTTTGGTAAATGCCTGCCCTCTAGCAGGAGGGTGTCACTAGTAAACAAACACAGCTGCAGACTGCACTGCAGCAGGACCCCACCACTCCTCACAACACAGCTGTGGTATTGCTATCGTCACCCACTCTCTGAAGTCTTCTATGCATCAAAATAACCAAAGCATAGTTTAAATTTTTATTTACACAATCTTATTTACCCCAAGGGTTTCCTGAAGATCACAGAAATTAAATGCACACAAATCCATTGATCAAATTCCTTTTTATGAAATAATGCTGCAAAACCAAGTTTCGAAAAGGATAATAAATGCATCCCACGTCATCCTGTGAGTAAGAAATAGGAACTTGAGTTAACACCAAAGCAATGATGACAAAATCTTCAGTGTGAGAAAGGTTCAAAGCCTCCCTTCCCTGGGATGTCTCCCTTGCCCCTCAAGGCATCATTTCCACGCAGGATCCCAAAGCCCATCCAGACCCAAAAACTCCCAGAAGATTTCTTCTTTTGCTAGTGTCTCTTTTTAAAGTATCCATATGATAAATGCAGAGATGTCTGTATGACTAATGTGATAACAACTCAAATTTTGGAAGCAGAATATCAGAAAAACATACAAATATTTGCTTCATGATTTCTACTATCAACAAGATATTCATATTGTACTTGTGATTCCCCTGTAAGAAACATCTTTTGCTAATTTCAATTTTTATATCAACTTTGCTTATTCATTACTCTTTTTCAGAAAGTGAAAGGAAGATCCATTAATGTCAGAACTGGATTTAAATTCTATCCTGGTGCAACTCTGTTATTTTCACTTAAGCTCCATGTGATTTTATATAATCATAAGGTAGTTTCAGAGTCACAGAATAATTTACAATAATTTAGATAAAAAGAAAATTAGGGATGCACAAGGAATTTACTATACTGGGACTTTTATTGGTATAGAGACTTCAGGAATAAACACAGCTACTTTTGGGTATAAATGTTGATTCTTCACTCCATTACACTAGGTTAATGACATTGTTTACCACAGGGATCAGGAAAACTATACTAATTAAGTTTCTGTGCATCCAAAAGGGAACTTGGTAACCAATCTTACATTACACAAATCTTATTACAAGTACCATTACAGTGTGGTATTTGTGAGTCTGTGGATTTATGACACAGTATTTGATACAGCAGCTCTACAAGAGAAATGCGGAAGTATTTAAAGAATCAGGTATCAAGTCAGATTGTTTACCTAAATTTCTGGGGTTTCTAATTAAATACAATTAGTTGTATATTTACATTAATTACCCAATCATATAGGTCACTGAGACAAATTAAACAAAGATAAAGCAATTTCATTGTGGAAAAAGTTCCTAGGGATTTAAGATCTTGCCTACATGAGTAAATTTTACACTATGGAGCATGACAATATTGATGACTTTTATGTTAGAATGGAATGATGAATGTTTTATAGCACTACAAAATTTCAAAACACTAATAAGTATTACAAAATTTTACTTAGAATCTTGCAAAACCATTAGCGTAAAGAAACTGATCTGTTACGGATGTTACCTGAGGCATTCCACTTCAACAATTATGTATGACTGTACAGAAAACACAATGTTGCAACTGCTTTGCCAAGCAAGGAATTATTTTGTAGCTCCCTCTAACTGAACCAGTTTACAGACCTGCATTTCTTTAAAAACCAGGAATTTCAGAGATTTAGTTTTCCTTTTCTCCTCACTGTTCCCATAATCAATATGTGAATTGGTTCTGTAACATACATATGAAAGAAAGAAAACCTGTAGAATCTGCTTGTAACCTGGAAACCTTCCCAATGGTGAACAACCTTGATTTCAGTCAGTTCACCAGGGTGAAGACATCACAGAGTGGAAGAGGTCATCTAACCTAAAGCATCCAGCCAGGCCTGTGCTCTTGCATGTCTTCCACATATTCTAAAAAGCCACAGCAAGATCCTGACCCCCATCAATAGAAATGTTCCATTTATTTCAATATATAAATTAATTTGATTTGTTTAGGTGCCTGGACTAAGAAAATATGGATTTCACCTTAAGAATAAATTTTTTCTCTGCTGGTTGTAAAATGAGCAGATGGTGACTAAAATGGCTAGAGACATGTACAGAGATGATGCCTACATTTTGACATTCCACTGTGAGATCCAAATACTGAGTTTCTAGACAAATTGCCAGAGTTCTCCATCAGCAGAATGCTTGCCTGTATGTACACAAGGAAATTAAATGGAATTAAAGCCTGAAGGCAGTTTTAAAGTTTTATATAAACATATCTTTTCTTTAAACAAGTGACTACTGTTTCTCCTTGTAAAGTCCTCTGAAAATCAACTGCGATCTTGTAAGATCTTGAAAAGCTAGACACACAAGATCTGTGTTCTACACTAAGTTAAAAGCATGCAATATTTTTGGCTAATGTAACACTGGCATACAGCTACATAGAGACATGTCTGAAATTTGATCAAAAGCAAGGAAGGAAAATGAGAAGGTGTATGGTTGGATTTTAATGAAGATATACCAGTAATTTAAAGAGCCAGGGTTTAGGTGTGCCTTGGAACACACTATGTGAATTGTAATGCAGACTCTGGTTAAAATGGATATTGTAGTCTGGTCCATATGCATTTATTCTGCATTATGAGACAGAACTGATTCCTTGCAAATAAGTGTGTGTCAATCATGAAAATTAAAGGCAATTACATATGAAGCTTCCCCATTAGTCTTTTACCTATATTTTCCAGCTACATTGTACTAATCAGCATCAAAATATAAAGAAGAGTCATCTTAAGATTGTAAATGTATATATGCCGCTGAATTATGACACAGGTTCTACCGCCTGGTCTGTTTCCCATATTCCTGCGGCAGGTCCCGAGCTCAGTACGAACAGAGCTCCCTCTAGAGCTCGAGTATTAGACAGAACTACAGCACACAACCCCGGGCCCGATGCTTGGTTAAAGGGCTTAGAAAGGGAGCACAGTGAGGACCACACACACCCCAGCGCGGCCACGGAGCCTGGCACAAAGGGTGGGAACAGGAAGACCTTCTGGCAGGGACAGATTCCCTGTTACCAGTGAAAATGGCATACCTTTCCAATGTGAGCTTGTAGGAAAGGGTTAATAGGCCTTATAAACAGGGTTTATAGGAGAGGTGAGGCACTAAGCCCCGAACACTTGAAATGTACTTTGTGCCTAGTGTGCCAGGTGAGCTTCTACAGGGCTCACGTTTGCACGGCGTGAGGGGATAGAGGATGGGATGTGGCTGAGCAGCTGTGTCCGACTTTCTCTGTGGTGAGGCAAGGACCGACATATTTAGCCCTTCAGAATGTGAAGGGTCAAAGCTAGTCCACCAATAATCACTTCTGCATGACCAGCTGCCCCACAGAGCGGCCATTTCTGAGCTGGCATTACTGTTTGCCCCTTGACAGCCGGCCAAAGGCTGGCAGTGGGGGAAGCTGGTTATACAATAGTGTCCAGTTTCACCAGTATTCCAGGAGGGGAAGCGAGGGCTGGTACAGGGTGTGTGGGAACACCAAACAGGCAGGGGGACACGGACTGCAGGCATGTCCAGGTGTGCCCGCACATCCAGGTGGGCCTGCGCCCTGGGACGGGGCCGGAGCCCGGGGGACACTCCGCCCGTCCCTCAGGGCCCCTCTCCTCATGACAACACCACTTTCCTCGAAATCCCCCTCTCCCCTTGCTCAACCCGAGATCTTCCCGCCGCCCCCGCTCCCTTTCCTCTCCAGCCCGCCGCTCCCGCCGCAGTCCACGCCTCTCCCTTCCAGATATAAACCAGAGCTTTCCCAGCCCCGCCTCACTCACCGCGCCGGGACCGGCCCGATCTCTGGCGATCTGTGCCCGAGGATGCTGCTCTCCGCCGCCGCAGGACGGGCCGTGCTGCTGAGCGCGCTGCTGTGCCGCCTGGCCGCCGGTGGGTGCGGGCACGGGGGCGGCGGGACCGGGGGGCGGCCCGGAGCGGGCACCGGCCCAGAGGGGGCACCCGGGGCTGCCCTGGGGACAGCGACACCCGGGGCTCCCCTGGGGACAGCGACACCCGGGGCTCCCCTTGGGACAGCGACACCCGGGGCTGCCCTTGGGACAGCGACACCCGGGGCTCTCCCGGGCACGGCGACACCCGGGGCTGCCCTTGGGACAGCGACACCCAGGGCTCCCCTGGGGACAGCGGCACCCGGGGCTCCCCTGGGGACAGCGGCACCCGGGGCTCTCCCGGGCACAGCGACACCCGGGGCTCTCCCGGGCACAGCGGCACCCGGGGCTCCCCTTGGGACAGCGGCACCCGGGGCTCTCCCGGGGACAGCGACACCCGGGCGGCAGAGCCCTCGGGCCGCCAAGGGCTGTCCCCTTCTGTCCACGGCCGGGCGGGCACTGGGGCAGCCTCGGGGGTCGGCAGCTGCAGTAAAGGTGCAAGATTCCCTCCCCTTGTCCTCAGCTCCGAGCTTGCCGAATAGGTAGAGAAGGCGGTAATTTGAAAACAACTAGAATATCGCTCAGTTAAGCGCTTGATTTCCAGAGGGGTGCGAGGGGTTTTCCCATCCGACTTCCTTCCAGAAGCAGCTGTGGCTGTCGTGGGTCACCGCAGCGGCCTCCCATCCGCTTGCAGTGGCCAGCAGTTCGGATGTTTGAGTATTCTCATGTGCATTTTCAAGCTTTTGTATCTTCTTCAGTGGTCTTGAATCAAAAAGGCCATGTTAGACAGAATTCCAAGTAAGTTAACTCAAAAACTTCAGAGAAACAGAAGACAGAAAATAATATGCTTCTCGTATTTCTCACTTCTGCCAGGACACATTCCTTCAGTAAGACAAGTATGAGCCCAGAGGGCAGGACTGAGCCTTTTACCCGAAAAGAACTTTTCCAAATTGAAATTAACAGCAACTGCTTCATTTAACTAAACAGGGACTGCAAGGAAGCAGGAATTAGGTATAATATGACTGATGGCACACTTTTCTGTTTAAAGGCTATGCAGAACTACCAACAGCAGTCAATATAACTTGGTCTTCAATCAATTTTAAAACTATACTACAGTGGCAGCCAAAACCATTGGGTTACTTCTATACTGTAGAAATACATGGGTAAGTAGATAACACCAAGGTATGTCCATTCATGGCAATTGAAAAAGATGAAAATGGAGCATGTTAGAATATTTTTGAGAGTAAATGTAACAGGAAAAGAGCCCAAACATTAGGATTTAGGAGAATTGCCAACGCAGCTGTTAATACTTCTTTGTATTGAACAATAAGAATATGTAGCTCAGGCTTCTGGTTTTGTCCACTTCAGAAACAGAGAGTTGAGCTAGAGATCAATATTTCAGTTCTGAGGTTGGGTGCAGGCCAGCTGCACAAGAGATCTAGAGCAGGATACTTTGAATAAGTTGAGGCTCAATTTAACATAACAAGTCTTAGATAGAACTTCACCTTTTTTTATGCTTTCAAAGTACCCTGTCTGAGTCTTTTGTCTTCAGTCTCGGGAGGTGTCTAATAAATGAGTCTGCATTTTATTCTAATTGGTGAATCACTGTAAATGAATAACTTGTCTTGCTGGATAATACTAAAAATCTCTTTTGTCTGTCTACCTGTGTCAAGATTTCCTCTGTCATCATGTATTTTGTAAACTATAAAATATTATGGACATAAAAAGTAGCCAGCTTATGTAGGTGTCTAACACCTCTTTCAGAACTGCACAAGAACTTCCATGAAGTACAGTTATAAACCTGTGCTGTTCCTAGGTCCCATTTTAATACACAGAGCACTATCAAACATGTTCCAAAGGGAAAATGCATCATCAAACCTTCTACATATTAATGAAAAAATAGTAATGCAGTTTCTTCTGTCTCTAAAACTGGCATAGAAATGAGAGCTCTCTCATGACTTACGGATGAATTATCAGTGCAATGGCATAATGTGCTCTTTCATTCTTTAAGGGAGTCATTAGATTAGTAGACTTAAAAGCACACCCTTAGCAGAAGAAATTTTAGTAAATTTATGAATCTGGGTTTTTTCCAGTGATTTTGACTGCAAAAAATTGAAATCTGTTTGCCAAAGAGTCAGTGTAGAATCAGGTGTAGTTTTGGACCAGAGGCACCTCTTTAGACAACTTGCTGTTCCAGTATAAGTTGCTTTCTCATGTCTGTACATTTACAGAATACATTTGTTTCATCATGAACATCAAATCTCTGTCCTTTTCAATGCATCTCTTGTGACACTATCAATAACTGATCAGTGGCAAAAGAACTCTGAAGAAGTGAGAAAGGAGTTCAGGTGACTCTTAAAAATAAAACTTATCTACTTTAAGAAAACACATTTGTTAATTTTCAGTCAGTACTCTTGCTCTTCCAGCTGAGATCACACAATTTTCCTTTTCCTTATATCACCAGCATGAAAAAAAAAAAAAGAAAAAAATATGAAGCAGTAAAATCTAATCTTTTTTTTTTTTCTTCAATCCTTCTGGTTAGGAAGTTAAATAGGTAATTAACACTTTTTTCCCGGTTTCATTACTATTTTTCAAGCAAATGGACCTGCTTTCTATTATGTAAAAGTCAAGAGAAGTGTATAGGTCATGGGTTTTGTCAATGTCTTTTAAATTGTACTTCTGCAATGAAATTTGCTGCTACTGCCTTGTTCTTAATGATATTTGCCACAGATGCAAAACCAAGTGACATATATGCAGAGATGATGTTGTCACCTTAAATAATCAGTATCAGTAGAGCTTCCTATAACAACTGATATTTCTTAAGGCAATAGTTTTCAGATGCCTCAAGGATAACAGATTCAAAGTAATTTATGCATCTTATATTTTTTAAAATAAATTTTGCAACCATAGAAACATGCAAAATCAGAAATACTTATGGTTTCTATTCAATTCGTATAAAAGACTGAATGTTTAGTTCATATGTGTCAATATTTATCATGTTGAATTGTGAAATATAGCTGTACATGATAGGGGTTTTTTGAGGTTTTCTCTTCTCTTTTTCATCCTAGTACCCCTGCAAGACTGTTTTACTGGATGAGGGAAATCTGTGCAGTTTGAGGGGAAAAATGTTTTCCAACATGTTTAAATATGTAAGTGTCTGGTTGGAAACTGTTGACACTTCTTTCTTGCTCTCTTCAGACAGACATCTGACATAAAAAAGAAATGCATACTGACAACAGAAACAGAGTGTGATGTTACTGATGCACTCCAGGATGTAAAAGAGACCTATACAGCCCACATACTGTCTGTAATGCCCACAGAGATGGATGACTTTGAAGAACCACCTTTTGCAGTCTCTGAAAAATTTACCCCTTATACTCAGAGTAAGTAGAATTGCCAATTAAATCTTATTATAAATTTCCTTTCAAGATTACTTCCATTGGCATAAAGGTTTAGACTGAGCTTAAAAGTCTTTTCTATAGATTCTTGCAGTAGCTATGCTGATATCAGGGAAGACATTCAGGCATAAAGCTTTTGTTAACATTGTGTACTGGATGAAGATACTTGTTTACAATCCAGGACTTCATTGTATTACTTTGGCTTTGTAAACTTACAATAGACTTGAGAAGGGAAGATAAGGGAGGGTGGAAGAAAAGCATGTTGTGTGGAAAAGATTATGTCAATTTTTTAATTCTAAAAATCTTTGTTTAGCTGTTATTGGTAAACCAGAGATAAAGAATTATACACAAAATGGTTCCAAACTGACTGTCGTGATCAAAGATCCACTTACACCGTATATGTTTCCTAATGGAAGCTTTCAAAGTATTCGAGATATTTTCCAGCATGACCTGGAATACAAACTCTATTACTGGAAAGATCAAAGTTCTGGAAAGGTAAGGTCTAACTCTAGTTTTTATTCTGTAATACTTTTTATATTCTATAGCTGTATTATAGTTACACAGTTCCTGTGCTACCTTAAGAGTTGACACTAGAAATATTTTTTTTCCTTTTTAGAAAGATGTAACAACAAAAAGCCATACATTTGAAGTAAGCGTTGAGAGCACCAAGAACTATTGCTTCTATGCACAGGGAATTGTTCCCTCCCGAAGAGAAAATCGTAATGGTCAAGACAGCACAATGACTTGTACCAGTGTAGGAAGGAGTATCTTAGATGGTGGGTATCGGGTGACATTTGTCACACAGTCTTTAACATTCTAACAAAAAGATATGTCTTTAAATTGTGATGCCTGTTTTAAAATGAACCATTTACTGTGTAAGTTAGAAGACACAGTCGGAACATGAAAACTCACTCATGTCAAGTAAGAGTCCATCATCTGCATCTAGTTAGAGTTGGTTTTAGGATTTTACTCAACTGTTTCAATTAAATTGTCTGAATGGATGACTGGTCACTGAGGTTTAAGATCTCATCACTAGCCTTCAGCTTTGGGGTGCTTTCTGATTGTTTTGAGATCCTTCCAATAGGAGGTACCATAGTAAATGCTTGAAGGATTAGCTCTAAAACATGAGTGCTGGAAACCTACATATCCATTGACTCATAGTTTGAACTGACCTTTAGGTACCACTAAAGCAGAAGGTGAGGCTAAGACTTTCTTTACTGTTACAAGGTCAGAGCTTGGCAGATTGACTTCTTTACTGGTCAGTAAGTTAGGGAGCAATCAGTGAATCAGCCAGTCGAATATCAGACCAACTGTCTGGATAACGCTTTCTTCAATATCAAGTTATCAATATTATTTAAATAATATCACATTGCTATACTGTATCTTTCTTCTCCACCAGATAAAAATAGTTTCATTCTAGAAAATGTCTTCTAAAATTGGCAATAAATTAACTTTCTTATATAGATATATATTTTTGTTTATCACAATAGTGATAAATTGCAATTTAATTACAACTTAAGTAGAAAACTCTTCTCTTGGCATTTTCTAGCTTAAAAGTTAGAATAAATTTCTACTTGGATGAAAATAACTCAGGGGGAACAGTTTGACTTATTCTCATGGTGTTAGCACCGTATTTTAGTGCACTAACTATCCTAGATTAAAACCTAGTGTGAACCTGGTGAAATAAACCTTTACCTCAGTTCAACAAATTCATGTTAAAACATACTCAGTTCTAAAATACAGAAAACTTCGTTCAGTGGAATGAGTGCTAAGAATTTGTAGCATTGTGTCATTATGGGTTCTGATAACTGATTCTTGCATTTTTTTTACTTCCGCACAGAATATGGAGCAGAAGTCTTTATCATCATAGCAGTGATAGCAATTGCAGTCATCACTCTTGCCATTGTCCTACCAGTGATTCTGTGTAAACGCAAGAAAGCAAGAGCTGCAAGAGAAAAGGAACCACTTAATGGTGTCTAAGGAAAAAGTATTGTGCACACTCCTGGCAGTACCAAGGCAGAAAAACCACTACAACAACAACAAAAACATAAATTGGATAATTGGGTGGAGCTTTTTAGGCTCTCTGAAACAGGAATTTTGAAGCCCAAACTTTATGTGGATTAAAAAAATCCATTAGGCAATCACAGATGAAAAATCGAGATATCAGGAAGCCCCTGCATCATTAGTGGCCAGAGGCTGGAGGAGCATTCTGGTGATCTGTTACAATCATAGAATATGCTGAGTTGGAAGGGACCCATGGTGACCGTTGAGTCCAACTCCTGCCCCTGAGTAGGATACCACAAGGCACACATGGTGTGCCTGAGAACATTGTCTAAACTTCTTGAACTCAGATAGGCTTGGCGCTGTGACTGCTTTCTTGGGGAGCCTGTTCCAGTGCCCATCCACCCTCTGGGTGAAAAACCACCTCCTGATATCCAACCTAAACCTCCCCTGACTTGGCTTCATGCCATTTTTTCAATTTCTGTCATTGGTCGTGAGAGCGAAAAGACAAGTGTCTGCCCCTTTGCTTCCCCTTATGATGATGTTGAAGACCGTGATGAGGACTCCTCTCAGTCTCCTCTTCTCCAAGCTGAACAAATCAAGTGACCTCAGCCACTCTTCAAGGCCCTTCACCATCCTCGTGGCCCTCCTTTAGGTACTCTCTAATAGTGCAATGTCTTTTTTTATATTGCAGTGCCCCAAACTGCCCGCAATATTCCAGGTGAGGCCACCCCAGTGCAGAGCAGAGTGGGACAATCCCCTCCCTCGCCAGCTTTGCCTGATGCCCCCCAGGACATGGCTGGCCCTCCTGGCTGCCAGGGCACTGCTGACTCACATTTAACTTGCCATGACCAAGATCCCCAGGTCCCTTCCCACAGCAGTGCTTTCCAGATTCTCATTCCCCACTCTACACACACAGCCAGGGTTGCCCCATCCCAGGTGCAGAATCCAGCACTTGCAGTTGTTACACTTCATATGGGTGGTGATTGCCCATCTCTCTCATTTGTCAAGGTCTCTCTGCAGAGAACTTAACCCTGCTCATAGACTGTTCCCAAGCCCCTTCTATTGTCCTGTCTGAAACAGGATTCTGAACTAAAGGTACTTGTGATCAGTATGGCCTTACTGAGCCAGAAGACTGATGGTACTTGTGAGGGGAAAGAACACTACATTTGAAAAATACGTGTCCTTTACCTAGCTAAAGGAACATCCTTTTGTTTCTGTGAAACAAGACCTGTATTTATCTGTCTTTTAATAATATTAACTGGTGAAATGATTTGTTAGTTCAGATGTGGCAAAATTGCTACTATTATCTCTGCCCTTCTTGGATAAGATTAACTTGGTCTATTTATCTTTGAATATAGACAATCAAAGGTAAACAAACTGAAACTACTCTACTGGTGACTTTTAAGGAACACTCTTGAAGCAGGTACCTGCTATCCATCTGGAAAGTATATCCAGATTACACTACATCAAGAGTTGTACAGACAGAATAGTCTGACAGTCCCAAGTAAGTGTTAGAACAAATACTTTGCAGATTTTGAGTCAGTAGTAACTCACTTCATGCAAGCACTGAATAGGTAGCAGTATTTACTGCATTTTGAACACTACTTTTAATTAAACAGTTGATGAACAAATAATTTCTGTGGCATAGGTTAAAATCATCTTGGTATTGGGATCTAGACACACCTGCTGCTTTGTCTTGTAATATTTATTTTATAAATGAGAATCTAACTTTTATACTGGTGATATGTGTATTTATGGTGGTAATTTATACTTTTCTAGTAAAATAAAGGTGACTGGAAAAATAAGACTTCCTTTTTCTTTTCAAAACAATGTACAGTTTTCATTCCAGAACTAAATTAAAAACATCTTTAGGAAACTTACTTTGTGACAGCAGTGTAGGCAAGCTGCCAGCAGGCTATCCAGGACTCTGCAAAACAGACTACCAGGGCACCTACTACCTTAAGGATAAAACTATGAGAACCCACAGCTCACAAGCTGATGAAAGGTTTTGAAGAGTCCTGAGTCACTTCTTGGCTGTCCACTCACATGAGCAACTGGTCAGGGTTTGCATTCACAGCTTCTCATTCTAATGGAAAGCATACCAGACATCTCTGGATATTCATGTAGGGATTCACAGGCACAATGGTGCCTGTACTGCTTGTGGTACTAATGTTCATTCAAGGCAGCATAGGGCCTGGCCCCAAGAGAAGAACTGGTAAATGATGGGGGTAAGCACAAAAAACACATGGAAAAAAATAAAATCAAGAGAATGGAAAAAATTCAACTTGTAGTTGGCACCAGTTGGCTGTGAACTTCACCACCTTATACATGCCTTAAAAGAAGATATCCATTGTATTCATGAGAAGGAATACCTTACAAAATTAATAATTCGATCTACCACTTTGCACAGAATTGTATTTTATGTTTTTCATCCCTACTGTGTTACAGATACTGTCTACGCATGGATTATGACTCCAGTGTTGTTTATGGGCGTTTCTCTTTTTACAGAAGGGAGAAAACAAACACTACCATTCCCCTCAAAAAACCCATCTACTTAATATTGTGCAATAAATGCTTAATGCATTTTCTGCTGATACACAAGCCTTGTATGGAAAAGGAATCTTACAACAGCAATCAAAAACATGAGAGCTTGTGGGAGTAAATTTAAAAACATTCCAAAGTTGTCATCATTACTTCCCTTCCCTGTGGTGTTCTGCTTCCTCAGCTTCATTCAGCAGCCAGCTCAGAAAAGGGAAGAGCTAATAGGAAAAGGAATGCCTGAAGATTACAGCATAACATTTATTAAACTAGACCATGCTGTTGCTTGTCATAAAATAGAATGATGCTATACGTCATTATTTAAAGAGATTTTTGGTTTTTTCTGAATATAAAGGGCGGAAAGGAGGGGAGAAGCAGGGGGTAAGGAAGGGGGAAGAAGGGGCAAAGGAGGAAGGAAGAGAACACTCACTTGCAAACAAGTGCCTTAAATGGCAAGAGTGCTCCATGACTGCACACGTTCTGGAAACCTGAAGCACTTCTGTTTCCTAGCTGCAGTATCATGCAACAATGCTGCGTAACTGGAGTCACGGGGCTCACAGATCCTATTTCAAAGAGGTTTTTCCCTTTTGTGGAGACAGTTGAGAAAGGGGCTCTTTAATTGCAAACTTCCGTATGTGTTATCCCTTGAGCTGAGCCCACGTAAAATGTTTTATGCAGCAATTTTTCTGAGTATCAGGGTGAGCAGAAGTTATTGTACCAGTAAAGATATTGTCAGAAGGGAGCAGGAATAGGTCCTATCTACAGTACAGCAGAGATTGTGCCTCTCTTCTTGTCAGAATTTACACCCTGTCAGTGACTGGCTTCTAAGAAGCTCACACTGTTTCTGCTCCTGCCGTCCCCTGGCTCCTTTGCTGATGTCTCCATTCCTCTCCTCCATACCCTACTCATTTCCATTACCTGTTTTCCCCAGAGATGAACCCACTGCCTCCTTTCTGCAAACACCTGGGCAGGATCTCATTTAAATCAAAATATAGCAACTGAATAAATCTATATCCCTTAATCACAATCAAGGCCATGCTAATATCATGGAAGCATTTTTTTGCTTTACACTCTACAGCTTCACTTTGTCACTGTTAGTAAGCCAATAGCTTCCAGAACATTTGCTAGCACTGCTTTGTGTACCTCCTCATTGCACCCGATTTTTTTAGTGGCTTATTTAAAATAGCAATGAATTTATTAATCTGAACTCAAAGAATATTCAAAGTTCCAGATCTCATTTATTCCCTCTGATGCATTTTCTTCTAGTTTTGTTTTCAAAATTTCCACCTTATTACTTCAAGAAATATTTAAGTGGCAAAGTACTGTCACTGTTCTATTCATAAAACTATTTCATCAAAAGAGGTTTAATTAAAACCCACTTTCCTCTGAACAGAGAAATATTTTCCCAATGAGATCACATGGTAATTTTTTTAATTAGCTACTCAGTAATCACATCACTCAATTAAAACGCTAGTGTAATAGAAGAGTTAGAATGACAAGTCAGATTTTAAAACACTCTAATAAGGACTATTTTTTTTTTTTAATGAGTGCATCCTTGATTAACACAAAAATTTTTCCCTCTGCTGCCTTCATACTTAACCATCCACTCACACCAAATATGTACATCTGCACAGAGATAATGCTCAGTCTGATTTCCCATCTTTCCACTTCACTCTTACTGTGATCACTTGCTTCCACAAAGCACCAAGGGTGCAATCGCACCATTGTACGCCACCACAGCAGCAGTCATTATAGCAGTGGGACTGTGAACTCCAAAGGTCTGTTCCTCCTCTGCCCTTCACATTGCAGGTTCCTTACATCAGAACAGTGACCTGCAAACACAACTTACTCTGGGAGCAATCTCTGCAACAGGAATTCTGCAATGTGTCAGGTTATTATGCTTCATGTGACCCCAAGTGGCAAAAAAAGGCATAATCAGCGCGTTAACAATCAAAATGTTCCTAAATGGCTAGCACACCGAGACCTAGTTTGAATCCAGATTTCACCAAAATTTGAAGGAACAGGGCACATGAAGTTTGTTACATCTCATCTTTTCTAGTAATGAAGAGCAACTGATAGATCTTATTGAACTGTTCGAACATATTAAGGGGGGAAGCAGTTCTCTCCTCCCAAACACCCCATCTTCCATTCGGTGCTTCCCTATGACAGGTTCTCCAGGAATCCTGGATTGTAACATACCCTGTGTTGTCAAACTTTCAAGCACTGCTGGAAACCAGGCAACAGGTAACAATCCATCAGTACTGATTTACCCATTTGCACACTGGTGTTGAAGCCCACACAAACACCATACTCCCTTCTCGTGACAAACTTCTCCTTGAGTCTCAGAAAACTCAGAAGTAGATCAGAATTAGGAGATTTTCATGCTGTTAAGCTTCTTACCAGACTTTCTTTCCTCAGTAAACAGAAAGCAGTTTCCTCTTGTCTTTTTAACTCTTAAAGAAATGGACTGAGAACCTCAGAGAAGGGACTGAAGTCTCCTAGAAGCACTGGAAAATGCTGCACATGTCATAAATTGAGAAGCCCTGTAAGTTAATTGAAGTGTCAGCTATGTGTGGAACTGTGATAACATTCTATCTGCCAGCGGTGAGGAAAAGGCACGAGTAGGAATAGCTGGAAGGCAGTTGTGTTTGTAACCAGGGCTATTTTGGGCTGCACATGCTTTGAGTTCTGCTGAGCTTGTCTTGAAAAAGCAACCCCAGAAACATCTTTTGCAGGAAATGACCTTCTACTCTAGGGGTAGTGATAGGCACAGGTTAAAATGGGTCCCTTCTAAGAGGCAGCTCTTCTGTACCCAGTCTCTCAAGAAGGTCACTACACTATAGGACAAACTCAGAGACAACAAAATACATGGGGTACACAGGAACTACCACTGTCTCTCAGACTCATCTACTCAAACACCTTCTATCCCACCTGCATGATGCACCCCAGGGCCTCTGAAGAAGTTTATAGAGGCAACACCCTAAGCATGAAGAGAATTTTGCGAACTAACCTTAAGTAGCCTTTCCAAAACTCTCTACTTAGGACTACTATAAATACAAGTATTCTGATAATTTAAAAAAAATAAAAAGTGGTTTCTTTCATCTAGTTAGCATTTGTGGGTTAAAAAAGCATATCAAATCGTAGATTTGACCTTGGCCCTTAATTCCCTACTAAGCTCCAAAAAGATTTTGCAAAGGTTCCTGGCTTTTCAGAGAAGCCCTGTTGCAATGTATGATTGAATCCAAGTTTTAAGAAGCCTCCAGCACACACACCTTGCTTTTTAACCATTATTTTTCCCAAACACATCAGCTTATTAGCTCCTCTTTATCCTCTTCGTCTTTTAGGGTGTTACCAAGTCTGTCACACCAGTAGCTTCTGACACAGCTGTTTAGCTCTACTGCTTTTGTGCCAACAAATTCCTGCAGCAGGGTGATACAATAAAGTAAATAAATGAAGGCTAGATTACTTTGGGGAGCACCTTCACACTACTTACCTAGTCATCCTTCACAACAATTAAAATTAGTCAAAAGTTTTTTATTACCTGCTTGCACTAAACCACTCGGTCTAAGGAGATTAAGGGTATATTTGGATCTATAGAAGATGTCTCTTCAATTGCATACATGGAGTGTATTTTTCAGAGCATCATTCCCCAAACTTTCTATAAGCAAGCTTAAGAAATTAGCTTAAATTTGTGCCATTCTCTGAAGTTATTTTAATACAGAAAACTTGCTCAGACATGTAGGTGGAGTTCCCTATTTCTAACCAAATAAACCAATCTCAGCAATTTTAGTTTTGTCTAGACAGAATTGACCTCATTTTTCCAGTTCTGTTCTATTTTGGTGCAGCGTCACGGGTAGCTGTCACTTGTCTCCCAAGACTAGGGAATAAGGATGCTGGTTTGTGGACAGAGCAGGGAACAGGGTTGGGTGCTCCTTCCACCAGTTAATGTGTGCAATTTTTATGGTTCAGATTTGCCAAATGTCACTAAGAGGGAAGTTTCTGATCAGTGTAAGAGAGATTGTGATTATTAAGCTGGTTTGTGAAAGGTACATTCCACATACTGGGAGTGTCCAAGTTTCCCTTCTCTCCCATTTTAAAATGCCAGTTGGATGACTATTCTTGCACTGTCGCATTCACTGCAGGATTACTGGCAAAATGTCTTTAGTTTCCCAAGTCAATCCCCATGGAATTTCACCACATGCTTAGGAGTATTATTCAAATTTAACCCATGAATTTATCATATTTTTCAAATTACTCCCTTAAAACAGCTTCTGTCTGTGAAGTTCCAATCTGCTTCTCACCTGGCTCTGCTTTTGAATACAAGGAAAGAAAATGATGCAGCAGTTCAAAGACTGCTTTAAAGATAATATTTTGCTAAGGTTTTATTAACATGAAAGACAAGTTACTTTCATAATACCCTAACTTGGTTATATTTCTGTTTCAAGATGAATCACAGAATAGTTTGAGTTGAATAAAAGCAGATTCATCTTATGTTTGAACGCACATGACAGAATGGGTTTCATCAGAAAATATAAACAAATGTATTATAGGAACCTGTAATGTGCACAGCCAATCTGAACTTACAGGTGAAATTTAAGGCATCATAAGAAAAACCTGGCTGTATCCAGAGCACTGAAGAGTCTGGAACCACACCATGTGAAGGGAAAACCAACCAACAAATCTCCTTCTGACACAGCTACATATCCCTGGTTAGTAAAACCAAGAAATCTCTTTCCATGCTCATGAAAGCGACTGGCACAATCCATCTGGTTATCTACACCTAATACAGAAGCAAATCCACTATACCTAGAAATAACTGTTTTGAACAGCAACTTCATAAGCCAAAATTTGAATTTGCATACTGTTGATTTTCTTGACAGACAAAAGTACCTTGTTTTCTCTATAAAACCAAGGCAACTTTCTTCCCCCCTACTATTTTTCAGTGGGATTTCAGATGATCATTATCATGGACGTTTCTATGGACATCTCATAGTATCTATGACAGTTACATTTAAATAATGGATTTTTAATTCCTACCTTGATAATAGGCCATCTTAATGGTTTTCCACATTTCTAGATCGTTTCAGAACACCAAGGATTAGGTGACAGGCTACCTGTAGAGTGTGCAGAGATTAATCCTATAGAAGAATCACTAAATTAGTTCTTTCCTTTCCTAAGCCACAGGATATTGCATCTTTATAGAGTTAAGAAATACGATGACTGAATTCCCTACTCTGCAGAGCTTAAGTCATTTGTCAGTACTAGATGAGATTTAATTAAAAAGTGTTTCAAGTGAGTGTCATGAAAGTGTTCCATGATGCTTTTTTCTCACTAATCATCTTCTCTAGCATACAGTACAATGCTAATGCACTGGCAATTCATTCAGAATTTTCTTATAGTACAAGTCACTTTCAAATTGTGCTGAAGTAATCTTGAATTTGGGCTGTCCAGACAGGTGTATCTAACCTGCTCTATCTGTGCCACATCTGGGCAAGAAACACCCCTGCAACATGCATACTGGCTAGGACATGACTTACATTGACAACTTTTCCCAGGAATATTACAAGGGTCAGACGTAGGTTGGATTTTTCTGCACTTTTCCTGCTGTGTTTTTTTTTGTAAGAAAAATAAATCCATGATGCAGTAAAGCATGCTGTGCACTTGACACAGAAGATAAGGTGCACTGTGATCTTCTATTCACCTTGCAGCTTATTCCACTCTCGTGCTAGTCCTGCAGAAAGCAACATCATCTCCCTAACGGTCTTTGTCAAGAATAATTTTTCCTGCCTGGAGCTTTAGTAAACATTCAAAAATACTGACCAAGGCTACTGAATATGCTCAAAATATGGTGGATTGAACTTTGTAAAGGAGTTTGCATTTTTTTGCTCCATGGTTTCAGTACTAGTGTTCAAGGAACTAGTATCTTCCTCCTATATAAGGAAAAGTTTAGTGTTGAGGCATCCAAGGCAAGCATTTGGGAAGAACTGATAGCTGAAAGCCCAGAGCTGAACAAGTAACAGACTTCACACTAATCTGAAACAGAAATTTAAGTTTTAAATATCCCACCCACAACACAGAAGTTGCTTTTTTTTCCCCCCTCTCTAGCTTATCAGCTGAATTGAATGACAGATTTTAAGAGTGCATCCTTGGTTGAGACATTTCCTTTCAAAGGGAGCTCTACCCTTTAAGAATGCTACACAATATACTTGTTGCAAAACTAATCTCAGTTAAGAGCAGGAAAAATCAGTATTAGCATTAGAAAACACTACTCACTTTCAGTTAATTCAAGCCTATCTTGATTGCACTTTTACACTACTGTGTTTCAAGTAGCCTAAAAGCTGGTATGTCTACCACAACAAAGGAAAACAATTAAAAATTATAAATACAATAAAAGTGGAGAGTGATTATCTTATTTTCCTCAATATACGAAGATTAAGGAGCACTCAAAAGAATTACCAAAGTATGTTCTATGTTATGTTAATCTTGTTCAGGCCCATACTCTTCTAGAATCAATAAAAGGAAAAGAAGTGGCCAGCAGACAAAGGAGAGAGAGGTCAGAATCACAGAATATTCTGAGTTGGAAGCGACCCACAAGGATCTTCAAGTCCAGCTCTTAAGTGAATGGTCCGTACAGGAATCGAATCCACAACCTTGCATTACGGGCACCAGGCTGTAACCAACTGAGCTAATCTGAGTGTGGGCTTAAATCAGATTAATGCACCTATAATCCAACTGCTCTAAGTATGTCTCTTCAAGCACTGAGCTCATGTACTTCGTTAAGCCTATAACTGGATGGCATCACCTGGCTGGCTAATTCCAGGTCAAATTTCAGACAGCACTGCAGATGTTTTATAAGTGGAACACAAGTCAACTGGCTCATTGAGTAACTCAACATTCGTTGAATATGCATTCACTGTTATTACAAAACCCCTCATCACATCAGTAAGAAACATAAAAAGCCTAGATATATTTTACCTTTAGATTTATTATTATTTCAGAGGCACTTAATGTCTTACATTTATATAGCGCCATTTCCCCCTCCAAAACACTT
The DNA here is from genome assembly GCA_035583185.1 of Anabacerthia variegaticeps. Lineage (NCBI taxonomy): Eukaryota > Metazoa > Chordata > Aves > Passeriformes > Furnariidae > Anabacerthia > Anabacerthia variegaticeps. The sequence goes on along the minus strand of JAWWEW010000006.1, from coordinate 17,482,934 downwards.
TACAGTATTTACACACAGGAATGTTTCCCACCACTGTTGAAATGCAGCCATCTGACTATTACCAGTACCATCTTCAAAGCACCAACAGTTTGAGACTGAAAGTATTCATCAGTATTCACTTTGTCTTACTAAGATAGTTCAGAATTCCGATTTACGAACTTCCAGCTTGTGCTATTAAAGAAACGTAACAACTAAAATACAGTATCACAGTGCAATTCTGCAACAGAACTGAGACTTGGATCATTTTCATTAGTTTTTACAATCATTCATTAGATCAAGTCTATCTCAAACACTTTAGTGTAAGGCCTTTTAAGAATATAATTCTAAAACATCATTCTTTTTTATACTTTCTTTATAAGTCTCTCCTACAATCTAGCACAGAAGAGTGTTTTTCTTTCCTTCCAGTATATTTAGAAACACTAAGTCTGGCCCTAAGGAGATACCAGCATCCTCAGTTTCAATGAACTTCATGGCATCTAAAGGCAAACCTATTCCTCCTTGGTTTTGGAGATGGATTTTTGTTTGTTGTTAGTTTTAAAAATAAATAGATTACACAAAATTCTGTTATAACCAGTTAAATTGTAAAGTACAATTGGGATTGGCTGCTGGGGGGGCTAGGTAAGTGTGCTGTGTGTGGTTTTGCCTGTCAGCAGTAAAGATACATTAAAGTATCCCAAGTTTACTACTCCACTGCAAAAGACTGCCCTAATTACAAAGATCATTGCAACTGTCTCGTTTTAGAGATTAATTTTTTGTCTCTCTAAAAGGCTACTAAAACAGCCCTTCCAAGAGAAGTTGCATCTGTGCTGAGAACTTTCACAAAATAAAACCCAAACAAAAAAAACCTCCTGACATAACAACCTATCTGGCATCCCTATTTTCATGGTTACAATTAAGAAAAGACTACAACCTCACAAACAGCATGCTGCTACCTGCTACGTTTCAGCTGATGTGAGGATCTGAAAGAACAGGAAAAAGAGATTAGTTAAATCAGGTATCTATTTGCCTTCTTGTTAAACAAGCACAAAAAATTATTCTGGTACCTTATTCTCCTGAATATGCCATACTTCAGAGAGAAGCTTTTCTGATTTTCATTGATGCATTATACTCTGAATCTACAGTGGTCACTAGATTCTTGTATCAGGATAGCTGTTTGCATTTGAGTACTTTGAAAGAATAGTGGCACGTAGGGGCAAGAACCACGATAAAAGGAAAAATATTAACAGGTAGCAATTTCAGCGTGAAAGATACTGACTGATCAGGCTGGGTAAAAATTAACAAACAGCAGTGCATCCAAGTACATACCCATCTTATAAAAACCTGGGGTGGTTTTTTTTAACCTAACCCTTGATAAAAGATGCACAGAGAACAGATGTAGTGCATATTTTATGCATGCCTTCATGTAGTGCATTCCTATATTATATCTTACATGGAACACTAAAAAACTACTAGACCTTCACTGTAAAACAGGTATTGTAAATTTTTGTTTTAAAGCCTAAACACCAGTTCAGTTTGAATTATACCTTCCAATTCCCTGATCACAAAAATCACCTTGCTGCATTTATGTTTGTTAAAGTCAAGTGACAACCACAGCAATCAATTGCATGGAAAAAACAGTCACAGTAAACTATTTTAAGAGTTTGGTTTCTTCAAGGGGATTTGGCAGCTGGAACAAGAAAACTAGCAAGGACTAGAGATCCTCAGACAACAGTGAGAATCATTGGTAAATAATTTGTATCAGAAATCAAGAAACATCATGACAAAAGAATAAACAAAGAATGAAAGCATTGCTTCAGACTTCACAGCCTGGAAGGCCAAACTGGGAGTACCATTAAAACTTACTTTCAAATTTAGATCTGAAGGGTAGCTAATATCAGAAGATCTGATTTTTTGAAGAGGGAGAAAAGGAGTAACTTGGAAAAAGTAAGTGCTGTATCACAGGACTGAACACGAGACAGACAACAGTCTGCTATTTCACAGATTAGCATTTTTGAGCCCATTCTAACCTCTACTGATTTAAGGAGAGGAATGACTGGACACACACTCTGTTCTGTTTCTTCTTGTGGGAGTCATTCATTTTTTCAGAGCTAAAAACATGCACAAAATTGTTTGATACAAAGATCATAATTTTTCTTTCCCCCTTTTTTTTCTGTGCACCAGTCCTTTCCTCCCTCAACCTCCTCTCAACTATTCATTCCCATACTATTTCTCTGAGAGAAAAAGGACAGTTGGAGAAGGGGATGGACAAAGCTCTTGCTAAACTGGGAGAGAATGGGATTGCTGAGCTGCACAGAAAACTTCATGGAGAGACAGACGTTAAACAGAATCCAAAACCCAGCAAAGAACAAGCTTTTTTTTTTTTTTTTAACCACCAGAAGGAATTAGTTTTGTCTTTTAGTTTCAGCTCATCATTTTTCAGCAAGGGCACGTTGGCTACATCACAAGGCTTGGACAAGGAAAAGGCTCTGTCATTTAACAGGGCACATATCTGGAGATGGGACAATGTCCTGCACCATGTGAGATTGCTCTGAAATATGCATAGAACAGAGCAAAAATCCAAGACTGCTTTGCAGGAACAAGAGAGGTAGCAGCCCTAATTTTAACAGGGCTTTTCACTGAAGGGAAAGAAGGTCTACAAAAGTCAAATCAGCCGATTTCAAATGGTTTGCATCCCAGGATGAATCAGGTTACACCAATTTAAGCCCAATTTAATTTAGGCAGGTTTTTAAACCACAAGAATAAGGACATTCTTAGTACATATCAATAATTAAACCAACATATACACAATTAGCAATATCCTACATAATAGTAAATGTTTAACAAGCTGAGTAATTTTATGGTACATTGTCTGACATTCTAAACACTTCCTGTAATCATCAGTCTCTGTAGCAGCTCAGTTTTTGACTTTAAGATCCAAATTCAACTGTGTCTTCAGTTATTTTCTTAAACTCGTAGTTTCCTCTGCCATCCATATGTAAGTAGAACTGAAAAAAAAGAACGTGGTATTAACCACCTAAAAATTACTCCATCTATAAAGGCCTAAATAAACTTTATTTTAAAGTAGTTTTAAAAATATAAAAACTTTTAAAAATTTTAGCAAAATCTTAAACTCAGCTAACCAGAGTAACCTGCTTCTACCTCACATTTCATTAAATACCTCTACAAAAACATTAAACTGGTTTTTTTCCATATCATACATCAGGCCACACCTAGATTTAACTCTCTCTTGGGTTTTGTGACAATATACTTTAAGTTATACATTCATCCCTGTGTATTCATTCAGTATTTTTACCCACACATACAGTGTGTCTGCACAGAAAGAACAGTGAAATCTTAGTTAGCAAGAAAAGAAGTCCATGTATTAGAGATGAACTTCTTCTTAAAGCATAGATATATTAGGTATAGTGAAAGCAAAACAACTCCATACTGTTTACTGGATTGTAGCTCAAGGGGTTTTTTGAGTTTAAGATAGAAGATTTCAGCACCTAGTGAGCCATTCATATTTTTGTGGCTGCTTTTACAGATACATAGAGAGATTTTTGGATAGTGTTCCTTCATAACTAGAAGTATAAGATTATTTCAAAAAGTGAAACTGGAATATGAAAGTAAAGCTTAAAAAAATCCAAACAAACAAAATGACAACACCTTGAATTGCAAAGTCAATTTAAGTCAGTCAACAAAACCCCCTCCACCTACAGATATTCTGAGTAAAGCAAGGGGTACATACATCATGATGTTTCCAGAGGGACTTCCTGTGGGAAACAGTGAAGAGAGTGATGCCAACCTATATGATGAAAATACCCACAAAACAGTTATTTTTTTTCCTCATGGGTTAGGTGTCCTTTATTTTTCAGCATTATATCAGATGAAGATCTTAAATTCATAACCACAAACTTCCAGACTATTATTAACACTATGCATATATAGCCTTAATACAATACTTTGCAGGGGGGAAAAAAGCAAGCAGGAGGGCTTTCTTATTTTTAACTGATTTCACCATTCTTTTGCTCCGAATGATTTGTCAGAATGAACTGGGCACAGGAGGTAAGGTAGGAGGCAGCTAAAACAAAACCTGGTGAATAAAGCCTGACAACAAAAAAAAACCCCAAATACATAAAAGCTATACTGAATTATAAACTTAGAGTGATAATTTAAAGGTCAATAACCTTTCTTTGTTTCCTTGCAACTCAGCTAACTATTCATCCTTAACAGCAGTAGCAAGGACAGAATGGCTCTGATGATAAAACAAGGTAACATTTTTTCTTTCTGCAAGGACAGCTTAACAAGGAATTTCTTAACAAGGAATTTTATTTTTCAGTAACATGCATTAGCCACTTGGCAAGTACAAATGAATATTCAAGTTAACAGAATAATAAGTATATGAAAAATAGACTTTAAAATTGTCAGCGTGTTGACATCAATGTGGTAAAAATAGTTCACGAAATAATGTCCCCTCTTCTGCAGAGTCCTCACCTACTGTCCATTCACTACTACAGAAGGCTCCTTAAATTTCCAAGCATGTATTTCAGTGCATGCACAGCTTTGCTCCATTACCATCCTGAGAACAGTGCTACTCAATAACTAATGTTATTTCAAGCCCACTCTTTCCCAGACTGGGGGTGTGAAATTGAATCTTACTTATATTTCACATGGCTCTACATAGACTCTGAAATGGTGAGTTTAAGAGGAAAAGGAAAAACAAAACTACACTTAATATCATCATGTTTTCCTAGAGTGCTTGGCTTTTCCTATCTCAAAATAGATGGAAGTTAGTTTCCAGCCTTTCACTTCTGTTGTCCTGCCCAAAAGAAAGCTTATGAACAACAGAAAAGTCTAAAATTTTAGATTCTTTGATCTTGACATTTTAAGACTATCTGGAAAAGTAAGGTTACTCAGGAGTTAGGAAGAGTTCTCTGTATATCACAGAGGCTATGTGTATATCTGAATTATTCTAAGATTACAAAACAATTACTGAATTCTAATGTGCAGAACGTTGCCTACGATTCTAAGCTTTTTTGGTAGGTTTGGGGTTTTTTTAAATTTTTAGTCTACACTAGGCATAAGGAAGAGTGGACTTTGTATGATTTTAAGTTTTGTCTTGACACAAAGAGATACAATTCCAGAAACAAAGAGCTTACCTTTCGGCAGTGGCTGTAAATGTAGCCTTCTACATCGACACTAACAGCACTGGTGCACTCATCCAGAATTGCAAACTGCGGCTTGTGATAGAACAACCTTGCCATCTGGAACGCAAACGGAAAAAAGCTGCTGTGGATACAGAACTGCACCCAGCAGTGCAGCGCTGGAAGTTAAACTAAGAACTAGTGTCCAAAAATTTACTATAGCAAGGGAATTAAGTTGGTACCCACTGACACCTGAAAATTCTAGAGTGCAATATTATCTTTACTTTTTTTTTGAAGACAATTCTTTTAGGACTTCTGCTCATACAATGAAAGCATAAGACATGGTAAAAGGGTGGTAAAAGGTCAACGTTTTCCTTTAAATTTCAAGTGCAATAAACACTATTTTCGATTGTTTTCTCAGTATTCAGGTATTTCATATTTTGGTGGTTTCTCCTAAGAAAAATATTAATATTTAGTAAACAAAGCTAGTTTACAATTCAGATTTTATTTTTTACTTATGTTCTGTATTTGTTAAGCATTTATGCTTTTGAGACGTACTGCCATCCTCTGTTTTTCTCCCCCGCTGAGGACATCCATCCAATCCTGAACACTATCCCAGCCTCCTTCACGTTCCAAGATTTGACCCAGCTGAACATTATCCAAGTACTCCTTCAGCACCTTTTATGGAAACAGGAATCAGAAATAAAGCTTATGTGAACTTAACAAAGAAATGGTCGAAAAAGGTTATAAATGATTATTATACCATCGTGTTCTCAATCCTGGCAAATATTAAAATCAAATTAAATGCAGAGTTTTTAACAGCAGTATCAGTACTACTAAATCTGAAGCATTATTCATCCTAAGCAAGACAAAGAGTTAATGAACTAAGTATGATTACCTGGTCAGAAATCCCTTTCCTTCTCTGATCTTCCAAAGTATCTGGATATATAACTTGATCTCTGAGCGTTCCAAGAGTCATGTACGGTCTCTGAGATACAGTTAGAACCAAAGAAACGTGTCAAATATTTCTAAACACAGTGGAAGTAAAAAGAAAGAGAACACTATTGTCAGATAAAGTACTTGGTCTTACCTGGGGAACATAGAACAACTTTCCTCTTACAGGTTTTGTTAAACGCCCACCAAACAAAGGCCACAACTGGAAAGGAAAAAGGTTAAAACTTGACAAAAAAGTCCAATTATAACAGTGTTTTGCATTCTCCCTCATTTGTTTTAAAAAGTTCCCTTACCTCACCCAGAACACGGAACAGCGAGCTCTTCCCACACCCATTTGGCCCACAAATCAGTACATTTGCACCAGATCGAACCTAAAATGCAAATCCAACACATCAAAAATGCAGTGAGAAGTGCTGTTGAAAGCTTTAAAAACAATAAGACAATCTGCTATCATCACAGGCTTGTACACACATACTTTCTGACATTACAATGAGCAACAATCAATTTTTTCCCCCGACCAGTTTAGCACCAACTGCTGGAAGATAACACACTTGTAGTAATAAAAACTTTTTTTGGGAAAATAGCTCATTGCCTTTTTTTTAAAGCTACTATGATGTCTTGTCTGTACTTTTTTATAAATCAGATGACCTTTGAAATCATCATCTTCACTTGAAAATTTTATATTAATATAATTTTCTATGAAAATAAAAAAACCTTACCTCAAAGTTAAGGTCTTGAATCAAAACATCTCCATTAGGCGTCACCAATGGAACATGATCAAACCTGTATGCATTGTAACATTGAAAAAAAAAAAACCCCAGTGGAAAAAAGAAATTAACACTGCATACTTCAGAGATTTATGGAACACAGCAAGACTTCAGCAGTACCTCATTCACTCTCCCAGTTTCCAGCCATAAACAACTGAGGAAGTTCTTGAACCAAAATGGTACCTTAGCATTTAAACATCTACAGGGTTTTTTTTTTTTTATCCCCTCCACATCTTTGTTTTCCAACTCCTTCTAAGCCTTTGGTCTCCAAAATATCTTGTGGATATAAATGTACATTTAAAGATGCATGTCATTTTAAACCTATTAGTGAAGTGTATTTCTTTACTTCTAGGATACACAATGAATGACTTCTCTGCTCACCTCCCCTTGCCTTTTTTTTTAAATGAAAATAATAAAAATAGCTGTATGATCTCTTTCTCCCCTTCCTCCTCTACTTCCCTATCTGCTTTCCACACTGACTAGATTGAGGTTTCTTAATCTCTTAACTGTATTTTATGCCTTTAAGTAGTAATACCATGTCGAGTTCCTCAGACTGCACAGAATGAAGGAACTGATCCCTACACAAGTACATCAATGACATCTCTAAGCATGCAGAATTACAAGCAAATATTCTGAAAATGAATACAGTTTCACCCCTGATTTTTACAGATGAACTATATAATGGAATAAAATCCATAAAGAACATATTTCTAAGAGGAAACAAAATGGTCTGGAAAGTGATATTCCAAAGGACAGTAAGAAATGTTATCAAAAAGCCTAAGTCCAGAGAGCAGATTATGTTTTCTGCTAACATGAGTGAATAAGGATTGACTTACAGAATAGAAATGCTGAGTAGACATGAAGTGGAATTAATTGTAAATAAACTATAGTACAAGAGGATTTGCAAATTGTAATAATATGTACTAAATTCTCTATTAAAAATCATAGAGAGGAAGAAATAAGTGCCAGTACACATGAAAAATATTGAACTTGTGGAAACTTTGTACACATACTTGATAAGGTTATCAGTGTTGATAATTTCTCCAGATCCAGGTATTAAAGGCAAAGCTTGCTTCTTCTCTGCATCTTAAATTAAGTAAAAAAAGTATTAGAGACTGGAATACTACACAGAGATGCACATACAACATATTATGTCACCTCTACCTTTTTCTTGTGATATCATAGTACGCTGGTATTTGCCACTGTTCAAGTCCTTCAGAACCTGCATTAATTCTGTAATTCGAGCTGTAAAGCTGAAAGAAAATAAAAATAAGAAATCCATAGAACCTCTAATAAATACTGTTAAACTGTCAAAATGACAAAGTTATTCACCTCAGCATAGAACCAGAATGTTACATTTTAGAGTTGTATTAGATTGTCCACTATTCACAATATTAACACAATCCTTTTAGTGTAATAGCCAAATTTTTCTTCTTAACATATATAAAAAAAAACAGTTTGGGAAATTATCAATGCAAAATTGATTTCAGAGCATTTGAGAACACCTTTTCAAGTAAACATTCAATCTGTATGTTGCTACTATTCAGATGTCAAATAGTGGACATAATTAGCACATCTTCAGATATGCTTTCAGCATAAAATGATTTTAATTTTTAGGGTGCTGCAAAGAACAAAGCACACAAGTTTATTTTAATTCTACAGGCAGTTTCTTACAATGAGACAAGAAATAGCAACAAAAGTTTAAGAAAGATTCTTTTACAGAACTACTATTAAGCTTACCCAGCCAATCTTGTCATTTCACGGCCTGCTAGGACTATTCTGCCCAAAGCTTGAGACATTCTGAGTAACATTCTTCCACTTTGGTAGTAATCCTAGAGTAGAAGAAAGTCTCTTTATGTGGACTAACAAAACTTAAAATCAGGAGATTGTTTTAATTCTGGTCTATTTACCTCCAGAAGTTCTGCATGAGTACTATTTTGATGACGAGGATCAGACAGGTTCAAAAATGGACGACTCACAACCAGGTAACCAACCACAGTGGCAAGGTCTGCAGTTTAAGAATAAATATTAAGCTACACAATAAGAAAAAGACAATTCTCATGTAAAAAGTTTGTTTTGTTATTTATAGAAATTCATTAGCACTGGACAAACACTTACATTTGGCAATGATTGTATCAATGAAACCCATAGAGAACCGGAACAGGATGAAATTATGCAAGTGTTCCACCTAGTAAGTTACAAAAGAAAAAAGTTCAAACTATATCAGTACTTGTTTTGCTATCTTTTATTATTTTACAGACATTTGATTCCAAAGAGTTATCTTTCAGCACGTCAGATACCCCAACACACCTCTACCTAACAAGCACTGCACAAGAGTCCCTGCTGGCAAAGACTTGTACTTGAGATCAAAACAAGCTACACGTGAAATTACATAGTGAGAACACTAATTGTGGTGGGTGTAAAGGAGGTAAGTGGCAAGAGAAAGACCATTTTATCAGAAATTTGTGTTCTGCTTAAAGCTTTCTGGTTTATTTTTTAATCTAATGATTGCAGCAGCAAAAACACTGAGCCACTGTAATTCAATTTATAGGAATACCTGTCAAGAAACACCACAGTAGAACTAAAGCATTTTAAGCAAAACTTCAACTAAGAGATAAAAGACGGCTTACCAGTTTACGGAAGGTTTTGTGAATAGTCTGCTTTTCTCTCAAGTTTCCATTATAAAAAGCAATTTCTTCACTAAAAAGAAACAGATGAAAAGAATGCAACTTCCATTTGTTAAAGACAGTCTTTGAAAAAAGTCAGCCATAAAATATGGGAATGTAGCACTTTCAGTTACATTATGAAATAAGGGTTTGTACTTTTTCCTTATAGCAGAACATAAGCTCATTATATCCCAGCTACAGTTAGTCTTGATTATGGAACATAATGCACTTGCAAGTTACTTTATAATACGCTGCATAAAAATGCAAACACTTGGCTCAGAACTGAGTAGCATGAGACTTCCAAAATATATTTTAAGGTACAGCTTCCATTTACCCCACATATTGTCACTTTTATCTTGCCATCCAAGCAAAACTATACCTGTTTGTAATGAGCCGTGAGTTGACATATCTGTACTCCCCTTCATACTTTTGTTCTATAATAGTCATCTTGCCAATTGGTCTCCTCAAACGTGTAAGGAAAAACCCTGAAATAATCAAGTACGCCATCATGCTGGCTGGACCCTGTGAACATGAAAAAAGAATGAAAGCTTACCATCTACATGGTCTCAAATGGCAACATAAATACCCAGAATGCCCAGAAAGCATGAAACCCTTAATTCTTACCTCCTATGTACCTACATTACCAATTTAAGTACATTTGCAATTCCCACGACGTTCTCTTTGTACTACTGCTTTACTAATTCTCTGTCTCTAGAATCCCTTCCTACCCCAGCCTTCCACTCAAGTTTTTATCATCACCCAGTGTGATCTCTGTGTCCAACTGTCACAGCTTTTTTCATTAATAATTTCCTGGTCCTCTCTCATTTCCTCTCTTTTCTACCTAGTTCTTTGTCTCTACATTTACTACACTACATTGTCATAGCAGTCAGTGCTTCAATCCCATTCTCTTCTTTGATCTGTACATCTCCAGCACATATCCTGGTTCTCTCCAGCAGTCCTGGTAGAAATTGCTTAGTCTTCTGAATCCCAAGCTTCCACAGACCAGGGCTCCATAACAACAGGCCTAAATATTACTGAAGTGTGGTGTGGCATAAACCGCCTGTAGTAACTATTACAGAGAGCAGTGCAAAGACATCTGCATTGTCTGGAAAAGTTATGTAGGTTCAGTTAAGCCTTACTGCAAGACTGTCCCAGAGCTGCTACTTCTCAACTCGTGAACATTTTAGCGAAATGATGCATTATCAAAGCTGAAGATTTATTTCTGAAATGATTCAGCATACTGGTGGGAGGGGGGCAAGAAAATAATGATCACGCAGCTCAGTGCAAGCAATGGCTCCCCTTTATAGAGACCACACAGAAACAGAAAACTTATTTTTGCCCTTAAATGGAATTCATGCAAGACATAAACAGTCAGAAGGGTACTGTACTAAATAGGACTCTCAAATAACTAATAGAAGAAAATAAAGACCTTCCTTCTTTCTTCAAATTGTTGATCAAATGCCTAAAAATTCTGGGTTTTACTTTCCTTGCCTCATAATAGAGAGCACTAAAGCATACAAAACATTAAGTGCAAATGTATATTTTCAGTATATCCCTTGAAATAATGGATGAATCTAGAATTACCATCTAGAGTTTTCCTCATATTCCAAACAAGTCTATACAGGTCTATACAAGGCTATAAGCAAAGATGAGAAAACATACTTGTAATTCTAAAAAAACCATTTAATTTACCTGTGCTCCTATTGCACTTGTTAGCTTGAATATATACAAAACTATATCCAAGAAGGGCTGTAAAAAAAGCAAAAAAAAAGCCTTAGAACAGAAACACAAAACTAACACACAACGGTCCAGAAACCACCTAAAGAGCAGCTCTAGCTCTGCATCAAAAGCACAATACTGGTTAACCCATTACACAAACTAAAAGCTAAAACCAGGTCCCAGGCAATCCACATAAAAATGCACACAACTGTTTTGAGCTGACACCACATCCTAAATGTCTACAGCTATTATTCAAAGTTCTTTCTTGAAAGACTTACCTTGCTAAGGTTTGAGTACAGGTCCACTACACTGTTACAGAATTTTTCCACATCCTGTGTAAGGAGTTGATCTGGATTAGCTATTCTGTTGTCCAGATTTCCCATTTTGTAGTATGTATAAGCTCTGAAACAAAACAATAGGTAAGAGACAGAAAAAAAATCATTACCTGGGATCTGAAATAACTGGAAGCCCCTTGGCTTCACACAACTTAGACAGAAAGTAGTGCAAACATTAAATGACTATATGGAGTAAACATAGCTCGTGCTTCTGCCTGGCCAAATTCACATTAAATCCTGAAGGGTTGTTTAGGCTCCAGGATGTCCTAGCGAAAGCTCAGGCCCATGCTGCTATTGAACGTAGTCAGAAAATGCTCACAAACTCTGCTTCAGCACATCCCACAATGAAAATTGAGCAGAGAAGGACAGAAGGAGCTACTCAAGCTCATGTACCCAACTCAGTCTGCACTAAATGAAAGGAACTGAAGTACTTTGGAAGCTGACTCAGTCATGGAAGCAGTACAGTGCTTTTTCTGACCTCCAATTGAGCCAAATTTGCTGTCTTTATATCTGTGCCATGTACAACTTAGAGAAGCCACTTATCCTCAACTGCAAGTTAATTGAAACCAAAAGTGTTTTCTGAGCAATGTACCTAACCTATTGACTACCTTGCAAATTTCTTACAATATAATAAAAATTATTTGAATCCATTTTAAAAAAACCAACTTTATACTGTAGGGTAACAAGGTGTTACTTACTTAAGATATTCCTCATAGAGGTATCTGGTAAGTCTTACTCGGAAACAAAGTTTCAATTCATTTAAACCGTACTTCAGGAAGTTATTCACTAAAGAGATCTAAAATAAGAGACAGTATTTCATTATTTAGCTAACAGGATTGAATATACTTAGATCAGTTTGCAGCATAAATTGTGTAAACACTTTAGAACAGGTGAATTCTCCCCTTCAAGTCAACAATACCATTAATACACCCAAAACCAACCATATAGGGTCTGTAGGACCACTACGTAGGTTTCTGTCTCCAGTTCCCAGTGGCTCTCACCATTTAAAAAATTATGCTCATATAGCATATTTTCAGCTCATCTGATAAGCTCTAGAAAACAGTCACTGTTTGAAAACCATTCCCTTAAAGTTTCAATTCATTTCAGGAACATTATCTATTAGACTGCAAGAATTTTTTCTATCTGGTGCTGATCAGAGATGTCAACAAGCTGAAGGAAAGTTAAAAGGTGGAAAAAAACATAACAAATTTGTGAAAAATACAAGAATTATAAAAATTGACATCTAAAAAGAAATCTCCATCTTCAATGGTGCCAAAAGAATCCCAAATCTACTGAAACATAATCCAATCCATAAGATGTTGTTATGCAGTACTAGAGATGGTACATTAAGCTACAGTCAAAATTGGCATCAATAAAACCAACCTGAAAACCTAAACATATCTGTTGGAAAAATAGCTGTGACCAATAAGGAGATGAGCTGATAAAGTCTGCCACACACTGGAGCCAGAAAATTAAGTATGTCTTAATACATGTAAAACAACCCATTTCTATGAGTTTTAAGACATTCCTGAGAGATCTTTTCCTCAAATTCTTAATTGACATACAAAATATGTACTGCTAAAAGGTCAGAACAAGTAGAGCACTTACAGCGGGCATTGCGGCAATGAAGTTGAACAAATATTTCTTGAAATCTTTTCTGCTGCGGCCAATGATAGCACTGTAAAGGACCACCAGCTAAGAGTTAGTTACAAGAGAAACAACAGCCTTCCATGGATGAATTCTCAGAGTGACAGACTGAGCAGTCATCTCCCTTCTGCTCCTGCTGTAACTGGCCACATTAAGGGCTCAGAAATTCATGGTCACAGAATACCAGTTCTTCCCCTTCTCTGCTTTCAAAGATTCTCACACGAGACACAAAGCAGTCCTTCCATTCTACAAAGCACTAAATGTGTCTCCTGAAACACAGTATCATTTTGAATTCACACTTCAAGACACATTCTGAATTGTTTCAATTAGTAACACCATCAACAAGAAAAACCGGAGGTCTAAAAAATTATTTTCTAACACACACAGAAAGACTGAAAGCATTGCTTTTATCCAGCTCAGTAGGAAGAAATAACAGTCCTTATATCCACGTCTAAGTTCATGACATAAAACGTCTATGCAAGCACTATTCTGAAGTGCCTTCTTAGACATTCATTTCAACAAGATTTATTCTTCAGCACACAAAATGTGACCACAAGAAAATTTAATAAATCACTTAAAATAATAATTTAATATTTTTATTAATGAACAAAAATAACTTAATGAATAAATCTTTGTTTAAAAAATAAACTGTTTGCAACAGCAGAAAACGCAGATTAAATTTTTTTTCTTTACTAAAATATAGTGGTCCCTCCCCAAATTGCAGCTATATCAATTTTCTGTTCTAAACAAGCAAGTGATAAAATGTCTGAATACGCATTCTGACAGACTACTTTCCCTGTTAAACACAGGAAAGAATGTTTAAAAATAACAAGCATATAAGTACCTTTCAATGACTGTTCCATTTTGAATCATCCAAATATCACAGTAAGTGCGGACTACCAGCATCACAGCAATAAGCAGCAAATAACCTGTCTGGTTCAACCACAGAAGTGTAACAGTTAAACAATGGGTAAAACTCACCACCGTTTTCCAGCAAGCAGCCCCACTATCTAGCAGAACCGTATTACTCTGCTGCCCTCAGCTAATGTAATATTTGGTTACTTTTTAGGAAAAACATCAGCACAGAATATTTTTAATAAAGTACTGAATAGATTTTTATGGAGGAAGTTTGTCTTTTAAAAAGCTGTATTTGGTTGATACCTATACTGCACACACCTTTTAAGACGAAGGATTGCAAGGATAAAGATGGTACTTCTTTTCTGACACCTTTCTGCCATAAGGTTGCAAAAGACCCCTGAACATCGCCTGCTTCAACTCCCCACTCAAAACAGGGCCACCAGTAACCAGTCAGACCTTGGACCATTGATCAACAAACCTTTCACCAGAATCATCCAGCCAGTTTTCTATTCACTTCACTGTCCACTCATCCACCCAATTCACTTTGGCTATCAGGGTACTAAGGGAGACCTTAAGAGTCAAGGTCTCACCAAAATCAAAGGAAGTACTCAATATGCTCTGTTCCTCCCTTATCCACACAGTCATTTGTCTCATCACTGTGAGCAATCAGGGTAAAATGGCATGATCTGCCATTGGCAAATCCATTTTGCAATCCCTTTTTTGTCCTCTGTGTGGCCAGATTTAGCTTTCAGGAGAATTTGCTCACAGCTTTACTAGGAATATGGCAAAGTTGACCAGCCTATACCTTCCTGTATACTTGTTTTCAAATATGAGAGCGATGTTTGTTTTATGGTGGATCATCAGTAAACTCTTCTGATGGCCATGACCTTTTGAAGTTGATGAAGGCCAGCTCTGTGAGCAATCTCACAGGCATTCCCATCCATGTTTCTACCTTCCATGTACTTTCTTTTAGTAAATGAGGTGTTGAAAGTCCCTGTTCACACAGGCTAAGCTGATTGTCATGCTTGTTCTACATTCTGTACATTGGAATTTCACTGCTCATGCCCAACGTATGTTGAAGTTCTTACAGTTCATCGCTTAGGTTCTGAGCTCAACTAATACTCTTTTTGAAAAAAAGAATAAAATTGTTCTGGAAAGCATTAGAAAGATTTCAAGGTAAACAATTTTATTTTTCTGAATTCTATTCTGCATAGCTTTCCTGCAATGAGTTTAACAGACTTTTTAACAAATTCATTTTCTAATAAGGGTTGCCCCAGACATAAATTACTAAAGCAAAATTATGGATGAACTGCATGCTATTTAAAGATAGGAAGCATTTGCACACAGAAGTGTACTATACTGCATCAAACAAGCAAAACGCAGCTGCCCATTTAAAAGCCACGCTATAGACGGTAGTTATTAGCTGAGAGTAAACGATTTCTCTTGTAAATGAAACCAGAATGCAATTTTTTAGTGA
Source organism: Anabacerthia variegaticeps (assembly GCA_035583185.1). NCBI lineage: Eukaryota > Metazoa > Chordata > Aves > Passeriformes > Furnariidae > Anabacerthia > Anabacerthia variegaticeps. The sequence goes on along the minus strand of JAWWEW010000006.1, from coordinate 17,467,388 downwards.
TCTAACAACTGAACATAAATTTAGATTTTTATATTAATATGCTGCTATTTTAAAACATGTAGCAGAATTTTGTCCAATTCAAGCAATGTATATGCTTTTGTTTAAATTCTGTAATTTCAAAAGAACCTTGACTCCATTTTTAATTTTTACTGCAGGCAAAGCTTACCTCTTTGCAAAGTGTTCTAGGGACCATTATTTTCAGGATTCGACATATTCTTGCAATAAACACTCTGTCCACCATTGCTCGCTCCTTCTTTCCCTCTTTCTGCTGCATATAAAACAAGCAAAATAAAAGTGAGATTTTTTTTTTGGTAACGTATTATTTAACTGTTGATGTCATATTTTCTCTCTCCAAGTTATTTACAGCTACCTTCCTTCTGAAGCATTTGCAATATGTCCTTCCAACTTGCTCAGACAAATTAAATAAACTGTAAGAAGAGGGAGCTATCCAAACGAAATGCAAAACAAAGTAGCTGCCATGATACAAAATACCTTTTATTTCAAATTGATGTTAAGGGTCATATACAAACAATGCAGACCACAGTACTAAAACATCCAACTACAAGTTGTAATGCAATGTATCATCACTTAACATTGCTTGTCTCTAAAAGACACCATCAGCCAGTACTTTTAAAGATGCCTTCCAACATTTGTCTAGACAATCAATGGTTTAAACTCCTTGTCTGCAGTCCAAACCTTCTTCAAGGGAAACCAGAATTTTTCATTCCTTTACTTCTGCAAAATAGTGCAACACCTGATGCTTGACATACACCTTTAGGTTTATCCAGTGCAAGTCTTTTCTTAAGTTTTCAGAAGAAGATTAAAGTACATGGAATCTATTCACACCATCATAAGACCTGATACTTCTAATCATGGACTTTGCCTTTTGGTCTGTCATATTTTATTTCAAGATAAGCCAATAAACTTGGCTTAAAAGGATATAAGACAAATGAATTAACAAACACACAAAAGATCAGATATGCCAAACCTCCTAGCAGAAGTTTAAAGAAGTTTTTGGAAACTGTCAGACTCTACATCTTATTCCATGCTCTTCTCTCTTAAATAAAAGTAAATACAAGTTATACCAATCTACACACAGCTGTTTGTTGCTATGCATACAGACAAACTAACAACACTAGTCCTTACACATTCATAAGGCACTAAGAGATAAAAAAGCACATGGCACACATCAAGTGTATGTCATTATGGAGTCAAACTTCAGACTCCTGTCATTAACCTGACTCTTCCATTTGTTTCACTAATGCAAGCCTGAAAATACCATTCAAGTTACATTTGCACCATAGCCATCATTCTGTCCAAAGTTAAACTACTGTAAGAGAAAGTTTTAAAAAATCGTATTTTATTTAAAATTATTGAAGAATATATGACATGAAGAAAGAATTACCTCATTGTTCTGCAATGGTTGTTTTCCACTTCTTTTACTGTAGAGGAAAGAAAAAAAGTATTTTATTTGTTACTAGCACACTTTTCTTTGTCTTGACCAATACACAGAAGAGAAAGCTTGCAATTTATCCCTATTTCTTTCAAAGCAATGCAGTGTCTTCAGCAGGGCTACCTTTTATGTCAAACCTACACGCTGTTTTTATACAATTTCAATGAAACCTTACTCCTTCCAGCAACCAGTTTCATGTAGGGAAACTAAGCCTCACTCTTTCATCTCAGAGTTCTGCTTTACCTTGGCTCTGTATCATGAACTCCTAATGTTTTTCTGTTTCTCACATATACTTTACAAGCATGGCTACGTCGTTCCACTGACCACAAATGAGAACTACAGGAATGCAGATTCGGCAATCCAAGGAACTCAACTTTGATGTTTCCACACTATCTACATAAGCCAAACAGATTTGTTTGCATTGTATTTGACTTTCAAATAATGCATTTTACTATATATGGAGACTATTTGTTCATAAACATATGATGCAGGGGAACGAAGTCAGATTCTGTGAAACCAAGATCCTGCAAAGGTGTGCATTGGAATGGGAGCTAGTTTTTATTCTGTCCATTTTCCTTCTCCTGCATTATACAGAAAGGCTAGAAGAAAAATATTTATCATCTAGTCCTGACCAAACATTCAAAAGCACAATGCTATTCTTTTTCCTCTACCTTTAAGAAAGAAAAGCTGACATGTAAGACAGTTATAGTTGGTCTTTCTCCCTTTTGGAATTCTCAAGCACCAGATAAGCACGTGAAGCTGTTGGGAGAGTATGTATTTATGTAGTTTAAAACTGACCGCTAACCATATCAATTGCAACTTATTATTTCTCAACCATGATACTAAAACACTGAGAGTAGGCTGCCTTAAAACTACAATATTCCCACACTTTCAAGGCAGCACTTGAAATTACAAGGAAGCAGAAACTAAGAAAGGCACTGCTCCCACCTGCCTACATCAGAACTGCAGACTGCCACATAATCAGCTGTCCCACAACTTCATCAACAGCATCATTTCATTCATCTTTGTGCTTTAAAGCTCTGCGAAGAAAATATCTAGAATGAAACCTTGCCTATTTTAATTTATGATGATTAGAAAGATCTATGAATGTCTGACCAATGAAAAGAAATAACTTAATTACCATGAAAAGAAGAGGAAAGGTAGCAGAGGAATGTGAGAATAGAAGGGAAGGAGGAGACCATGAAAGCAAGCAGGGAGAGATGCCAGTTTAGCAAGAACTTAATTACAGGTAACAGAGACAGAAGCCTGAGAGAAGATAAAAATTTGGTAAGACTACTTGTGCAAAAGGTAAAATGAAGAACATGAAGGGCAGCAGAGGGCAGTTTGGGGGAGAAATAACTTCATAAATATTCAGAAGACATATAACATTTAACCAGGCTGTGATGGAAGTACCTCTGTGGAAATGGTAAGAGTGTGCACAGTCTAAGAAATAATCTAGTTAGAGGCTGCATCCTGGTGACAGAAGAGCAATGTATCGCTGGTACAAGAAACTTCTCAATATACCTTGTAATTTTTCAGAGTAGAAAAGATTGACCTATATTTTTAAAAGTGTCCTTGAATATGGACCATATCATATCTGGTTTGGCACTAAGAGAAAAGTAGTATTCTTAAGTATGAATAACTAGTTAGCAAACTATGTGGTTATTCACTAGGTGATTCATGACTTGCCACACTGTAAAATGAAAGCATGATGCTCTTGCAGATATGCTATAATAATTCCTATAAGCTTTGTTGCTTTAAGTCCTGCTAATGTCTGAAGTCACAACATTCGTAATACACAACTATTTCAGTTTTAAAAGGATCAGAAGTGACTATATTAATATATTACCTATTAAGAAGATAAGGCCCAGAATTAATCTAGCAGTTAGTTGAATATCTTTGATCTCTTTATTGATATATTTTTTCTATAGTAGTAGTTGAGCAGCTAAAACTACCAAGCTGGAACTGATTATCCACTAAAGCGAAAGAGGGATTGTTCAGAAAACATAATCTTATATTTAATTGTAAACTGACACTTAACTAGAATTTATAAAGTTTAAGATACAAGCATTTGTAAATTTAAAACCTAATGAAAAAAGTTTTAACAGTTTTGTTCTCTTTTTCTAGAAGAAAATTGTGCAAGTTCAAAACAAGACTAATACTTAAAATGAAACAATCTTATATATGAAGTCTAGAAGCAAAAAAAAAAAAGTGCCTAAATAGCTCTAATGTGGCTCTTGCTATTAGAAAAATAGTCATCCATTGTTATTTTAACAGGTAAAAACATTTTACGTGCAACAAAAGACTGTACTACAGCTCTGCCTGGAATAAAACTTCCACCAGCTGATTACTGCAGAACTGTTCCTTCTCCAGTCTCATTTTTTCAGTCCGACACCTCCTGGCACTACTCCAGACTCCACTACACTATTGTAGAACTTCTTCATGAGAACTGTGGCTGCATTCTCATTGAATTTAAAGACTAAATAACACCCTCAATTAGTCAGCAAGAATACAGCAAGACTATCTGCTTACAGCAGAGAGCTCTAGCATTTGGAATAGATTCAAGCTCTCTGTTATTCCAGACCTCTCATTTCCTTAATGCTGGAGCATCACAAGCCTTATTTGTGAAGGAAGGTAAGTGCTACATGCTGGCCAAATAACTCCTCTGGTATAGGGGCCATTGCTCCTTTGTGCTCTCACGGGCAAGAAGGGGGGGTGATGAAAAGGTTCTTGAAAAGGGTTACCCAGAAAATATATAGAAAAAAGAAGAAAAAATACAGTACTAAAACATTTCTAACACTGAGTCAAAAACTAGAATTTGTCATCAGATGTTTTCAAGATTCAACTGCATGAAGTCCTCAACAAACCAGTCTGAATTCAATGTGGATCCTGCTTTGGGCAGATACTTAGATTAAGTGACTTTTTGAGGCACCTTCTATCCTAAGCCACTTTTAAAAAGAATGAAGTAAAATTTCTTTAAGAACATCAAGACGCTAGAGGTATAATGGGACATGTATCACCTGAAGAAGTTTCAGGAAAAGCAGCATCTCAGAAGTAGTCTGCTATCGATTATTGAACTGCTCAGAACTTTTACAGCAAACAGATGTAAAAAGCAGAGAAAGGTATCAGCAGTACTTGGATAAGATAACTAGGCCAAACTCGTCATTCATACATGCATGGTAACTGAATAGCAACTTGCTAAAGATAAGTAAATAGGCAAGTAATTACCTAACAGACAGTAGGCAATACAACAAAACACTTTTCTCCAACACTGAGAAATGTGATCAGCCCAAACCAGTAAAATGTTTTAAAGAAACCAATAAAGAGATTCAGGACTCTGTACTGCCATTTGACAGCTGATCCAACTTCAAGGGCAGCAGTGTAGCACAGAGGGGAGGCAGAAAACTTGATAACGCCACGCAATTTCAGCCTCCAAATAAGTCCTGGTCACAGCACTCAGTCTTTTGACTCTATTTACACACCAGGTGAGGCTATTCTCTCTAAAGAAACAAGCAATACTGGTTACTCAAAAAAAGATCATTCTCAAAAACAACGAAGAAAGTGATTTGAGAAACTGTGAAGTCTTCAAGAGGCCATTGAATCTACTTACTGAAAGGCCTCAGGCATACTAGTTCCGTGGTATTTATTAGCAAACAGGAAAAAGTTAAAGGATTACTGTCTTTAGAAATACCTGTCTCCATCCAGAACAAAGGTCAGAGGAAGCAACGTACACTGAGCTACGCATAACAGGGAACTGAGATGAGAGTGATAAGACTTCTAGTTTAATGACACGTGAAGAGGAAACAAGAGCTTGAAAATATTACATCGTCCTTCACTGAAAAAACCTTACAAATTTCAGTCATGCTACCTTTCTTCTTTAGAATAGGAGGACTAGCTTCTACTCAACACAGTGCAAAACAAGAGTATCTGTTTCAGGATTAAGTGTAGCCATCTCAGAGAATTGTTACCTATAGGCAACCTTTGTATTCTGAAGACCTTATGTTCTGAAATGGCACTGGGCATTTTTCACAGCTTAAAAAAAACTCACACAAGATAAATGATTTTGTAATAGCTCAGGATCATTTGTGCAGTTTTCAGGTTAGTTTAGCAGACAAGATAACTACCGAGACACTATAAAGATAGAATAAAACTCAAATGGCCAAAGACAGAATACAACTGTGTGAAGAAATAAAAGCTATCATGAGAAAAGTGTGTTACCGTTCACACCACGCTCACTGGCAGGCACAGCTTCACAGTGCATACCCCGCACAGAGGAGTGGAGGGCAAAAGCACAGTTATTTCAGGTCAAGGGCAGCAACCTTAACTTGGAAGCCTGGGCACAGTCCAAAAGCATGCCCATTTGCACAGTACACCCTGAGCACAGACAGAAACCAAGAGCAAAATTTTCTTGGCTCTAGGTTGGTGCCTAGTTGCAGCATAACCAAAAATACTGTGAGGGGAATGTATTTTGGCAAGTGGACTCTGAGAAGGTCACATACACCTCTGTCAGTGCAAGCAGGAGCTCTGAACTGCTCTGCACTGCTAAAGCTCAAAGGTTTCCTTTGAGAAGGCAACAAAGCAGAACTGTTGTGGAGGAAATTCTAAGTTTCAGTAGAAGAATGCATCTCAATAACAAAGTTTACATGTAAGAAAATTCTTAACACTAATAATTTTGCCATAATCTGTGCTCTGGCCTGAGCTGTGGCTGTAGCTGTCCTTCATGGATAACAGGGGAAAAAGACTTCAAGCTAGTCGCCAAAAAAACAGGGAAAAAAAGCCCAACAAAACAGTTTCATGCTGTTACACACACTTACACTAGATCTTGCCTTAGATAGCAAGCATTTTATGCACCTTAGCAAGAGGGGAAACCACTAATTAGCTCCCCAGGCCCAAAACAAAACCAGTCTAAATGCTAGGAGAAGGGCTGAGTCATCGGGTTTCTCCTGTCTCCATACCCTCTAGCTGTAGACAAGTTTTCTGAGCCCCAGGCAGGTTTTTCTACACGACAGGATTACTAGAAAACGCATCTAAACACCAATGTGTATATTTTGTTTGTTTTTTTTGTTTTTTTTTCTTTAATGCCAGTAGTAGACTGAACAGTCAAATTCATATCCTGGATAAACTTATTTCCATGTAGTTAGCATAAAGTTGTTTTTGGTTTTGACACCTGTCACCTTTTACTCAAGTGAGAGAGGCTCCGTTTAATGCATTTATATACATGAAAGAAGTCTATTAATCCCCAGTAATATAATTTCTCCCTTGCTGTCAAAGAGCCATGACTCAACTAGAACAGGTCTCTTCATGTGAAGTACACTAGCAAAGCTCACCCAAAGATCTTCAGAACCTAAAGAAATTATGCAAACTAAAAAGCGAGAATAACATCCTAAATATATAAAAATTGAATAAAACCACACCATTTGTTTCAAGTTACAACTACCACTTGCTATGCTCCAACTCATGTGCTATATGTGAAAGCTCCTCCAAATGTTTGAGTATGTGTCTATTAACTCCAGTACACTTGTATCAATCACTGCCAACCTGCACGTTCACAGGCTGTGCAGCCGATGACATGATGAGTGACATCCACAGCCACTGTCAGAAGAGATTGGCTGAGGAGCCCAGTGACAGGCAAGATGAACCGTGTAAAACTATTTGACATACACTGTGTCTACAGCTCTGTTCACCTCTCTCCACTCAAAGGAGCCTTTCCCCTTGCTTTAGGCATGTGTAACCTCTAAGGCCCCAAGCATGCACTATTCTTGCTTTATGTGTTTTTTCCCCTCACAGGAGGGATGCCAATCACTTGGGCTTCAGAAGTTCAATTCATACAAAACTGAGTCCATGTCCTAGCATCCTCTGGATTATAACTGACACAGCTAGGTGACAGGAAAGGCCAGTGTGTCTAGGAACACAGTCTAAAATATTTCACTTTGTCGCCTTTCCACATATTAAAAATTTCTTCCTATTAACTCCATTCTGTTTATTCCCTTTCCCTAATCTTGCAGTTCCAAACTCTCTACCCTCCTTACTTCCTAATACTTCTTTCAGTCCCTCCTTCCAGCAGAAAGTTATATGAGTTAAACACCTTCTTTCTGAAAGTAATCGAAGTTCATTCTCTACTTGTGTAAGTACTTTATTTTAAACCGCACGGATATTTGGGAAAAATTTTCATTAGAGGGATAATGAGAAATATCTAGCTCTTTTATGTAACACCCCTCAAGGTTTTAATTCTGAGGCAATCAAATCTTAAGCAAATATTCTGTTGCTTCTTTTTTGAGACAGGATTAGGGAAAGGGAATACACAGAATGGCATGACTGTTTTTTCTGCATCATATGCCCAGGATAATGTAGTTTCTCAAAGAAATTCTTATGACTCTAAAAAACACAAATACTACAACTGAAGTCATACTTCCATTTAGATATAATAACTCCCCTCCCACGAAGACATGAAGCTTTTCTAAGGAAACAGACTTTTTGACAAGAGCAACTTGAATAAAGAAACAATGCATTTTTCTCCATGCTTTACTCCAAGGAAATAGCATGGAAAACTAACAAGTTACTGTAAGTAAACAGTCCTATATCATTGTACCTTGGAAGATTTCAGAAAATTGTGGTTAAAACATATTGTACACTGCAAGCGATACCACCTCTCAGTTCTGCAAAACTAATGAGCAATGTAATAGCTCTTACAGAAGAACATCTGTGACTAATCCAGCTGGTACTAATTAAGTGATCTTTGACCTATTAAGGCAGGTTGGCATAACGTATACAGCTTAATTATTCATACATTACTACTTGATACCAGTTGTACTGGACCTTGCCCCTATTGTTTGACAGCAAAAAAGTAGGTGAAAGTTGCCACCTCTCCTTCTTGCAATCAGTCTCTATAACTGGTTATGCTAAATTAAAATTAACACACACACTATGAAGAGCCTGTCAGATAACTTTGTTACACATCCAAACACATTTGATTTGCTAAAAGAAGATTTTTCCTTCATTTTTTTTAATCTGTACTTTATTTTACTTTTCATCTTTGACCAGCAGCAGACATATTGCTGAGATTCCAGCAAAACTTAAAAAAAGCACACAAAACAAAACATAAAACAGAAGTTACCCCAGGAAATAATGAAATAATAGCATATCTTATTTTCAACATAAAGTATGTGTAAATGTAAACACTAAAACTACGTGAGGAAGTAAGAAGTTCTGCATGTAAAGTTTACAGTTGCACCAGAACAATTCCATGATTCACGTGAATGTTAAGGCCAGGGTTTGGCTGTTTATATTCAAGTCTGCCACACTCACCTTTGCCCTTAGGAAGCTCAAAACTAGACTTTCATCTTCCAGAATTCAAGAAGCTGAAATTCACCTCACACTAGCATGACACAACATTTTCAGGCATTATATACCAAGGTTAACAAAGGAATTCACACACATAAAAACAAATCAGCACTATTCTTTACTCAAAGCAGCAGATACACTACCAGTCTAAATTGTCTAGGCTATCTAGATTGTAAAGTGAAATTCTTCTCCATAGGAGTAAGTATAAAAATTGAGGACAGCCATACCTGCCCAACTTCTCCCTCTCCCCAAAGAGGCAGGAAAATACAACATGGAAATTAAAGGGTACACTAGGCCCTGGAGATTTTTATTATTACTGCTCAAAGGCTGTGTGCTTGTTGTTATATGTCAGCATCATATACCAGCATAGGAATGCTGAAATATGTAAAGATTTGGCACAATGACAATCCTTTCCACAAGTATGCTATAATTTACCTTAGCAATAAAGCATGAAGAAATGAATGATACATGAACTAATGAGACTAAAGGAGGATGAGGCAACGGTAATAACCAGATGGATTTGTCTAGGCTGGTGATATAGGCAAAGTAGCTTACCTACTGCCTAGTCTTGATAGGTAGCATTCTGTAAGGCTCCTGGCAAGGTTTGCCTCACAGGGAAACATGGAGAAAAGAACGAAGACCAGTGGGCAAAAATCATCCTCAAAATATCACTCAAGCAGCAGCACAGCTATTATTGAAACAACCGAATGTTGAACGTTAGAGTTTGGAATCCATGGCCACAACACAGTACCAGTAGTAAATAAGACCTAAGCTGTGGAGGGACTCAAAAGTGTAAAGCAATACACAGACATAAGTGAAACAATCAAGTTTGCAAGCCTGGTACTTACTTTAACAACTGCATCTCTAATAGATTCAAGAATGCAAAATGACTATAAGGAGAAGATTACAGAAGGACCAAAGGGATCAGGAAGACTGCAGTACAGAGAGAGGAAAAGGGACAGATCAGGTCAGGCTCTCACAAGTCCATTTGACTGCTGAATTAGCTGGAATATAATTTGTAAGTTATCACCACTTTCCAATCCTCACTAATCTTGTAATAGTGTTTGGTCCTCCTAAAACGTATGAATGCCTCGGGTTTTTAACACTGTACCTAGCAAAATTGAAGATTCATACAGGAAGGACACATTTAAAATACAGTCTTCAGCATTAAGGCTAATGTTTACTTTCAGCACATGGACTCTGAAGCCCAATACATGCATTGCCATTGTCAAGTCCTGCAGATCAACATCAGAAGACATACAAGCAAAATAGTTTAGTGGGGACAACCCAGGACCCACATATTTACTTCAGGGAAAAGTTCTAGCCTTCTTCTGTGAAATTAATACTACTAGTAATGGAAATATATTAAATGCACTTCAAAACTACGCTGGATTTGCATCTATGTTTGAAGCTGTGCTCCAGTCTGAATGTCATCTGGTTTGTATGCTCCAAGATCACCCCTCAATAAAGGCAAAGCAATATAAGTGTGGACAATTAAGACGCACTTTAAAAGAATACTCGTGATCTGACAACACACAGATGCTCCCAGAACATCTGCATGGCCTAGTCTTTCTTACAAGCACCACTATGATATATCAGGTGGGAAAAATCTCACATTTTAACTGTCCCAGCTCAGCATTTTTGTGCCCTTCCACACAGTTTTTCTCCTTTTTTACAACAGTATTTCACTAAATTAGGCAGAGATATCTGAAAAAAAATCATCCCACCCTACAAGTTTGATAGAAGAATAACTCTGAGCAAATGCATGAATCGTCAGCAGCGTATCAATGTCTGACATGTTGTATGACAGTTACCCAACTCCATGAAACTCTTGCAGATATCGCGTATGAAACGATTTAGGTAAAATAAAACTGGATTGTTGCTTAATCACAGGTATGTTATTACTTAACCCTGTTGAGTAAGTCGCTTTCACGAGTATCACTACGAGATACCTAACTGTAATATTGTAACATACTAGGTCTTTAGCATATGGTCATAAACCTACAGCCAAAAATAGAGTAGAATTGTGAAAGCATTGAGTCTGAGATAGATTCTTCATCTGCCACACTTTATGGCCCCAGTGCTTTGTAGGATATTAAGAAATACACACCCGAGCAGCACACACCTGCAAAGCAACCTCACAGGGAGCACAGCCAGATTCTGCCTCATTAACATTGCTGTCCGTGTACCTCATTTTCACACGGCTGCTTCAAAAAACACCTGAGGTCCACGAGCTGCCTGTGCAGCCACGGACACCGCTGGAAGTCAGCTGTCAACACTTGTTCACAGCCAGGGAAGCAGAAAAAGCGAACACAATTCGGGTAGCGAGGGGGCGGTGGCTGGACACCCGCAAGAGGGGAACGCTGTGGGGAGCGCAGCGCGGCCGCCGGGCCCGGGCCAGACCCAGACCCAGAGCCAGACCCATAGCGAGACCCAGACCTAGAGCCAGAGCCAGAGCCAGACCTAGAGCCAGAACCAGACCCAGACCCAGACCTAGACCTAGGGCCAGACCCAGACCCCGAGGGCGGCCCGGGGGGCACGGCCGCCCCTCCGCGGGGCCGGGGCCGGGGCCGGGGCCGGGGCCGGGGCCGGGCGATCGCGGCTCTCGCTGCTG
>JAWWEW010000006.1:17430428-17455880 GCA_035583185.1 Anabacerthia variegaticeps | reverse complement strand
CTGGCGCGCCCCCGCCCCCGCGACTCGCCCGGCCCGGCCCGGCCCGGCCCATCCCATCCCATCCCAGCCCGTCCCGTCCCGTCCCCGCTCACCCGTGCTGCGCCGCCCGCCGCTTGCCGAGCAGGCAGAGCAGCGCGCAGGCGGCGGCGGCCCCGGCGATGGCGGAGTGCCGCGCGGTGAGGAACTTGCTGTAGGCGGCCATGGCGAGCGCAGCGGAGCCGCCGAGCCGAGCCAGCCGAGCCTGCCGAGCGGAGCGGAGCGGAGCGGGGGATGCCGGGAGGGGGCGGCGCCGCCAGCCCCGCTCCGCCGGCGGGACGGGCCGGGACGGGCCGGGACGGGCCGAGCCGGGTGCGCGTTGTGCAACCGGGTCAGCGTAATTATCGCTGCCCCCGGCCCGGGGTAGGGACCGGGCCCGGCAGCCCCAGCAGGGCCTTCCCGCTGCCCCCCGGCCGGGCCTTCCCGCAGCCCCCCGGCCGGGCTCCGGGAATCGCCTCCCCCGGGCCTTGGTACGGCGTCTTGGGAAAGACGCGTGAATGTGGTGACAATACGAAATACAGATTAAAAAAAAAAAAAAAATCAGAAAGAAACCTTGTTGATTTGCCACGCTGGTTTGTGTTCTTTTTTTTTTTGTTTGTATTTGGGTTTTTTTGTTAGTGCCGTGAGAGGATGTGCCAGGAGTGGCTGTCAGACAGGGTGGAATGAGTAGCCACCCATGTAAATCCAGGAAAACAATCCCTATAAGGGGCAGAACCACACCAGGCACAGCAGGAGATACCAGCCAGCCTTCTCCCACTAAACCAGTTATACTTGCACATGTGCCTTTTCCGGCAGAATTAATAACAGGTTGCCAACTCAAGCTGTACCAGCAAAAACACCCATGCCAGCATAACTGTATTTACACTGGATCTTCCCTTGTGATCGTATCCCTCAGACACCTGATAATGTACATGAAGTGGGTGTACTTTCTGTAGGACCTGGTCAGTCATACATGGAAAACCTGTATTGGTGCAATGGTTAACACTGAAATGACAAAACAAGTTCTCTGAACAAACTGAAATGCAGATCAAAATGCATTTTAAATCAGTGTATCTGCTTTTGGTCTTAAAAAATGTTTTCATACAGGCTCTTAAAAAGGTTTGAATACCTTTGAATCTTGTGCTTTTGTTACTGTAGTATAACGAAAAGGTCAGTCCATTTGTGGAATACTCCTATTTCTTCCAAATACGCCTGCCTGGAATAGCAGGGCTGAAGGTGCAGTTTGAGAAGTAATCCCTGGTTCTTCATTCTGAAGCACCACATGTACTTTTCCTACTTGCTCCCTCCTCTCATTCTTGGTATCATCAGGCATTTTGGTACAAGTTTATGTTTTACTTAAGCCAGAGTCTCAAATTTGGGGCAAGTTCATGTTTTGATGTAAAAGCCAGAGTTTCAAACCCTCCAATTGTTAGCATTTCTAGAGCAATAGGGTCAGGACTGCTCCATCTAGTTCTCTGGCACTTTTCCTGTGACCCTAGAGAAATTGGTAATCTCCCTGGGGGAGGTGGGCAGGGGGGAATGCTAAACTAAAGTGTTCCAGGTCCTCAGGGAAATATACAGCAGAATCACACAGCATTAATAAATGCATTTTGTTTTATGAAATGAATGTTTATGAAAATATCTTAGTTTTTAAAATCTTAGATACTTTGGCGGTACGTAAACACGACAACCTTAAAATAGGGGTAGTTTCTTCATCAAAATAAACTTATATTAAAATCATTATAAAAATGAAAATGTCTGCAAATTTTCAGGTTTATGAATATTTGTAGTACAGTATTACTTCTACTTTTAATCCCAGTATCAGTGCAGAGATCAAGAGCATTATGATATTGCTACACTTTTCTGTACAAGTCCTCTCTTTAAGCTTAGGTTGATTGTACCCTTCCACAGAACTTGCTATCTAACACAACCTAACTTTGTTTACATGAAATGTCCATCAGTTTGGGCCATGCTGACCTTTGTCGTTTGCATGACTGCTGTTCTGCTGTTTGTCTGCTTCAGTGTCCTTATCCCACTTTGTGACACTAGCCAATGCCATGTCCTACTACATAATTTATTTCTCTTCTGACTTGTCCTTAAATAATTTTGCATATACCTAACATCTTCTAAGAAACTTTTCTCATGCATCCAGTCCTCTACTGTGTCTTCTGCTGCCTCCACTCCTGAAAGTTGCTTTTTTTTTTTCAGAATAACTTTCTTAGCGTGATTGATAAATGGACACTTAGTCCAAAACATGAGGTTTTTTATTGATCCATTATTTCATCAGTTTCCAACAGCACTCATGGCAAAACATGTCCTTGATAAAACCACACACATTGATCAAATGCTTTTGTGATAAAAGTTTGAGTTTTTTCTCTTGAATCTGAGATCTGCTGCATTTCAATACTTTATACATTGCAGCCATCTTGCTTTCTTGGTATTCTTGGTACAAGTCAACTGTGAGAATTTTCCAAGATAGCAAAGAAGAGTGACTTTAATTCAAATGTATCTGAAGCGTCAAAGCTAGAGGTGGAAAGGTAGCTTGGAAGAAACAAAGAGTAGCATCTCTGTCACTTATGTTAGTAATACTGTGTGTAGTTTCTCTGAAAAAGCAAGGGCAGATTGACAACTGCCCTTTTAATACAGGTCATGGTATAGTTCAAACTTCTTACTGCCTATGTAGAAAGGAAGCTATTTAAATGAGAAAGTGCACTCTGGAAGACTGAAGTATGTAGGAAGAAAAATGTGTATTTACTCTTAAAGCCTTAAATCCCCATAATAGACATATAAAGGAGACCTCATAACAGCAAGGCTTAGGCTGTGGTCCTGTGTCTGAAGCGTTAAGCAGTGTTATGTGCCTAAGCAGTTCTTCCATTTCCCAATTTAAAAAGCAAAGTCTGATCAATAAAAAACAGTAATAAAATTCCTAAGGAGTTCGGATTCTCAGTTCATGTCCTCAGCCAATCTTGACTTTAGACTCTTGAGTTTTAAGGAGTCAAATCCAGGAATATAAGAAATCGTTAGGAAGCAAATATTTTGTCCCACTAATAGTTATGTGAATACTTTTTTTTTTAATGGAATCTAGGTTACCAAATAAGAAGATGCTCTGATTTGGTTTCTCCCTAAACAGGAAGAACCTGTATTATTTGCTGTTGGCACTTGGCATACAACACCCAACTATATTCTGAGAACAACATGTCATCTAATAACTAAATGAAAAATCGTGTTGTTTATTGTAGGTCCAACGTAACACATATTAATATCAGGGAGAGCAACTTGCCAGTGTTGTGAAAGGTGGCAGAAAAATGAGATTAATTTATGTGAGTTGAGGTAAGCTGTAAGATGCAAACTGTATCATGTATGTTAGTTAAGTTTGAAGGTGATTTGTGTAGTTCTGGACTCCATTCTATAGACTTAGATTTCTTAATTTGTAAGTCCATATCAATTTGGTAGGATTGTTCACTTGTTTAATGTTAAGTAAAGTACTATGATATTGAAAACTTAATAAATAGTGGAACAAGAAGGAAAGTTCCAGAAATTGATGTTGTATTTTTTGTGAACTTTATGTTATCTCCTAGGGATGCCTCGTAGTTGTGGAATCTGGCATGGTTTGCAGGAAAATTCATGAACTTCTCTGTTAATGCAGTCATCAGCATTAAGTGATATGGTTTTGTCATTCTGCTGAAGTGCTGTATCAGAGTATTAAGTTTGTTGCTTGATTTTTAACAGAAGGAAGTTACACTTCTGAAGTTGAGCTACATTTTATCATCTATCAGTTCATATATGTGCAAATGTGGGTATATGAATAATGATACAGATTGTTCCTAATGACAGCCTCATTAATACAACTTATGTCTGCCAAATAGTATCATTATATGTTTAGTCATTTTGTAGAACTTCAAACTCCAGTGCAGGTGAAGTAGTGTTGATATGGTATCAGCCACTCAAACCCCATAAGCCTCCACCTCCGTGAAACCTATGCTGATTATAACACAGGTTTGATCTTAGAGTGGGGCCTACAGGGTGAAATTGAAGTGGTATAAACTTTCTTTGATCTACAGAACACAGAGAGAAGACATGCTTCCATTTCTTTGTACCTCCTGTTTTCTCTTCTTGTTCTTGCCCTTTTCTTACTCATCTCCTGCTTGCCCCTCAGATGATTGGGGTATTACAGAACTTAAGATGTGAGAGGGTAGTCTTTCTCAGCAGTAAGTAAAACAGGGGGATAGTGTGGGCAAAAGAAGGTAAGTGGTGCATAGATAAAAAAAAAAACCCTTAGAGATCTTAGGATATACAGAGTATTGGCTTTTAAATATATTGGTGCTTGCAGACTTTCTGTGCCATTACCACTTCACTTTCCTACTGTATGGGGATAGGGGTACTTTCCCTAATCTTTATTAATGGACACCACATCTCACAAGAGCTTAGTTGCTACACGCAAGCCTCCTTTGTGCAATTCTATGATTTCCGACTCTATTTTTGCTTTATACACCTTGATTTTTTGATGTGACTGTGATCTATCATCTATAAAAACAACTCTTACCTCTACTTAATACTGTATGCCTTTCCAAAATCTAGGATGACAGATCATTTTTATAAGCACAGCTCATAAATTTATAAGTCCAGGTGAAAATCCAAAAGTACATAGGAACTACCATTATTAGACCAGACTCACAAATTATCTGGTCTTCTCTCTGTACATGGGTAGTATCAGATACTCTTAGAGACAGTATAGACTCCACATACCTCTTTCTTATTGGATTTTACTCTAATTTCAAACATTTACACACTGTTTTAGTTCTAAAGTATGGTGTTTAACACCAATTCTAGGTT
Source organism: Anabacerthia variegaticeps (assembly GCA_035583185.1). Lineage (NCBI taxonomy): Eukaryota > Metazoa > Chordata > Aves > Passeriformes > Furnariidae > Anabacerthia > Anabacerthia variegaticeps. The sequence continues at coordinate 17,451,032 of JAWWEW010000006.1, read as the reverse complement.
TTATTGTCATTAAGTATTATAATCGCTCATATTCTGCTGGTCTAGAAAACTCTCCGGTATTTCAGATGAGGGAAAACAACTCATTTGTACTAAGAATTCAGTTTTATTTTACTTACTGTTTTCATTTGCTTTTCTTGTTAGTTGGCTTCTGGTTCTGACTTTTACAGAAAGAGTCTCACCTGAGCTGTTCACATTGATGTTTAGAATGCTGATACTCCTTTTGCGAGTCAATTTCTTTGGACAATCTGTGTAAAACAAAGAATTATATTTTCCTCCAAAATGCAGTACTCTGCAGTTCTGAACAGTCAGTGTCAGTTAGCATCTGGAACTTCTCTTGCCTACCTTGTTTGCATTAGGTGAGTGGGTAGAAAAATGGTAACTGAAACTAGATGTTCCTGTTCAGCTTGTTCAGTTTCCTTCCTGAAGGGCATCAGAGCTTGGTTTGATCTTGATAGCTTTTGGTGATCTGAAAGCCAAGGTATTTCACTGCTCAACATTTATTTCTAGCTTATCTCAAATATTGTCCTGTTTTATTAGATATATAATAAATAGAAGACCAGAAATCACTGGTGTTAACTTCTTATTGTACATAGAATAAAGCATGATGTGTTCTTTAAACAAATATAATTTGGTTTTAACATTGATAATGTAGAAAGGATGCTAATGTAACAGAACAAGAATTTTAATACATTCTATGTGCAGGTCTGTTTGCTTAGTTAATCACTGTCAAGTTCAGTAGTGAGGGTCCAATTTTAAACTCCTCAAAACTCTTCTCCCTATTGACATACTTCTGGAAACTGATGTCTCCTACTTCCTCTCGCTACAGAGACTTTCAAACTGTTCAGTATTAAGTGCATGTTACACACTAAACTTCTATCCTTGGCTAGTGATAATCATTGTTTTGAGTCAATATAGTTCAGATTTTTCTTCTGAGAATTAAAGTAGAATTAGAATTTCTCCTCTGTATGCAATACTTTGCATTTATTAACACACAGACTCAATTACCATTTTGTTACACACTCACCAGCTGAAGAAAGATAGGAGATGGAGCAGCAGTGTTGTAACTTGAAGTGGATTTCTAAAATCAAAGTCCTGTCTCCACCCATTGTTTCACAAGTTGGTGATTGTTATAGGAGCCCTTCTGATTAACTGTGTCAGACACTGAACATTCCGAGAGCCTAATGGTCTGCTCTTACACACTAATAACAGGTCACAGATGATATCCACGTACCATTACTGAGTAAGTTTTTCACTTACTCCTTCACACTGCCAAATTACTGACTTTTCAAGGATAGATTTGTATGCCTTCTGTAACTCCTGACTTTAGGCTACCAACAGGGCTGGAGATTCCATCTTTCAGTACATTCATGTCCCTCACAGCTCCTGCTGCTAAGCAAAACTGCATCACTCTGTAAACCAACCATACAGCATCCCTTTCCTTACAGATCCTGTTATCCAACCTTACAGATCATTTATCCAAGTCTCTGCAACCTTCCTTCATACAGACTGAGCAGTCAGATGCTCAAGCACTGCGTAGGCTAAAAGGCTTTTCCTGCAATGGATGTTTTATGCCAGAATGAAGCTCAGAGTGAGGATGGAACATAGGTAACATTTTTTGACTTTTAAGAATTATCCCACTAATCTGAATCCAAGCAGATAAAACCAGATTAAGGGTGAAAGGAACGCATTAAGATGAGGCAAGACTGAGACTGGAAGAGAAAGAAATGGCTTGACAAGGAATCAGTGAAGAAGGGCTACAGAAATGAGTGGCTTAGCAAGATGGTATTTAGGAAAGGAGTCTGAGCCACCTTGGATCAGGAAGGCAGTGGAAGGAGGACCTAGAGACCAGCTGAACAAGATGATGACATGGTCTGAACAATAATTCTGGTATTAGGAGGGAATGAAATGATTAGACAAGAAAAGTAGAGTGCATATGTGTGGCAAAGCAAGGGGGTGGCTCAGAGCTACTTGGCAAAACAGAAAGGAGGGATTTAAAGCTAACTGACTGGAGAAGAAAAAGGCTGAGAGAAGGTATGATGGGGGAATCATGGTAGGAGTTCAAGTTCAGTTCTAGAATCATAGAACCATTTAGGTAGGAAAAGACCTTTAAGATCACTGAGTCCGACTGTTAACCCAGCACCGTCAAGTCCACCACTAAACCATGTCCCTAAATGCCACATGTACATGTCTTTTATACACATCCATAAAGACACTCAACTACTTGTCTGGGTGGCCTGTTCCAATGCTTGACAACTATTTTGGTGAAATTTTTCCTAATATTCCATCTAAACCTCCCCTGGTGCATCTTGAGGCCATTTTCTCTCATCCTAGAACTTGTTACTTGAAAGAAAAGACTAATACACACCCGGCTACAACCTCCTTTCAGGTAGTTGTAGAGAGAGATAAGGTCTCTTCTCAGCCTTCTTTTCTCCAGACTAAACACCCCCAGTTCCCTTCTTGTGTGAACCTGTACTGGATTATGATTGTACAGGTAAGTAGGCTGTTGCCTGCAGGCCTTCTCTGTCATACATTACAAAAATTTTGAGACACGTCATATGAGGCAGGCGATGATGAAAAGAAGAACTATGTTCTATGTTGTATGGCTAAGACATATAAATGCTGATAAGATAATCTGAACTATCCCTTTAACTTTGTCACAGAATCACTGTAGAATGCTGCCCCAGGGTAAGTTATTTAACACATTCAAAGTTGGACCACTATTTTCGCCCGTTTTCAGATTACTTATCATGAGGTGTACCAGAGAGATATTTGCAGAAGTGTTCTGTGCTACTAAGTGGTTGCAGTTTAGTGGACCTTTCTTTAAACATAGTATTTTTTAAAATACTTAGTATTTAGTAATATAATTTTAGGTTTTCCATGGCATTTTGATGTGTTCATAAAAGTCTAGTGCTAGATACTGATGGTAAATTAATCCAGTATTACAAATTAATATTAAATTGTAGTCTGCTCACTGAATGAGGCAGCAATACTGTGGAAAGAAACATATAAAGCCATATAATTAAAGGTTGTATCCTGATACAGCCCTAATTCAAGTTTCTTGGGCAGTTTTGGGGCAGACTTACTTTGCACTATTCCAGAAGACACAGAATCCATCTGCTCTACTTAGCAATATTTTCTGCAAAAGGGTGTTTTACTAGTGCAAGCACTGGCTTCCAGTAGTTTTCATAACTGAGATGTTGGTTTAGCTCTATAATCTTTGGATCCAAAAATCCCTCAAGAGATTGGATCTAGTTGCCTTCTTCCTCTCTCAAAGCATTGGAATTTACTCACAGTTTTGAAAGAAAATGCACTGGTAACAGAGTAGGAAGAAGCAAGGAAAGGTGCGAGTTGTGAAGGGCTGATACTAGTCTAGAAATAAGAAAATAGAGAATGCAGTGGAACTATACAGAAGGTACACTAGTAGTGGAACTTCAAATTCCACTGAGAAAACCAAGAGAGACTTTAGATCTCTGTGCTGATTAAAGACTGTAGAATGTGTGATACCCAGGAGCATAGTTGCCTTCATGCTATACAGACCAGTGTTTTACATGTTTTAGAAAAAAAAAATTGTGAAAGTTTCTGTAGGTACATAGATAGACATGTGTATATATAAATACACAGATTCATAGGCACACTTTATCCTTTTCTGATACAGAAAACAAATTAATATTTCTTTAATAGGAAAACATAAACAGTGAAGTTTTGTCACATTCTAGCAGAGGGAAGGAAAATATTACTCTTCAGCCTTAAGGGGATAAAGTTGCATGTCTCTAACCAACGTGAGAAAATTCTCTGTTCCTTCCTACATAGAGCTACACCCTAATCTGCAGCTGAAAGCTCATCCTCTCTGCCTGCCAGCTAGGGCACAGTTTATAAGGTAGAGCTGGATTCTTAGCACCAGCTCGTCAAGACTGAACCCACACAGTCCATCTTAATGCAGAACATATAAATAGAAGATACACAGTTTGACTATTAAGTAAATAATCATCCAAATTACATCATTCCAAGTCAAAATTCAGCTGCCAATTGCCCTGTTATTTGAAATGAGAGTGAGTTTTTAACACAAGTAAAGACATGTTTCCACATCATTATCACAGCTTAGTTAATGCACTGAATGTTCACATGCTAATTTATTTCACCCTAACTTGATGGGAACAGCATAAACAGCCAGCAGAAGTAACCAAATACTAAGTATGGACCTAATAGTTGTTTATAACTAAGCAAAAAGAAATATAAACTTAACATCCTAATTATTTCCATAAACTTAGTTGTGCCAAATATTTTACCTTGAGAAACACCTGTGCCATAATTTTTAATCTTATTATATATTTCTTTTTGTAATCTGAAATTTTAAATCATAGGGCTTGACTCACATAACTACCAGGGTAAATGAGAAGCACAGAAGTTGAGTTGTCTGGACTGTGTTGTTGAAATACCTTTCAGTCCAAGAAGCCTTGCAGAAGAGAAGGATGAATTGCTAGAAGCAGGCAAGAGATCAAGACATGCAAGTACTGAGTAGTTCTTTCAGGCACATATTGTGAGTTTACTTCAGGCACTGTTGAAATTGCCATTTCTGAGATGGGTGCTCAACAGGCTCCACTTCTGTGCCATCTCACAGCTTAAAGCAATTTTCCAGTTACAGGGGACCTTCACATGTTAAGTAACATGTCTGCTTCTTTCAAGATCATCTCAGTAAGGAAAAACTGAAGTGTTTGTTCGTAACTGGAATAAGACTTGTGTAGCAATGTAGCACAACCACAGCATCTTCTGCTGAGAAGAGAATACCTGTGAAGAGAAGATTACATGCCTGAATAATGTAGGACCTTAGGGAAAACGGAGCACTGACTCCTACATTGGATGAAGGAGGGAAGCAAAATAGTAATTGAAATCTCAGAAAAAAAGTTGAAATGATCAACAGAAGTCTAGGGAAGGAGAAAAGAGGGAGGTTTTTGTGAGTGTAATTTAAAGTCATAATGGTTCCTGAGAAGTTCTAGAGATGGATAATAGAACCTCCCATTCACAGTAGCAAGACTTCAAGGCTATTCCATTCAGTTGTGGTGACATCAGCACTATCTCACTGGTTCAACATAATTTCATTAATCTGCCATGCTTTTGCATAATGATACAAACAAACCTTAAGGTGCTTCTCCAAAAATTCTAGACTCACCATCTTCCTTTTGAATGCAAAATGCGATTCCACTGTGAACATAGTGCTGATATTTTGAGGATACTTTTGTTTGTGCTCTTGGAATTTACTGTATTTCAGTAAAATAGCAACAAGTTGCAAGACAGCTATTAGAAAAGTGGAACAAATGTGAGAATAAGGATTAAAGTGCTCTACAACTTGCCTTAAACCTACATAGTCTTCTCCAACATTGTGAAATACTTTGACTAACACCCAACCAAAACACAAGAGCTCCATTTTTCCTTACAGAAACTAAGTAATAAAATCAGTGTTCTGAAAAGAACTCAAAATTACCGTATACAAGGCAGTGAATTCTTGGGCTGGGAAACCAAACTCTTTACATATTCAGTTTGGTGGTTGGTTTTGTTCATTTGTTTGCTCATATTAATAAGCAATATTAATAGGCAATATTAATGCAAGCAAGAACCTAGTAGTAGCACAAAACTCTTCATCAACGTATACCATAAAACCAGAAATGTCACTATGCTTCTGACCATTCAGTCTATAACCACTCCAGTATAGGTATTTCACTTAACTGTATTCTTTCCTTTTGAAGGTAGCCTTCAGCTTGCTCCTAGTCAGCTCTAGTAAATTAATGTCCTACCAGTCTTTAGTGGATAGGATCATCTGGGAAATATTTGATCCAGCACAGTTAAGTCTAGGCAGACAGTTTAGGGAAAATTCAGCATTTCCTGAAGGACAATTTGTTCAAGACTAGCACTGGAGAGAGCTGTGCTAAGCTTGATACTGTGCTGTGGTCTGGGTTTTTCCCCAGAAGTTTTCTAGGCAACTGGGGGCTAAAACACAAATAGTATAAAGCTAATAATTTCACATTCTAGGATCATCTTTGCAAAAAGTCACAATTAATCTTCTGAATAATAGTATAAAAAGAATATAGACCTAGAAGACATGTGAATCAAGTCTGGTTCCTGTTATCAGAAGCACTGTATCACTTCATTTCTTCTGTTCAGTTTTGCCATTGAAGATTTTGTTTTCATGTTCCAATTGGAAATCTGAAACTCACTTCTCTAGGTGAGTATCTTCTAATTTCTAATCTAAATTTTAAAATTGACCAGTCTGTTCTTTATCATCATTGCCCTTCCACTTCAGCAGATCTCCTACCTTAGTGTTTACCTGATTAACATATTTATATGCAAGTTACATCTAACCTCACTCAGCCTTTATTTTTTCTTCCTTTGGTCACCTCAGCAGTCATCTCTGCATATGTGTCAGTGAATTGTCTTTTCTGCATACTGATTTACTTGAATATTTGCATTTAAAGTCTTACCAGTGTCTCCCTTCTGCAGGCAACACCTCATGTGACAAGTAAATCCCGATGTTTTTGCAATTGTATCACACATCATCCTGTATAAAACACATCAACTTCTTTTGCTATTTCCAAATATTGTGTTCTCCTTAGAGCACAATTTTGTTATTCTTCAGAAGTATGATATCGTTTGTATTGTAGAATTTCATTCCATTTCATGCTTCCATTTCTTGGAATCAACCATTTTTTTCTGCATGATATTAATGATATGTTCAAATTATTTTTTGTCAAGAGAGCACTGCTAACATTTATGTCAGGTCACTAATGACTGTATTAGATTCACCATTACAAATCATTCAGTACCTTACCACTTCTACCCAGTCCCTCGCCTGTATTGTAATCCTTATAAAATTATAAATTTCCTCAACTTAGTTAATAGATTTCTGAGTGGCACCATATAACGTGTTTTATTAAGGTTCACTTCAATAAAGTGTGTCTGTTATCTTTGCCTGGAAAATCAAGTTATTTTTGAGGAAAGTCCAGCTAAATCAAATACAATCTTGTGTACTCTGATTATTCACAACTTCACCGTTTGCTTTAAATTATTGAAAATAACTGAATTCAAAATCAGGCACTTTTGAGACATGACTGACTTCTGTCCTCTCCCTCCCTTTTAGAGTCAGATACTGTATTGCCTGTTTTCCAGTTATATACCACCCTGACTATTGGAAATATTTCCTGCAGAACTGATTCCAGTCGTCTTATTCTAGTTTGTTTCAGAATTTTGGAATGAAAATTTGCAGCCCATCTAACTATTTTTGCTTCAAATACATATCTTCCAATTCTATATTTTATTTGTATTTATCATACTAGCCATATGTTGAGGAGAATTTTTGAATCACCTTTGGGAGAGTAGGGAAAACTCCCTTCCCTTCAAATCACTTTGCCAAGGACAAGGTGCAACTTTACTAGAGTAGCCAATGTGATACTTAGCCACAGAAAGAGACATGAAACTAAAGCTCCAAACTATCCTGTGCTCCAGCACTGTTGGTGGAACGGTCCCAGGCAGGTAACAGCAGCAGAAAGAGCAGTCGAGAGCCGTGCAAGTGCCAGGTGTGCCACAGGATGGTGCCACAGGGTTAGATTTGTACATGACTCAGCTGCTGCTTACCTTAAATTAAAACTCCCAGATGCTAAAGGGAATTATGATATAGACTTAATGGCCAACAATATTTGCTGTAGTCTTGACAGGTAATTTAAATTCTACAGCCGGGTTTGCCATTTTCTTTATCTCTGGTCATCTGATCTTCATTCCCAAATCTCATGCATGTATTAGGGGTGACTGGACTAATTACAGTCAAAGTGAACCTCTGTACAGTAGAGGCTTATTGCTGGTGAAACAGCATAGCACCCTTTGCCTTCATAACTTTGATTTTCTGGAATACCTGTCAAACACACTGTGCAAGAATAATTTTATCAGTCCAACTATGGAGCTAATAATCTACAGATCTCTTTGCATTCAGTTTTCCAAAGATTAATTAAATGAGCATGTTCTTTCTGCTATCATAGTAGTTAAAGCAGTCTAATGTTGGTCTACTTTGGGTAATGTTTCAGTAATTTTGGGAGTAACGAAACAGATTTGTACAAGACACCTGAGAAACAGGTATGCCATTCCTTTCCTGGGTTTAATAAAGTTCTTTACACAAAGTAAAAAGAAGTTCCCAAGAATGCCTGTATAACTGAAGGAGTTGATGGGAGTATCCAGAGGTGATCTGTACAATAAAATCAGTGATTTAACATTGTCAGATGCTTGATCCTTTGAGCTTAAGAACAAAATGATACCATTAACTTCACTCTAGTAGGAGCCTAGAACATGTTTAAGACCCCTCTGTCTCTCAGGTTTATTTTGGAATTAATCACAAGCAGCTACAGGATTGGAAGCTACAGCTTCCAGTATCTCTGAGTACAATCCAAAATAGGGACTTATTGATACAGGATACATACAAGAGTATGCAACATATGGTAACTGTGTACCATTTTCAAAAAGCAATGTTTGTTTGTTTTGTCCTCTTTTTTGTCATTCCCCTCTGTACTTGTCTCCCACTTACGTAGTTCTCTTATTTTGTAGTCAGAAGTCTTACATTAAATCATTATTGATCTAGATATTTTCTTCAGTGGAAAAAACATGGGCGAAAATGGAATTTTTAATAACTCTGTTGCTTATCATCCTGGTTGTGGTCTTGCACAGCCTTGCACATGACTTTTTGGAGTCATGTTTACCATGATTTTCAAGGCCTTCTGGTCTTACTTGCCTTACTTTCATTTCTGCAGTGGACATATGAAAAAAGAGCTGGTTTTTGTTGAAACTTAGTCTGGCTATCTATGCAATATTGTGATAAGATGCTGTGTAGTCAAACTCCTTGATGTCTCATCAAACTGTCAAAATACTTTCAGGGAAACAACAGTTTTCAATTCTATTCCAGAGTTTCTATCTATAACAACATTACTGTTTCACTTCACTTGGAATAGAATCAGGCAATACAAGTGAGCTTTTAAATCTTATTACAAAATACTTAATAAAATATGGTAGGAATAGAACAAGCACATAAGAAGGACAAACTACTTGGCTTGAGCGCATATGCCTACATATTTTAATTTTTCTAGTCTAACTGGAAAAAGGTATAAAGCTTGTTGGCTTGCTACTAATTTAGGATTTGAGTCTTGAGACTCCTTTTGACATTCTGTGTGAACGGTAACTACAGGAATGAGAAATTATGACCCACAGAACTGTTTGACAATGTTTTGTGACAGGAATTACTTATTGTCTGAATAGCTTTGCAAAATTTCAGCTGCCTTGTGGAATAACACTGCACACCTGATCATGAATTGTTAGAGAAATTTACCTTTTTCACCACTAGTGAAAGCAAATCAGCAACACTCCTTTCTCCATGCAGACTTCATTGTAAGGAAGCAATTAAAGATTTACTCATAACCACAACGTATTGCAATAAACAGTTCTTCATCTTTCTCATATCTGTTCTAAGTCTTTAGGGAGTAATTATGTTTGATGACACTTATAGACTCAAACTTTTATAGGCACAGTTACACCCAAGAAACTCATAAATCTTCATATGCAGATGAACCTATGGAACTGTTCATGACCATGGGGCTGGGTGCTTAACCCACTTTCATCAGAAAGAAATGGTAATGCCTCTCTCAGTAGGTGCTATATTAACTGACAGGAATGCAGGCAGTGGCCTCCAGGTGAAGACAATTAAGCTATCCTACCAGATCTGGAATGTGTTGGGAGCAATTCAGTGACTGCTTATAAAGGAAGGAAGGAAGGAAGGAATGTGTCCTGCTTTTCCTTGTTAGGGCTTGCTACCACCCTAGGGATAAGGGAACTGTTTATTTTCCTCCTGGAGGGTTAAAAAAACAAAAAAATGGGGGTTTTTATGTTGCATGTGAAGCAGGTGATCTGAACAGCTTAAGCCTTCTTAGTGTATCTCCTACATTCAATAGCATTCCTTTTCACAGCTTCTTTCTTTTTTCAGTCGCACAGAGGCAAAGCAGGAAAAATCTGATCTACCTTGTCATTTGCCTGTAAGCTTTTCTATCCATATTGGAGGCTAGAGGAAATCAGTGTTTTACCACTGGAGTAACAAAAAAAAAAAAGTAAATTAAAAAGAAATCCATTTATGTTATGCATTCCCAGTGCAGAGATATAGGTCCAGAGTGGTCACAGATTCTCCCATATTTGGTAACACTGCTACTGCACACTGAAAATTGAAAACAGAACTTCACAAAAAGGAAAACAAAAAAATAAATCAATGGAATTTTAACTACAGCCCTGTGCACTCTGGCACCATGGTAAACCACACAGAGCACACGCAAGTATGCTATGATGCATTTTGAACATGTCTTTCTGTGGTCATTTTGCTGTTCAAGACCATATGCTGCTGCTATTTTCTTCTCTTTTCCAATTCATTTCACTTGCAACACAATGGGATTGATGGAAGACCCATTCCTGCAGCTTGTTCTGTTAGAGTCTGTCTTCACAAAACAGGTTTTGTGGCAGAAGCCAGGTTCAAAAACCCAGACTGAATCTCAGTACAGTAGATGCGACTCTCAGATATCAAAGCTAGCCAAAAAAAAAAGAAAATCCAAACACCCCCCCAAAAACAAACAAACAAACAAACAAATAAAAAAAGTAATTAGTAATTCCTCACAGTGACTGTAAAGCTTGGAACTCCCTGCTACAGGATATTGTGTTTGCTAAAATTTCAGTTTCAGAAGAGGATGACACAAGTACATAAGAGAGGAATTCTCTGAGAATTTACAGAAGACATGCTTGGTTCATGCAGTTTCTGAGCTGTAAATGGCTGCAAGCTCAGGAATATATTCCTGTCCAATATTTCATATCTCTCTTAAGCATCCATTCATGGCTATTATGAGAAGCAGGATACTGGTTCTACTGGACTCTTGGTCTTATCCGTCCTGGTCATTCTTATTTTGAAGCCTTATCACTTTCCAGTTTCAGAGTTCCTTCTGCATAAATGCTATGTTCTCAGATTTTTATCGATGAAAAATCCTTGCTTAAGAGAGAAAGTACCAGACATTATTAAAAAAAAACCACAAACAAACCCTGTACTATTGAGATTAATCCATAGCTGAATAAATTTCCTACATTAATGCCTTCACTTCTGGGTATTTTAGGTCCCACATGTGGTTTCTGGCAGGTTATGAGAAGGACCTAATCCTTAATGGTGGTGTCTTTCACAATTACATACTCACTACACTGTGATAAACTATGTTATTTAAAAAGAAAATCATATTCATCATATTCTACAGTAAGTACCTTTAGATATGTGAGTAAAAAGAAAAATGTGGATATCAATTACTAGTCTCCTCTTGAAGCAGTAACTGTCTATGTCTATATTCTGAGTGTAGCAATACGTGCACTTTGAAGAAAATATAGCTGTTTCTTATACAGTATATGTACACATGTGGCTGTAAAAAGCAGTACATATTTTTCCCTTTTATTTCCATTCCAACTTGTACTTGTCAGATAAAATTTTTGTTTCTCTGTCTGATTTTGACCAGTGTTGTTGATTTTTTGTGTATCTCCTACCTTTGAAGTCTTTTAACATTATCTCTGAGGATTTTCTTTTAGATGTTCAGCTTTCAGCCCTTACAAGAGCATTCTCTGACGTAGCTTTTGATGTTTTTCTAGGTCACTGACATACAGCTTTTACCTGCCAGCAGACTTCAAAGTCTGTAATGCTTGGTAGCCAAGCCTAAGAGATTTTTCTATTGGTTGGAAGAAGTTACTGAAATTGGATGGCAAATGCTCCAGCAACACTGGAGTCACATTCCTACGCTAAATAAGATTGCCAGTGTGGCTATCTTGATTATATACTGCTTCACGGCTGCATCTTGAACTGAAGGCTATCTGTCTCAAGAGGATGGTCTCCAAAGCTGCTCCACAGAACAGTATCAGGGTGACAGGGAAGGAAATAGCCCAGGTTTGTGGCCTGCCCTTGGTAAAGACCTCTCGTTCTAGAAGAACAGAATTTTCATCTCCAGAGACTTGTATGTACTTGGACTGTTCTTGCCAGAGCAGCTACTGGCAGCATCTGCCAGAGCAAAAGGACTATTTGCAGTCACCTCGGCATGACGTGAGGCCTAAACCTCCTCACAGAGGCATCCCATTTTTGTGAATCATGGGGCAAGCTGGGGTACCCTCACGGAATCCCCACATTTGCCTGTTGCCTAAAAATGGCTCTTAAAAGAAACATTTATAACTCAATTCATGAGTCTTTATACTCTTTGTTGCTCTATAACCATAAGTATCATGTTGGATTATTTTACCTAGGCAAGATGACAGAAATATATCAGTTCTATTACTTTAACCCTTCTGTGATTAGTATTATATTTCAAAACATATACTACTCTTTTAGATACAATGATATTTTCTCGACTTTATATATTTGCATAAAACAATAATGGCCCTGATTTTGTACATATTATTCAGAAAAGAGTTTCTGAAAGAGCAGAAAACCTGGCTTCCATTGCACAAGAAAATGCTAAATAATATTAAATAACATGTAATTTAAAACAAGGCCAGAGTCTGTTCTTACATCTGTTATTCAAATATTATATTGCCATAGCATCTGCTGTCTTGCAGCTAATCAGATTCATCATTACTATTTATAGCAAAAACAGGAAACAAAACAGACCAATCACTGTTGGTGTTGGATTAGGAATTTTTGGGCCAAGTCCAGTGAGAGACTGATGCGCTATAACACTTGGTGTCCCAGCCCATGGCCCGCAGGGAATTCTGCATCAGACACCTACACTCCCTGTATTGTGAATAAGAAGATTTAAGAGCCTCATTATAGGTCAGCTGAACAACCTGTGCCCTGAGCAAAGAGCAAGTAAGGTCAGTAGGAGATCCCCTTCAGGAATTCAGGTGTTGCACCAAAGCTGAGAACCACTCAGGAATTGCCCCTTGGGACCAAGCACCTACAACTGCTCCATCAGAAACTGGATGGAGCACACTACTTTTACTGAAGCTTTTGTAGAGTAGTTTCAGGGATTAGCATTCTCAGAGATATGTCAGAGGCGTTTAGTAACTTGCTTGCCTTTAAAAGGCAAGGACCTGTATCTTTTCTATTTCCATTTATTTATACAAGATCCACTCACATGGACAAGTCTCACAATTGCATGGCAGATGTTTCTTTCCTGTTTGTAATTATATCACTTGAGTGAAGATCCAATATTTTGAAAGAAAGGAAACACTGATGAGTGCAAAAGCTCCATTAAAGTAGTGAGTCTTCTCCCAGAAGCTTTGTCTGAAACTCATATTCATGATCAAGAAGCATTCATAATTGTCATTGACAGAGGCAGGCAGATTTTTTCAGATGAGAAATACCACCAACGAATTATGTAAACTGTTATACTGGACTAGGAGCAGAGCCCTCTTATGTTAGTCTAGAGACATGCTACAAAATTCTTATGACATTATTGCCTCAGGAGACTGATCTGCATTCACTGACACAAAAGACACAGGCAATAGCACTCTACTTTCAAAACCTATGAACATTTCATAATCACTTCAGCAACTTGATTGAACAATATGTTTCCCTCTAGCATATATACAAACACCAGTGTTCAATAAATTGTGATGTCGTTTTAAAGACCTCAGTTACTACCAGTGATTCAAACTACTGTATCACAAAGCAGACTGTAATTTTTAATTTGGTAAGAAGATGTAAGAAAGAACTCAATCATATTGAGGTTATGAAGTCCAGGATGCACTCAACCAAGATATTGAGGTTATGAAGTCTAGGAGGAAAACTACTGAATGAGCTCCGTGTACAAAAAATACTTCCTCAGGTAATGTGATGAACATGTCAAATTCAGTAAAGCTTCAGATTGGCCATACATTAGATCATGTTTTCCTAGCCTTGCTGGTAGTATGGTCAGATGCTGCCTCTGTAGTTAGAAAGGAGTAATCACAAGGCTCTACTTTAGCACAGAGCTTAATTATCTGTGAGCTTTAGTAAGGGTAAAGTATAACTTGCTTTGCACTGATGAGAATAACCTTTATTTTCTAGTCCTTTTTTGTCCCAGATAGTGGCCACTAGTTATGCACAGGAGAATGCAGTTCATCACCTTTCCCTGCAGTATCTGAGCACTCCCCTAGAGTGGTTCAGATACACTGTTGTAACACCACACACAATCAGAACACTTCAGTTTCACAGCGAGTAGCTCAATTGCCCTTGCCAGCCAATATCAGCCAGCTTTTTAACTACACTCATTAAATAAGGTTCACTTACTTTATAATGAGGATACCATACTGAGAATATCTTATCTTGTTCCAATTGCAGTAAAACCCAGTGTTTTTCTTATATAATTATAAGCAGCTAGAAATAGCTTTGGTTTAGCTCTTCTTGGGTGTGTTTTCTTTTCCCCCCCAAGCTGGGGAAAAAAACACCAGAAAACATACATAGGCATATCTGAAACAGTTAAATTGACATAAAAACTGAATATGAAACAGTTTCTTCCTGCACAAACTGCTTAACAGCCAAGGTATCAACTGTGCTGATCTTTACCTGAATCTCTTTTTTTTGTCTAGGCTCCAACATAAAAATATGAGCCCTGGCAACAAAACTGCATATGGAAGCCAAGTAGAGTCCCTGAGACTAGCACAGAAAACCCTAAATTGCAATGAGAAAAACTATTCCAGCTTCCCCTAAAGCAGGTCGTGGGGTTACAGCTTCCTACCCCATCACAAACTAGTATGCTTGGATTTGCCAGCATCAAGGTAAGCCAGGCTTGCTGTGGTGCCAAAATGATCCCAGTGAAATGCAAGGCCTTTAACCATAAGGGTTCTTTTAACCCAGATCATTTTGTCAGGTCTGGATTTGAACAATCTTGACACAACATCAGTGGTGGGAGAAGGAAGGAAGAGGCAAAAGCATAGATCTGAAAATAGAAACCACTTAATCACATGTAGTGCATTTGATTGCTACTTAAGGACCTTACCTGCTCTCCCAACCTGAAACACACTCAATTTTCCCCCTAACAATTGTTCTTTGCCAGAGAGAACAGTGTATGTTAAACAGTTCTGAAACTATGGAGGATTAAGTGGTTTGTTTGCTACATTTCAATTGACCTAACTGTTGTGTTAATAATTAGTCAAATTTGTGGGAAGGACAAATTTCTTGCCACACCTTTTTTTAACCTTTTTTATCAAACATTTTAACTACTGAAACCTGTCAAGAACATACAAATGAATTTTTGCTGTAAGACTGAGATCAGCAACAGTCAGTGCTTTCAGAAGGACTTCATATGCTCCAGAGCAACAAGACAGAAACCCAGCAACAGCAGGAGCCCTCCCCAGCACCCTGCAGGCCTGGCGTCACAAGGGCTTCCAGAAACTGGGTGACACTGTCTCCGTATCATCTAATCTACTTCCAACCCTTCATTCAAATCACAAAGCCAAGAGAAGCTGTATCACAACCCCCTTCTGCAAGGCAAATCCAGCAGGACAGTTTTCCTTACCACCTCTCGCAGCTGGCAGGGGGTAGCCCTGCTGCCCACAGCACATCAGACCTTCAGCAGCCCAGCTGACAGCCTTTGGCAAGATACCACCAGCAAGGAGTTCCCAGCCAAACCTCCTGTTCCCTGTAGAACCAGGCTGTTTCTCTGCTAAGCTTTAATTGTTGGGCTTCCTCTCCCTTCAATCCTGCTGGTACCGGTAGGGCAGGTGGGGCTAACTGAGCCAGGCTGGTTAGCTTCAGGCCTCCTGGCTCCCAGAGCAGCAGGTCCCTGTGCCGTAATTATTGTTGGTTAATAGTATGTTTGGCAAGCTGCGAACATTCTGGAAGTTGTTCCCTTCATGCAGTCTTTCCTCTCATTCCTCACCACCCACTGTTCTCCTTGGCAATTGCTAGTTAAGGTGGAAGTTTTTTAAGAAACTGCTTGTTAAAAGTTAGGAAATGGGGTGCTGCCCATGCCAGTGGCAATCCTTTTCCCTGAAGGATTAGCAAATGGAGTTGTTCTGTGTCCAACTGCATTTCTCACATCATGCTTCCAGCCTTGCATAATTTTTGAGGAATAATTTGGGATGTTATGTAGCTCATCCTGAGCAGGGCAGGATGCCATATAAAAAGAGAGAAGACCAGGGAATGAGTTTTAAATTAGACCAGTTGAAATAACTGAAAAGAAAAAGACCACAATTTGGGGGCATCAGGTTTGAGAATAACGGCTCTGCATTAAGCTAAACACCAGCTAGATCAATTGGGAAAAAAACCACGCAATAACTGTGAAATAGAGGAGAGATTAGTGAAGGAGAGGGCTATTAGCAAGGGGAGAGGTGACTGAGTGATTATCTCCTGTAGAAAAGAGGCCTCATTCATCATGTTAAAAACCATGGAGGGATTGTCTTGGAGATGAATTGCAATGAGCCATTAAAACAAAAAATATATTTTTTAATACCTGCTAAAGCTGTGAATTTAATTTCTCTTGGTCATCTTTTGAAGTGTTTTTGTGCTCTGCCTTTAAGATTCAGACTGAGAAGAGAGAGATGGCTGATCGCTGTGTGAGAAGGACTGCTGCAGGGGATGGGGTGCTCCTGTTTTCTCTCAGTTGCCTGTGCAGGTTCATTCCAGTGCATAGTGGCTGCTGCAGTTTCACCCACATAGCTCCCCTAAGGGCATTTGGTGCACTGACTAAATGTAGGATGTTCTAGGAAGGGTGCATGAATCTTATATCTTGATGAGTTCTCAGGCGGGTGGGTGGCATTTATTACAACCAGCAAGAAGATCTTGAGAGACAAAAAAATTACTTATTCTATGAACCATCAGTAGATGTAATGGGGGTGGGGGATCAATTTTCTGAGTTTTCTCAGGCTTTATACAAATAATTTTCAGACTGTTCATTAAAACTTAAAATATAGCAGTGGGCAAAGGTTTTGTTTCAGCAACAATGTAATATTATTTCCTTTAACAGAAGGAAATTCACTGAGTCTTGAATGGTTTTCTGATACACAGATTATGTTGGCCTTTTGCAGGAGCCTGTGTATACATTCTTGAAAATGGTTTATAGAAATACTTCTTGAGAGCAGAATTCTGCTTGCTTGAATGTAAGCAGAAAGTGGAAACATCTACCAAGTTACCTCTCTAAGCAGTTTCTTAAAAATTATTTAAAGTGATGCTCAGCATGTGGCCAGGGTCAGGTTCCTTGCTGTTACTTCCCTTGCAGACTTGGCAGTTAACAATAGTAACAAATGTCCAGCTCTGTCTCAAATGCTTATTGCTCACAGCAAGCTATATACTCATAATTTATGTCTCCCAACTAGTCTAGAATATCTGGCACTTCTGCAAATACATAGAATAGGGACAGTATTTTGAAACTTATTTTTTAACAGAAGTCACTTTCCCAGTTCTAGTTACATTAACACTGCTACCTGGAAATGGCTCTTTCCTTAAGTGATTGGAAGCTGCAATGTAGAGAAGCTTTCATAAGGCAGGTGTTTCCTTGGGTTTCAACAGGACTTTGTGTGTATTCAGCACTAAGAAGGAGCATGTACTTGGAGTTTGGCTTTTTCTTGGTTTGTCTTTTTTATTGTGACAGAGAGGTGCTATAGCTTTTATTTCACTGTGTAGGCATGCTCTATCAAGAAAAAAAACCTGTTAAAATAATCATACAAGTGACTTTTTGAGTTAGAGATTTCAGTGGCTGCTCTCACGAAAAACAGCATTTCTAATGAAAACAAATTCAATTTTAGTGTCTCTTCTTGGAGACTACATTGTTGAGACACTACTATTTCTATTGTCCCAGTCTTCCCTAGTTGCCTAATAACTGATTGTTCGGTTAAAGAACTAATTGTTTGTTCCAAGCAAACTATGTAATTGGATAAAGTGCAGAAAAAAGGTCACTTTAAGCAACCTTTCACCTGCTCAACTTCTGTTAATGCCCTGAAGCATTAGTGGTGCTGTAGATTATACTTGGCTAAAAAGGGGCTTTAGCCCTATAAACTAGTAAAGGATGACCAACATATAGCAGCTGTCAGACCCTTAATTCTCCTTCCAGTTTATCTGCTGCAGCAAAAGTTGCAAGCTGTGATGTACCTCTGGCCATATTTTCTTGAAGGTAGATCTGTAGGTTTCACTTCTCTTTCATGAAATATTTTCCAAGGCAGTTTAGGATGTAATCAACACTATACAGTCTGGGACATGGTTGCAGCTGTTTTGTGGCAGATTTGATTCAGGGGGAATGCAGAAGACTCTATATTCAATTTGGCAGCCAAACTGAAAATAGGGAGGAAAAAGCTCTGAACAACGAAAATGCAAAAGGACATTTGTTGTTTTACTTTGAGGAAAACCCAAAACTTCATTTAACATTCCCATAATGTAGCAGATGTGGGCTCAAATCCTTTTTTCAAAAGACGTTTGAAGCTAGGCCTCCCACAATGAAGAACACTTTTATGTTTCAAATCAAAAGTTACTGAAAAAAAAATTATTTCAAAAGCATAAAAACATGTAATCCTAGTATTTTTATTTCTTTGCACTTTCAGTTTGACATCTGGGTCTGTTGGTTTGTTTTTGTTTTTGTTTTTTTTGCAAAGAAACAATTCACTGATAAATTAGCTGAATTCTTGTACGGACACAGACACAGGTTAGCTTATGTGGGAGCCGAGATGAGAGAGACCAGACTAACGCATGGAGGGGCTGAAGCACGATAAAGTGTATGTCTACTTCAGAAACAGTGAAAGGATTGGAGCCAGGTATGTACTTGGAACAGCCAAGATTATTCCTCCTAGCATTTTCTATATTATGCCTGGGAATGGTGTAGTTATGGCAAGATAAAGTCACTTCTATTTTCAAGAAGAGTGTCTGTAAGAGAGTCTGCTGTAGCTATATGCTTTTCTTTTGAACAAAGGTTTGGCAGACCAAGTAGTATCCATTGCTTTGTAGTCTATCTATGCATAAGTATAGGTGGAATTTCTTGTTTATCTTTTTTATTGCAATCACTTATCTAATGGTTTCAATGACTTTTCCCACAATAAACCTTTCATTCTTTTTTTGATGATGTGATTGTTGATTGTACTATTTAACTAGCATTCCCTACTGTGATTCCTTGCTTTCACATTAAATTAGTTTACAATTGTTTACTCTGGCCTGATTTTGACATCTGCAGAATCAATTACCTGAATTATCAAAATCTTTTTGAAGATCAGGGTATTGTTTTCTTTGTTTGCTTTTCTCTATACTTAGAAACTTAGAGAATTTATAACACTTGCTGGATTTCTAAATTTACATCGCATTTTATTTAGGATTCTTTCAAGGTGCAGAAAAGTTATTGAACAACGCTTAATATTGACACTAAAGAATTGTCACAACTTGTTTTAAGTTTGGATGCTTTATAAATTCCAAAAGAAATTGAATAACATTCTTCCAAAAGAATAAATTATGGCAAATATGGAGAGGAAGGATAAACCAGGAGAAGATTGGTGCTCTAACACAAAATCCTGCATGGACAGTGTGCTGGGGTGGCTGGAGAAGGAGACTGGAGCAAGGATGGGGAAATTCAAGATGTAGAGCCTGAAACTGCTAGAGTTGAGGAACTGGGCTAAGAATGAGATGCTGGGGGATTTGATACGTTATTGAAAGTATGTCCCATTCCAGAGTTTGGGCATTGGATCTAAGGTTGCTGAATTTAAATGGCCTTTTAATAGTGAGGAATAAATTATGGATTTGTAGTCCCTGTCTCTAGAGGATGGAAAAAGTACTGCTGCCATCAGTCACTGTGAGATGATGTAACAGATTTCTGTACTGAGGTCTAAAGGTCATCATGTTGCTGGGAACTATTTGAGTTTCTGTATGATGATGCAAATTTCTGCTCTTCCAACTTCTCCTTTAGCAGAAAAATGTGCATGTATCTGCACATGCAAATAAATTCAGAAGCTAAATTATGCCAGAATTTGGGCTGTCTCGATAGCTGAATCCTCTCCCATTCTGTGGGTAGAGTCTGACGTGTTTATATTTTGATTTTGTTACTGCTTATGTTTTTCTTATGTAGCCAACAGAGCTTGTGCAGAAATAAAGGCAGGCTGAGTATAGCAGAAAGCCAAGTGTGTGTGTGTGTGTGCACACACGTTACCAGTTCGTAACAACCCTGGGAGCGGTACAACGAGTGATAAACTGGATCCAGGAGTACAAAGCGTGGGAGGTTGAGCATGAGAAAAACATTCGCCCCTTTGCCACGGTGTTTTTGTTTCTTGTTGGGCAAATCACTTAAAAGCAAATCCTGTTTGCCAAACACCACGTAGCCCGAATTTGGACTTTTCCTCGCCTCCGAAGCGTGTTTTGTGTACACCAGTCGCTCCAGCGCAGCTCCTCTCCCCGAGCGGGCTCTGCGGGCGCTGCTCGGCGGGGCGGCCGCAGACAGGGCGCTGCGGTGGGTGCCGTGGGGCGGCCCCCACCCCATTCCCGTGTCCCCCTCGCCATGGGCCCTCACCGGTGGGTGCCGTGGGGTGGCCCCCACCCCACTGCCGTGTCCCCCCCGCCATGGGCCCCCACCCCACCCCATTCCCGTGTCCCCCCCGCCATGGGCCCCCACCCCACCGTCCCCACCGTGCCAC
>JAWWEW010000006.1:17276390-17430291 GCA_035583185.1 Anabacerthia variegaticeps | reverse complement strand
GGGTAAGGGCCGGCCGCGGGGGCGGGACGGGACGGGACGGGGGGCAGCGTCGCCTGTCGCCGCCGCCGCGAGGAGCCGCGGGCGGGCGCGTGGGGCAGGGCAGGGCGGGGGGAATGGCCGGGGCGGCGGGGGCGGCTGGAGGGGCCCGGCCGCTCCGAGCCCCGTCCGGCCCCTTCCCGCGCTGTGCCCCCCACGCCGTGCCCCGCTGGCTGCCGCGGGCACCGGGGACACTGCGGGCACCGGGGGTGCGGCGGGGCAGGGCGGAGCGCCCATCCCAGCCCGGGGCACCGCGAGCGGCCCGGCCCGCGGCCCGACAGCGGCGTGCCCCCCTTTTCCTTTTTTCCCCTTGTTTTCCTTTCCTTTTTTTCTTTTTCCCTTTCTTCCCCTCCCCGCCCGGTAAATTGTGCTGGGAGAGCAAATTTCTGAACTATCTGGCGCTTTAGGTTTTTTCCTTTTCTCGCCGGGGCTGGCAGTGGCTCCCGGTGAGCCGGAGGAGTCTGGAGGCGTTTATAGCAAAGCTGGTGGACGCTTTTCCTTCTCAAAGCCAGAGTCTCCTGAAGAAATATGAAACACTTCTCAGTAATGAAAGGCATGTGTTCTGGGAGGGAAACTGCTCCCCATCTGCCCTGTAACACAGGAGGAACAGCCGTAAGGGCCAATATTTACGAGGAAAAGGTGCCTGTTGTACTGAGCTGCTCAGGTTTGGTTATGCTGCTGCTTTATAGCAGAAGCTTCTCTCACGTTTTTCACATTCAGAAACACTTTGTCATCACTTTTATAATTTTCAGAGTGGTGGCATTATTGTACTGCTCGTACAAAAAAAAAAGCAACATCTCTGAAATAGCGCAACTTTAAAAGGAAGGACTTGCCACTGGAACAGGTCTAACACATCATGCTACTTAAAGTTGACTTTGAAGCTGGCAGACTTAAAAGAGGCATGTCTTTTAAATAATATGAAAATATCTGTCTCGATATAAATAGATATCACACTTGTTAAAAGAAGAGAAGGTTATGTGGCTTGTTTTGCCTTAATTGCAAGGTGGAATTGCAAAGTAGCTTTATAGCCATGAGAATTATATGTGGGAACAGAAGAAACTTACTTCAATGCTATGTTTAATGTAAACCTCACTTCAATCTACTTGAGGTGTTTGGAATTGCTTAATTATCTGCATTATTTGTATAGTGTCACGTGTACTCTTATGGGTACAGACTTTAAACAGTAAACAGAAATTAGAGCAGTTAATTTGTGTTAAATTCTGAAGTTTTCTTTCCCCTCCCCCCAGTGCACGCTCCCTGGAAGGCCTGCCAGATTAATTACAAAAACAACTGCTTTGACGATGTTTCCTCTGATATTTTTAAATTGCAAAGAGAAATAAAACATAAATAATGAAAAAATAATTGAAGTGCATTAGAGTAATGCCTGTTGAAATTCATAGTGGCAGTGTTCAAAGCGTTAAAGGTGCTACTGTTTCAGTTGGTCTAACCAAATACAAACTTAGGCAGGAGAACCCGTTTCAACCTGCATTTTTTAGATCATAGTAACTTCTATTTTTAGGTAAAATAATTGAATTTGAGAAACTGCTGCAGATGCATCTGCAACCCACGTTAACTTTTTAGCTGTCACCTTCCAATTTGGTTTTTGGTTTTCTTCACTGCAGTGTTTACGCTAGTGTGTAAACACTGAGAGTTTCTCGTGGTGTTGAGAGAACAACAGCAGGCGTTGTGGGAGCTGCTGGAAGCGTACCTGACTCTGCCACCTGCAGTTTGCTGCTCTGAAATGAATCGCTTAACCCAACATGGCAAAATTAGCAGTAGCTTTCTCCTTTTTTTTGTTTTTTAAATGAAAGGAATGCAGGTAGTTGCTTAGTTATACTCCCCCAAATCTGTGCATTTTATGGTGGAACTTTTAAAGTGTACTAAAGCAGAGCAACATCCTTCAAGATAATTGCACTGAGATTTGCAGATAAACTTTGATACTAAAATATTTTTCGACCTCTTCACTTTTCTATATCTTTCTTTTGATTGCTTTTCATATTAAAAGATAGCAGCCTGAAAAGCCCACGTAACTTCTTTCAGTATGTTTTCCTTTGTGAGACAAATTGTGATAGGCCATGATGTCTTGCTTGGCACATTCTACACAAAGAATATTCATCCTATCAGATCATGGGTATAATCTTAAGAAACAGGATGCTGAATACAGCTTGGTGGTTCATGCAAGAGGGGATATTGCTCATGGTCTGTATCACATCAAGTGTTTTTGCAATTGTATTCAGGTGTAGTAACATTTCATGGTAAATAATAGGTCTTGGTAAATGTAAAGAATGTGATTTTTAAGGTTTGCAGGAAAATATTCATGGAAGAAACTTTTCCTATGAAATTAGTACTCATCATAATTTAGCTTTTGAAATAATTTCTGCATACCATTTATGTTTTTTATGCAACAATCTACATGCTGTACAAATTTAAATAACTTCAAACAGTTGAAAACCTTTATAATACTCAGTTCAGCATTGCAATGTAAAGCAGTAGCATCTTGAAAGAAATTTTGGATCTTGTCAGTACAAAAATATTGCTTAATATATATTTCTGTACCAATCAGCACTTTTCCTTCTCCTCCACCTTGTTCCCCCTCCCCAATTTTTAAGGGTTGCACCTTTGGCTGGTCAGATGGGCATTAAGGGACAGTGAGTGCTGACTGCGGGAGCTCCATAAGCACAGCGGCTGCTGGGATGTTGCGACAGAACGGCGGAAGCAACAAGCGTGGTTTGGGATTAGCCCGACTGCCTACCTCCAACTTCTTCACCATCTCTAATTCGGGAAACTGGGCAATGGGGCGCAGCACCAAGAGCAGCTCTCTGAGCAGCATTAGCTCCAACTCTGATTGCTACGATAATCCTGTTGTGGATCCAGAATATATCATGCAACTGGTGAATGATGTCAGAAAATTTGCAGATGTGCTACTCTATTTGAAGGAAGCCATTCTTTCAGAAGGTGTGTCAATTGTTCTTAATTCTTAGATTTTGTGAAACTCTTACAACTTCACTGATATGTTTTAAGTAGTGTTTACTGTGGTTGTCCTTTACCTTTACTATTTATGCTCCCTTCCTCTTGCCTCCCCACCCCCAGCATGATGATTACGGGAAATAGTGGTGTTCAGTTTGGGTTCTGTATTTCCTCATCAGAACAGTGCAGTCTGTTTCGTAATCATAACAAGGGAAAACAGACTTTTAGTAGGCTGACGAGGCTGTTGCTAAAAGTTAGTGAGACCATCAAGTAATTAGTTTTTAACTGCTTGAATGTTTTTTGTAATTCCAAACGATTCTGTTACTGTTTTGGTGATGTTTCAGTTTTCTAGACTGGTTTGGTTTTCAAAAGTCTTAAATGCTACTAGTTTGAGTTTTAAGGTAGAATATAACTGCACTTTCTTCCTTTGCAAAAGAAGTGTTTACAGTCTTCTGCCAGCAGGTGGAAACTGCAAATTTCCTTGCTTATGAGAGGTGCGTGTTATTGTGTGCTTCTGTTCCTTTAGGGAAATGGCATTAGCACATTTTTGGTAATCAGGAGGAAAGCTTTTATCTTATTTCTACAGAAATGTTCTTAGGTTATAGCTGAAATGACATCTGGAGTAGTTTTGTATAAGATGTGCTGAGCATTTGCAGTCTAGGTTAAAATGAGTATGCATACAGCTGAAATACTACTGCCAAAAGGTGTAAACAGTTAACAGAGCAATAATTTGACACTAGTGATCACTTGGTGTCCACAAAGTTTTTGCTTGAGTGCACAAGATGAGCAGAATTATTGTTGAGGTTTAGTATCTGCTGCCTACTGACTCTAAAATAGACATCCTGGAGGAAAGGGCTATCAAAATACTTAAGTGTTCCAGTTGCCATGCAGCAGCAGTTAATTAAGGTTCAGTTTAAAATTTTGAACTCAGAAGACCCAAAAAACTAACATGGAAGACAGGAATTGCCATCTTGTTTTATACTACATTATTGAATTAATTTATGAGACAGTGTTGTCCATTTAAAGGACTGTTAATTTACAAAGGAGAGATGTTTCTTTTCCATAGCTGGAAGCGTTCTTTTGACCTCTGTCCCCAGAATATAGTGAGTTCTGTAGTATTGGGCTTGCTTGCTGCTGGCTGGAGACAACATCCTGGAAACTGCATAGTTTGGTTTACATTTCTGTCTTATTAATCTTTGGATATGTTTACAATTGTCCAAAAATTAACAAAAACTGACTATATTGGTTCTTACA
This sequence comes from Anabacerthia variegaticeps, assembly GCA_035583185.1. NCBI lineage: Eukaryota > Metazoa > Chordata > Aves > Passeriformes > Furnariidae > Anabacerthia > Anabacerthia variegaticeps. The sequence goes on along the minus strand of JAWWEW010000006.1, from coordinate 17,426,034 downwards.
CATAAAATTCTGGTTTATAATACTTGCAGCTTACCACCATTTGAAAGTAGGTGGAATCAGTTGCAGGGCTAAGGAATTAATTTCTTCCTTTTTGGTTGGCATTAGTCTATTGACTGGATGTAGGCTTTATTGGATAGTAAAACTTTGTGTTAAAGTTTATGAAATAAGAACCAAAATTAAGTTTTGCTGCTAGCTGTGGGGAAACAAAGCATATTTTGGTGTTCATATGCTGCATGCATCTTCAGGCAGTTCAGAAGTGGCAAGTAGAAGTGGTGCAACAGAGTTGCATCACGGAGTGTTTGTATTTGCTTTGTAAGCGTTCCTCGAGTGTCCTGTGGGTCTTTTAGCCTCTAACCACTATTCCCTCATCAACTATTAATCTCAGTGTTAATCTCCGGCAGATTTGTCTAAACTGCTTCTGATGCACAGTAGCTTCACTCTTGACCAAGCAGCTCCCTGGTGGCCGGGGCCAGCTGTTCCGCTGCTGGGGTCTGTGTGGGCAGGGGGCTGGCTGCCATGGGCCTGTGCTTTGGGTGTCATACTCACTGATGCCTGTATTCCCTGCTGGGGTGACCTGAGCTGACATGGAAGAGCCTAGCAGTTATTCACCCATGGTTCACATAACATTCATCTGACGTAGTGATACAATCTTGGATGAAAAATCTAAGATATTTTGGATGATAACTTGTATTTGTGTCTAAACTAGATTAGAAGTGCCTTGGTATTACAGATGTGAACTGTGTTTTGTGACGGTATTAATGCAAGTTGATATGTAACAGGAAAAATAAGTTGAGAATGCTTCTAAGGGGAGTGTTATGTAAATTATATGCTGTGTAGATTTCAAGGCTTTTTTTTTTTGCATTCCTTATGCTAATATGATTTAATTTCTTAGCGTAGTCTAGATGTCATAATACTGAAACAATTTTGGATACCTTTTAGCAAAGGTAAACCCAGCATTCTGACATACTTCGATTGTTTTCAGACTCTTGTCCGACAAAGTTTTCTGTATAAACTGAAACCTAAAGAACTTGGAATCTCCTTGCTGGTACCAATTAGAAAATGTTTTCTTTAATGATACTTCACATAAACCTTACTTCCCACCTCAAAAAACTCTAACCAGCAACCAACCAAACAAAACACCCCAAAACCACAAACAAAACATCTTCTGAATGTAACTGTAAAGTTTAAAAGTTTGTTGGCTGTTTGGACATGAGGGAGCGGCAGTTGCCTCTTGTGTTGAGTGAAATACCATGTGTTCTACACACTTCGGTTCTTGCTGTCTTCTTTTAAATTATCTTTTGAATCTAGGCTTTGTACTCATTGGATGTAACATTCTGTTATTAGTCATCCAATCTGAGGCATGGCATCAAGACACTTTACCCTTGTCTTCATTAAGAAGAGCTCTTAGCAGTTTTTGAACTGAGGGCAATGTGCTGTTTTAGAAGAAAGTTTGTATTTAATTCTATTTGATGATAGGCTGAAACTGTAGTGGTTGTTAGTGCAACTGATGCAGTTAATGCATCAGTCTCTTGGTCCAGTCTTGAGGTAAATTTCTGGATGAGCAAAATTGTTGTATGGCTGATACTAGTAAGGATAGTTATGTTGTCTTTGTGTTTTAACAGAAGGATTGTCTTCATTTGTGACAGTTGTACTTTATGAAGTCAGAGATAACTGAAATATATTAAGGAGACTCAAAATAAGTCAATCTTCTTTCTTTTCTGATGAGAAGAAAATGACAACAGTTCCCTAGCAATCTCTGCCTTGAAGGCCAGGCTTGAGAGTATATGTTGAAATAATACTTAGAGGACTCAGATCATTACCTGTAATTTGTGCTGTTCTTAGCACTGTTCATTTGACTGTTCAGTTTTATTGACGGCCTTTTGTTTTCTTGAGGTGCCCCAGGTTTAGTTCTTTCAGTTTTGATGTACTTCCCAAGTGCAAACTGTTAAAGTGTAATGGCTTGAAAGCTGATGAGTTTTCTCTTTGTGCTTTGAGTTCCAGTAGTAACATTTGGTTGAGAGTGTGCGAATCTATTTGTTGCCTTCAATTTGCATCCCTCTTTGGCCAGGTAGGACATGCTGCGAAGTACGGTCTGAAGTCTGGAGCCATCTGTGCTCTTCAGAGGTAGTGGCACTCAAGAAGCAACTTCCCATGGTAAAGAATGTTTTAGGAACTGAGAAGTTGTTGGCCTCCCATGGAGACCTGCTGAGGGATTAACAACCTGACCACAGGATTGAAAATACATAAGAATTTGAAGTGTGTGAGGTATATTTAAGGTAAATCCTGTAGCTTGAAGTCCTTAGTTCTTGTCCTAAAGCAAAGGGTTAATGCATCTGCAAGTAATTGATGTTGAATTTTGAGGGTGGGTAGCTTCTCTACATGTGTAATATGTTGTTTTGGAGAATAGGAGATGCAGGGTAATTGTTATATACTGTCCAAGCTTTGGAAAAAGTGCCTGTACCTCATACGAGTTGTATAAAGAGCATGTAAGCCACTTTTTGGGACTAAATATGCAGGAGCTACCTCTTACAAACTTGTAAACTTGCATTGGAGAATCTTTCAGTGTGAAAATAGTATTGCTTATTGCACTGATGTGCAAAGTTGAGAATCCATTTAATAGGTATTTATGTATGAGATTGGTGACTACAGTCACCAATATTTTAGTGCTTTTACTGTATATAGTAAATTTTACTGTTGGCAAATGATGCCACTGTGGTCTTTGCTCAAATGAAATTCCTCAGGTTTAAAAGGATCACACAAAAGAATATTTAGGATAGTAAAATATCTTTTATTTGTATTACATTTGTTTCGTGACTCTGAAGATAGTTAGCTACTAGTTTTATGACATCAACTTCTTTTTTTTTGTTTTTTTAGGATAATGCATACGGTAGAGTCTACTCTTGGGACTGTGGGAAATACTATGTTTCATTATGAATAGCTCTAAGGCTAAAATTTGCATGCGGTTTAAAAGTGCAGGAGTAATTACACTTTAATATATAGTCTTCTTGACTGTACTCTAGAATACATTTTGGAATTATTGCTTACTTTATCACAAACTTTGAAGTAATCTTCAAAGTGTGATATTATGTGCTTCATGTGGGTAATTCCGCATCCTTTTCATGAGCAAAAACTTTTTTCCTCAAGTTCATCCCATCTTCAACTAATGTAAATTGTAGTTCTCTTTAAAATCTTAGTATACTGTTTTTCCAGGGATCCTAGAAACTAGAGTAGCAACATAAAGCTCTTACTTTTCCTCACAGATTTCTCTGTGAGGATCAGATTTTGCCTGATTTCTTTGAGTTGGATAGGGTTTTGGTTTGTTGTTGGGTTTTTTTTTAAACTGAAGCAGAGTGAAAATACTGGTGGAGCTGGCTGGCCTGGTCAGGAATGTTTGCATCCTCTGTATAGTAGCACCAATACTTTCAAAAGGATCAGGAATGCTACCTAACTTGAAACCTGTCAGTTCCTGATTTTCGAAGGATAAGATATTCAGTCCAGTGGGACAATTTTAGAGGTGTGCCAAGTTAAATAGTTTCCTCAAAATAAGGAACTTGTAATCTCTACTGACTTCAAAACTTTCTTTTAACACCATGGAGATTGGTGTTAATTTCATGCTACGCTAAAAGCCAGGAGCCATTTACTGAATATAGTGCCTGAAGCTCAAAGATGAATGATTTCTCTTCAGCCCTTCCTGGCTTGATAATGTATTTTTGGTATGATTAAGGCACTGTAGTATTTTTAGCATTTGTTTTTTATTTCTTTATTTTCATAGTCTAAAATATTAATGTCCTTTTTTCTGAGACAGTGCATTTGAAAGTCAATTTGCCCCATTTTGCTAGGGAAATCTGAAGTTCATTAGCTATTGCAGTGATGATTACAGATTGAATTTATGATAATTTATAATACCAGATGTAATTTTGATGTTTGTTCTTTATACCAATTTTGATGTTTCTCAGTGAAAGGTGCTGTCTTTGATACACCTTAAACTAGATGTATTTACCTGTCTAATGACACCTTATACTGTGAATGCGTGGTAGGTGGGCAAACTCTCTAAACAGGGATCTGATAAACTTTACCTTTGCAACAATTTCTGAAAGGAATGTTTGGGGGGGGAGGGTTGGTTGTTTTGTTTTGAGAGAAGTTGGACTGATTTCTTTGAACTTTGTGTGGAAGATGGTGCTGGTTTTCTGCTCTATAGTATTTTGTGCGATAAATAAAAAACTTGTATGAGAGAAGGGAAAGTAAAATGCTGCCAGGGCAGCTAACTTTTGGGGACTCTGAGAACATTATCAAATGTGTAAACAATCTGCTTGTGAATTATTAAATTACCTTTGTGGATTGTTATAAAAAGACAGAGGAATCTATGTAAAGTGTAGCACATTGTTTCTCTTATTCCATGTAGCTCAAAAAAAAGGGGAGGTGGGGAACAAACTAGCTAGTAGCTAGTAATTTATATTACAGAATTAAAAATATTTGAGGATGTTGACAACTAGCCTAAAGTGGAGTTTTAATATTTATTGCTTCCAAAATCTACCAAAGTGTAATATTCTTGCAACATCTGAAGAATAATTTTGTGATCTATTACTAAAATGTGAGCTTTTTTGTACTTTCTAACTCTATTCAAACTTGGTCCACAAGTTTTAAATATATCTGCCTGTAATAAGGTTGTTCATCTTCTTGCTGAACCAAATTAGGTGTGAAAAGGTGAAAACTGACAATTTGTAGTTGCTACTTTGGATGTTATTGCTCACATGGCGTAGTTAACAGAAGTGTCCTTGTGAGCTGCAGTAGCAGGGAGGCCAGGACTAAACTAGGCTGGGACTGCTGGAAGGAGTAACTTCTGAAGGTGCTCCTGCCAAAATTCCTTTTTTTGCCTACCCACCAACAGCTGAATTGTTGGTGTGGTTCTGTAACTTAAAATATACAAGATGCATCTAAAACTGCTGTATTCTTATTATAAAGCTTGTAATGTTTAGGACTCTTTCAAACATGCTGATAGTTTATTTCCACAGCAACTTATGGAAGAAACTGAAGTGTGAGCTGCCATGACCTCGCTGCTTCTTCCTGGCACTAGTTCTCTGGTGACTGCATAGCAAGGCAGTTTTGAGGGCAGATCTGCCTGAAAACTAGTCCTAGGAAGAAAGGAACTAGTTTATAGACAGATCAATTCCATAAGCTGACTGTAAGAGTTGTTGCACAGAATACCAGCATAGAGGAAGAAGGTGGCTGGTAAAGGAATGAGATGCCAGAGGTTAAAATGGAACAAGACTGTGAGGCTCTAGGCAGAGCTGGTGTGGCATTTCACCCTGGCATCACACCATACCCTGCTAAACCCTGTACCAATTCTTTTGTTGCTTTTATTGAATGCTAAGTCTGACAGGAGTGTATGAAAGGTGGGATGGTGGTGGGGAGAGCAGCAAGCAGAAAATGTCCTTTGTAGATGGCAAATTAATCAAGCACTTTGGCTCTGAGCTTTTGGCATATTTGAATTTGACAGTCTCTTTTAAACTTAACTATCTAAAAACCTGCATCTTGGGTGCAGAGTCCTATGTCTTTCCTATCTTTCTGACTTGGAATTTTGTTAATACACCTTTCATGTATCTCCAAGCAGTAGTCACTGCTAAGTATTAGTTCTGTCAATTTAAAATTGATCTTTCACAAATCTGAAATGGTCTTTCAAGCTAAAAGATATAGAGAATATAATCAAGGATAAAAAGAAAATAAATATTTCCTTAAATTTTTATAACAAGTAAAATTAAGAACCTAAAGCTAATAGTAGTGGTTGGGTTTTTTTTTAACAGCTTCTGGTGGTTTTTTATGGCAAAACTCAAAAAAAATTAGACAGGCATATGATCTTCTTGCAGTGGAGCTCTAGGACCACAGCAAACCACAGATCTCTGGTCATTTTCCCATGCTTCCCTTACTTTCACACCATCCTCTCCTGGTTCCTCTCATGAACAGAAAGCACTGAGATCCCCGGTTGCAAATCCTGTTCCTGTCTAGTGCCAGTTTCCTCAGACTTGAGAAGTTCTGCAAAGAAAGCAGAAGTTTGATGTACAGTGTGAATGAAGACAAATCCATAACAATCCAACAAAAAGTAGTTTGTCTCCCATAAACTTTGACTGTATAGCTGCAAACATGCTTTTCCCAGGAATATTGCACTTAAGCTGGGAGAGAGAACTTTTCACCTTTCTTTCCATTTCACTCCAGATCATTTCACAATCTCTTTTACCCAAGCCTCCTGTTTTTGAGTCTGTCTTACAGGCCTTTGTTAGGGAGTCTTGGATGTTCAGATGCTGTGACCAGAGCCAAAGGAGCTGGGCATTTTGTTTTGCTTTTCATGTTTGCAGTGGTAGAGCACTGCTTAATTCATCTGCAGTCATGGAACACTTCTGCAGTTTCCACTCCTCTGAACAAGAGGAAAAAAACAACCTCTTCTTGAGTTGAAGCAAATCAGTGTTCTTCATAGTCAAAGTGTAAGCTGCCTGTTAAATGTAGGTTGCTAATGTTCAATAGTAAATGCTGTTTCTTCAGTTTCAGCGAAGATTGAAGTTAAATAATAACTTAGTGGACCAGGAGATAAGTTTGTGGCTGATAGTACTACCCCTCCCCCAGTTGCATACTCCACATTCCTTCAGAACAAATGTTCACTTGTTGCTATAGTGTCTAAGATCAGCAGTCAGGAGGGGGGGGTGTGTCTTGAAGGCCTGTGAGTGTTTAAAATGTAAAATCAACCCTTATGTGCAGTCCGGATATTTTTGTTGACTTAAATAATTAGCATATCTCTCTTTAGGAAAACTCTTAACTATTTATTTATAAGAAAGCGTGGGCATTTGCCATTTTTATGTTGTTTTTGAAGTGCAAAAAAAATGGTACAAGGAAAAACTCCGTTCTCCTCCTTGCAATTCTGATGTACTGAAGGACCTCAAAACACTCAGAGCCTTTGCTAGTTTGTTAATTAGAATTATCTTCCCTTTCCATCACAGCAACTACAGTAATGAAACTGAAATGACAAGATTAGCAAGATGCAAGGTGACTAGTGAGAAAGGGGGCAGATAGGCAGATTTTCTGTTTTGAAAGTAAATGTAAAGCTAGGCCTTTCAAGACCAAAAATTCTTCTAATATAGTTTGAAGCTTAAGAAATGGAACTCTGCCTTAACACCTGAAATATATGATTTGATCCATATCCAGTGTGAAGTTTTGTGTTCTAAGCAGCAATTCCCGTGTACATGTAGGAGCTCATGTTTTTAAAAACAAAATCCTTTGCCCTAAATTAATTTCCTGCTCTTGTCGAAATGTATTATAGTGTATCCACTAAAATATTCCATTTTCTCATGTCTCTGATGCATCAATTTATCAAAGTTGCAACTTAAAGCATCAATACAAATAATTTTGGTATGCCTAACAGCCTGGAATTGAGAGTTGTGACTGTCATCTTAATGATCTTGGCTTCATGAAGATTTCATAAACTAAAACATTCCTTTTCCACCAGTTTCATTGGAAGTGTTTGTTCTTCCTATTCATGTAGCTTGGTCACAGAACTGAAGCTGACTTGTTTCTTAATTCTCAGCAATCTGGCAGTTGCAGTGATTTGATTGTTAGAGCTAATGTCCTGGTAATGGATTGGAATTAGAACTGCATGGCAGGATAGGAGATTTGCTTTAGAGCCTGGACCTTGATCTTAGTAGGTAGCTGTTTCCCTTTAAGAAAAGTAGGGGTTTTATGGGGACTTATTCCTTTGTCTGCCTAAAGTGTCCCTTTTTGTAGAAGATTGAAGTGACTCATGTAAGGCTGTAGAAAGTAGTTGTGTTTTAGTTAGACTTTCATCTTAATGACATTCCTTTCAGAACAGTGTAACTGCAAACCTAGGATTTGAGGAATCTATTTTTTTTTTTTTTTAGAGGCTGTGATTTAGCTGAACAAATTATTTTTCCTTCTTTGCATACTTTATTGGACTAATTTTTAAAAGTATGTTGGAATTTTTATTTGCCAGGTCTGGTTATCTTTAGTTGATAAACTAGTTTTAATCTTAAGTTGACAAAATTTACCTCTTCAGTGTTGTGTTCTTAGTCATGACTGGACTGCTTCAGATAGTTAAGCTATTTTAGTAATATAATATGTTCCCTCTCTCGAATGTGTTGATTCTCTGATGTTTATAATTTGGGTTCAGGGCCAGCAGGTGGGTGTTGCAGCAGTTCATTACATTTCTGAAAGTTCTGTTAGTACTGCTTATCTGTGAGACATAACGAATGTGGGATTATGTATATTGCTACATACGCATGCAAAAGGGAAAGGGAGGATCTTTGGAAAGAGTCAAGTGTTTTTTCGAACTCTTGTAATGTCTCAATCCTTTTCCAGTTTTAGAAATCTGCAAGAAGTGGAAGGCCTGGTGAGAAAGTTTCAGCAAAGATGCATTAAAAACAACTGAAAAAATGAATTGCAGGATTGTAGATCAGTAAGTTGCAGGAAGTGTATTTATACAGTAGAGTTAAAGCACAAATGTGTCCCCTTTGTCACCTCATGCCTTTTCAACAAAAGGTTTTGACATCTTTAGGACTTGGAGCCCAATTTCAGTTTTGTAGCCCAGCATTTCCAAAGGGTGTTCTTCTCTTTGTATTGTATTAAATTTTTTCCAGTTTATGCAGGTGTGATTGTTGTCGAGCTGCCTTGTGAAGAAATGTAAGATCTCAATTAATGTTCTGCTTTTGGACTACAGCACATTCTTAGCTCTGTTTGTAAGATCAAATGTTGCTGAAATATTTATGGATAAGGTATTACTGAGGCATTAGCTTAAAGAATGCTCAATGTTCACAAATTCATCTTGATGTTTGTCTTGATAGTGGTATAAATGGATTCTTTAGTAGAATACTCTGTTTGTCTGAATTTTTTTTTTGTTTGTTTCTCCTGTGTACTTTTTCTTTCATTCATTGATGGTATAGAGGGTATATAAAGTACTTTGTGCTATCACAGCTATGAAACTGAAAGGTCTGTCCAGTTCTTCAATGCTGACAAGTGGAAAAAAAGCGTTTATTGGAATCACTAAAGTGGAAGTGCAGAGAAACTGAAAACAACCGGTCAAGAAAATGGGCTGTGGTCTCAGCTCACAAGTAGGTAAAGGACTCCCAACACAGGAGCAGTTAAAGGAGGCAGCTTTTTGGAGGGATAGTCATATATCCTTTGTGCTTCGTTGGGTAAGGTGCAAATTGTTCATCTGAAAGCTTAGTAACGTACATGAATTGTGATAGTTGAGTGAAGACAGTTTGCGAAGGACCTTGAGAAAGTGACAGTGATAAATAGCTTATGCCAGTGGTGAAGAAGTAGGATTAAGACTGCAGAGTGGTCAGATTAAATGCTTTCTGGTATTCGTGTGTAAGCTTGTGCGAAGGGCAAGCAAACAAATTCATAAAGGAATGGAGAACTCTTTCTAGCTGTAGTTGGCTTCAGATAATGACTAGACATGAGGTTTTAGAAAAGATGGCTGAGAACTTAATTTGGAAAGACAGCAATAGGTCTGAAACATGTAAATAAATTGGATTCTTAACAATGAGAGGAGCTTGTTCTGCAACATCAAATGGTGCATGCCATTGGATGAAGAATTAAATGTATGGGACTACTATTCAAATATGTAGTTGACCAAGTTCTTTCTATTATAGTTCTCACATTCCATAGCTTTTACTGGACTGTGCATCCTTTGGATTTTTTTGTTGGTTTGGCTGGGTTTTTTGTTTGCTTTTTTTTTAATGTAGTGTTGACTAGCTGGGATGACAATTTCAGTGGTACTAGGGAGGAACAGCTTTGTAAATCCAGAACCACAAAGCAAATAAATTCTGTGGTTTGTCTTTTTCACCTTTCTATCACAAGGTATTTATGAAGACATACTACTCAATTGAAAGTTAATAATGAGGTGTGCAGTGGGTTACTGTTGTGTTTTAGAGTGTGCAAATAACAGTGTGACATCACTTACTGTGATAATGACAACATTGATGTGTTTTCACTTCATAAAAAACCAAAGATGTTTTGGTGTGAAATAACTGATAGCAAAACGTTATATTGCAGAGGGGATTGGCTGTTTCTAAGTCTAGGAAAGGGGAAGATTTTTAAAGTATTTCCTTTGGAGCATTCAGACAGCTCTGTGTCACCTGTGTGAGTTATGCAGTCAGGCTTTACTCTCTTGGGTGGTTGTTTCAACAGGACTTCAATGCAGGAATTTCAAGTAATCCTTAATCCTTTATGTTCACCAGTTTTCTTGACATTGTTACTGACTGCTGCTTTAGTGATTTGGATACCACTTAATATCTAAGTTGATTTTATAATTTTTTCTTTTAATCAACAAAACAGAAATGAACTACTATCACATCCTATGGTAGTCCTATGGTAGTTATTGTGTTTAAAAGATCCTTTAAAATAAATGCACAAAGTAATGCACATCTTGTTTAACAGCATATAATCTCATAATCCTGGCTTTGTGTGGTCTTTTGAAAACTAGGTGGGCAGGCAGCAGTAAAATAGCTTCTTCATTCAATCAGTGACTTAGGCTAGAAGTGGAAGGAGCAGCCATGTAGAACAAACAGTATTTTAGACTAAATTTAAAATGAACTAAAGGTTAAGTATTGTCTGATACTCTCTTGATGTGGGTTAGCAAAGGTTATATTTATTTTATTTAGAATGAACATAATTTTCATACTACCCTTTCTGTGTGCCAGTTTGATATGGGGTGATCAAATTGCGGGGGATTGTCTTTCATTTTCTGACTTACTCTTTTTTTCAGAAATTTGTGCTATGAATGTTGAGTGACTATGACTTCATATGCTTTCAGAACTTGAACCAACATGCAAGGAACATAGTTGCTTAAAGCGTAAGATAGTTTATTTAAAGTTTCTTACATTGGCAACTGTTCAGTCCTGTGACTGACGAAGTTTTAGTGAAATGTCTTTGAATGAGAAATAAGTAGCAAGTCGCTACGAGTGGTGTAGTCACCTGTCCTGATGGATGTCACTTTCTGGTGAACTGTGACTGATCAGACTTATTGCAAATGTATTCACCATAAAAAATGTAATCTTACATCGACTTGACAATTTACAATTCTAAGTTAAAACATGTTCTGAAACTTCTGAAGCATTATCCTCACCTGGCTTTATTCTTCATCTCCTGGAAGATTCAGAGAAATTATATGAATGGTGGCTACAATGGCCATATAGTGTTTTTACTCTCATTTGTCAGAAACAGGTAAATAAGGAAACACTGGCAATTTTTGTTTGTTCCTGGTCTTTAAAGTTTGGGTTAATAAAAGATTAACGTATTCTAAAGATTAAATTGCATGGCTGAACACATCTAGGTTAGTTGACTGGAATCTCAGGGCTAGTAGAATAAAAAAATTGAAGCAATGTAGTGTGCAGCATATTGAAATAGATTAATGACAAGCTACATTGTGGTAGTTTTTTTCTGGAAGGCTTCCCCACATACACAAATGGGGAGTTCATCTATGAATTCAAATGTGAAATGAATGTGAAGTAACAACTGTTCTGCTGATGTCAGTTGGCAAACCAACAAAAGGAAAATATGTAACTGGTTTCAGTGTAGGTAGAATGACAAGGTTTTGATTTTTGCATGTACACTTTCTGAGATTATTTTAAGACATCTTTATTTTTGTAACTTTAATTTCTGAAAATTAATTTAGTCTTGGTTTGCTCTATACCTGAAGTCAAGAAGGACTTGTTATGTAAGTTTTGACTTGACAAGTACAGAATTGGCCTGTAACTGGAGTAGGAATGTTAGCCCAGTTTAATAGAAAAACAAAACCCACCACAGCTCAAGGTCACATCAGAAGCTAATCAGCATGGTTAATGGTCGAATCTAGAGGGATAGATTGATGTATTTTGGCCAATCCCTGATGGCAAGTGACAAATCTGTTTGGGTGTTTGTGGTACACAACAAAAGGTTGTGATGCTATCAATCTTAACCTGAAAGGTTGAACTAATGGGGGATACTTTTGTTTTATTCAAGAACAGTTTTTCTGCAAAAATTGCAAGCCTGCACGGTCACCCTGTTTATTTCAAAAAGTAAAGAGAGAATTTCCACCCTTAAAATACAAAATAAAATGTAAATACTAGGTGCTTTTCATCTTAAACTTGTACAACCTAATTTTAAGATAAAACTCAGTAGTTTAACAGTAAATAGGCAACTGACTTGCCAAATGTTAAATGCTTTCTTCTGTTATAAAAACGTTATTTGCATATAAAAACTGAAATCAAACGTTGCTACTTTCAATGCACTGTATTCGATGAGCTGTTTGCAGGAAATGTCAATAGCTTCTCACTGAATCAGGTCAGTATATTGCTCTTCTCAAAAAGCAAACAAACAAAACCCCACCAAACAAACCTTCCAAATTTTAATGCTTTATTATCAAATGTAGAGGGTTGGGTTACTATTTTTATTACTTTTTTTTTTCCTCATTCCTGAACAAGTTTCACATCCATAGGTTTTCTTCATTGAAATAATTGCTTAACTGATTATTTTCCATAAATTGTCATTTTTGCTGTAATATAAGGTGATTAAAATATTAGTTGCAGTGGATTCTGGGGAACATGTTGCCAAAGACTGCATGAATTGGGTGTAGTGTCTTTTAATGATGCCATGACTACAGGGGTTGCCATGGTACTGATTAACAAAAAAAGCTAGCATTGGCTATTCTGGAAGCTTCAAGTACCATGTTTCTTGGCAGAGGGATGGGTAGGTAGCTTCTCATTCTTCATCATAACCCAGGGTCAGGAGATGATGACTTTACTTGTATCTTTGGCAGCTTCCAGCCTTGCTAGAGAGTTCACAAGGATAAATTCTTGCAGGAATTCTCTGAGATTTTTAGTTCTCAGAGAATTAAAGTGTTTCATTCCTTATATCTGCAGAATGTAGCCAAATAAAGGAAGAAATGTGGTAGCAAAGACTGCTGGTTTGTCATCATTCTTGAACGCCATCAACAAACAAAATATCTACACCACCATTAAAGGAAAAAGTTTTGTTCATTTTATATCCATACAATCAATGAAAATCACGTTTAGCTTGTATGTTTATTGCCTTAAAAAAAGCTTCCTTGACACTAGACTAGACAGGGGTAACACAGATAACTTTGCTGTGGTCAAACCACAATGTAAAATGTGTTTTTGCTGTGTGTTTGATTAATTCTTGTGGTCTTTTGAGTGTAGTAATGACCTCCGTTAAATCAGACAAATGTGTCAGGCTGTGAATTATGTTAGAATGGGGCTGACAGGGAGAAGAGGGCAAAACTAAAATGGTGCTTTAATCTGGGATTGTTTCCCAAACTACAGATAGAGAAATTAGGTGATTTCCACACAGTTCACTGTTGTATGATTGTTTTGCTGTGATGCTCATTGGAAAGTCTCATAGTCTGGATAAAATTCAGACCTGAATGCTGACAGCTTCCTAGTATGCAATGTGGACATTAATGAAGAGGATAGTAATGTGATTTTAGTTTGTCTGTTTTACTTTGGATCAGCTTCATTTCAATTCTGATTTTTTTCCCCCTCCCCTAGGTGGTATAACTAGTGATACCATGTAATCCTTCTGTATATCATAATAGAAACAGGATGTAATTTACCTTAAGTCAAAAATTATTTAGTAAATAAGAGTGGACAGTCTTTTAGCCAAGATGTTAGGCCAGCAGATTGAAATGTTGGTTAATCAAACCTCTTTCTTCTGAATCCTTCCAAGATTGGAAGTGATGAGGATCTGACTGTTTTCATTCCATAAGGTGAAACTTTAGTAAAAAGTTCTGGATCCAAATATTCCCATATTGGAAAAATTGTTTCGCGGTTTGTGTGCTTGTTCACACCACCATCCTGCAAGACTATTTGGTTTGACTTCTCCCTTTGTTCTGCAAGAGATTGGGATTTATGCAGAAGATGTGAAGTGGTACTTAAAGCCAGAATTGAGACTCCTATATTTCAGTGGAAGTAAAACGGGAGCTGAAGTACACAGTCTTCAGCTGATCCCAGGACAAGAGATTTACAAAGGGAATTCTCAAAATGAGGACTAGACCTAGTGAGGGTGGTGGTTACAACCATCATTTGAGTGTTCTCGTGCAATTGCATTTATTCCAGTGGTAACATTCATACAGTGAGTACATGGTGGGAACTTACCATAGTCAAGGCATTTTATCATGTTCACGAAGGTAGATGGAGAAAATATTTGTGCAAAATACAAGTTACCTTGTTTATAGTAAGATTTTCACACCCAGTGAGATGAGTTCATGTGTATTTCGCACCCCCCACCACCGGCAAAAGAGACTGGTCTCTGTCTGTGGACTTGTGGCTGTAGAGAGTATGCACGGCAGGTTTTTCCACACTAACATTCTTGAAAGCCATTGAATGCATGACATAACTAATCATACCTTTCTACTTGTAGAAAGCTTCTTATGGAAAGTAGGGCCTTATTAGGTGGTATGAACTAGAATATCTGCTTTGAAAGTCTCATATGTATTCTGACTTCAAGAGTTTTTCAGATGTGTTACTTTTCAGTTTTTTTATCTAGATTGTTACTATGTCTTTCATCAGTGTCATCAACTTCAGTTCTAAACAAACTTTCAGCCACAGCATAACAATAGTTGTATTAGTAGTTTGCTTTCTCTTGTGACTGGTGGAAATTTGTGAGTAGAGGGATAGTCTGCTGCTGTTAAAAAGCACTAATGTTCTAGGGGGAGAAGCTCTTCTGCATGGGTCTGAACAGCAATGTTGGCTATGCTGGCCACAGAGGGGAAAACTGTTACTCTGTATTTAAACTTGTCCTGGCAAACATTTGTTGACATAAACAGCTTCAGAAACATTTGGGCCAGCAATAAATCAGGTCAGACAAAAGAATGCCAGCCAACTGACACAGCAGTGCCTTTCCTGACTGTGTGTATTGTGACCAGCTCTGACTTGGCAGGGACGGTGACTGGCGCTGACAAGCTTGATGAGCAAATTTGATTTTGTTTTGCATGAATAGAATCCATAGCTGTAAGGCCATTATTGCTTAGTAACTTACTAAACAAAGCCTTCCCTTTGAGAAATATCTAAAATTAGAAAATATGTAGATTTGGGGTTTTTTTACATTAAAGATGGATGAGTGGTTATAAAATGTGGTGACCAAAACCATTGGGGAGTGGGAAGCTAATGACAAAAGTGTGCTACTGAGATGGCTTGGCAAATACTGACAGACTTCCCAGCTGCTTTGTACTGTCATTCTTGTGCATTAGGTTTGTCAGCTTTGAATACATGCTTTTTTCACCCTGTTCTCTCCCCACTTCTCCTACAGAGTATGCTTTCATTTTGGAAGAGCTTGTTTTCAGTTATTGTAAATGATAGTTTAAACCCTAATGAAAGATTTGCAGATAGGCTACTGAGCTCTGTCCAAGCTCCTTTTTGCCCCCCTTCAGTTTTAAGGGCTGTTTTCTTCCTTTTGAGAGGTAAGAGGCTGACTCATTCGTCCAGGAGATTCCAGGAAATTGTGGTCATCTGAGCGAACAGCTGAACTCCAGTGCCCAGAGAGGTCCTCTGTGTTGCAGGAGCACCGGCGGTCACAATCTTAGTCATGGTATTGCAATTCATGTTATTAAGCTTGAGAGATTTTAAAACAATATAGCAACCGTTGGTGGAGAATTTCATGCTTGACTTCATGTAGATAAATGTGTACAGTGATACAAGGGACAGAAAAAAACCTGAAAGTAAGTATTTTTTATGACTACTTAAGTCAGATTGAATTGCTGTGGGAACTTGTTGGAGACACGCTTCCTTGTGCAGTCCTTTCACTGTAAGCAGTATCTGCTCTACTTTTGCTTTAGTCTCAGCCACTTTTGGACTTCTTAGCTTTAAATCGTGTTTCTGTTGATCTGGCATATTTAGATTGTTTTGCTACCTAAGTTTCTAAATCTGTCCTGAACAGGAAATCTCTGGTTTAGTGTCTGTTTGGTACGAATCACTGAATGCAGTGTAGTTGTGGTTCCTGATGATTTCTGCCCCCACCTCTCCCCGAGCACCACTTGTGTCACAGACCTTTTGTCTTCTGGAGGCAGAGAAACAATGTTTCGGATATTTTGTAAACAAATGATACCGTCATGGAATACAAAGAAATCTCAGTTGGGTGTAGCCAGACCGTTGCTTTTGAGAGTACAAATAATTGTGCTCGAGTGCATTATTTTAGTGACAGTGTTCTCCTGGATGGTATGATAAACATCTAATTCAACTCAGCAGATGTTTTCAACTTGCATTTCCCTTTGAAGCTTGCTGCTTCTGTTTCAGACTTGAAGAGGCTTGTGTCCTCTTCAAGTTTGGGTTTTTTTTTTTTCTTTCTTCCCCTCCCACTTATTTTTTTTCCCCAACTCTCTTGTTCTGGTAAGATACTATCAAATTTTAATACTAAGAAACTGCATTTTGGGATTAGATACATTTTAATAAGTCTTATGTTTTGTTTTTTTCTGCCTTCACCTAACCTGTAAGGAACCTTAAGAGACTTTATTGTATAATGACAAGTGTGTAGTTGCAGGTCACACTGAACTCCAAAGAGTAATTCATGCAGTTTGATGTATGTCTGTGATACGTTCCTTCCTGAGCACTCTCAAATTGAGAGTAATCTCTAGATTGGTTTGGCTGCTTTATGGCCTTGTTTGCCCTCCTCTATTTGTTAGGGGTTCAAAAGTCTACCCATCACATTGTCAGAAGGATTTGGCTATGGGGTATGGGTATTCCTGATCATGTGATTAGGAACTCTCCAGACAGAAGTGAGCATCTGTGCTTCAGAAGACAGGGACACCTTTCTCTTGGCTAGGCAAGAGATGCAGTTCTAGTCAAATGATGCACCTGTGCAGACCATCTCTAGTCTGTTGGCCACAATATTCATGCCCTTTGTGTGAGGACTGCACATGTTCTGGTTAGACAGAGGCAGCTGATGGGGAAGGTTTGTGGCATATAGCCTTCAAATGCCTTCATAAAAGCCAGTTTTGGTGCTGCCAATATAAATCATTAGTTCCAATGAAAGACTGTGGAGTATTTTTCTACTTCTGGAGATCTGTAAGAAGAGATGAGATATTAACTCCTTAGACTAACAGTCTAATAGACTATCTCCTTTTTAAGTACTTCAAAACTTACATCTACATGCCAGGCATTTCTTAGTGAACCAGTTTGAATTATCTTTAAATATCCCAATCCCTGAAGATAACATGTTACTATAATTTTAAGATACATTTTCTATCCTGACTGATCCACTTTGGGTATGTGGGCATCCGCGCAGCTCTACTGACTTTCATTTTCCTCATTGCCTTTGCCTGGAGCTGCCTGTTACTCCCAACAGCAATTTATTCCTGCATTGATGGAGTACAATTGAGGCTTTGATGGATTAAAGCCTGAAGGGTCCATTAAAATTATTTGGTTTCATTTTGACAGCTATAAAATTTCTCTGAATGTCAGAAGGTGGGAATAGTCACACTGGCTTAGGCTAAAGCTATGTGAAACTCAGTGTCTGAGCTCCAATGATTGCCAAAAGAGAAAAATAAAAATTACAAGTTGGACATACCCTCTGAACTGTTTTTGCTTAGAAGAATTCTTGAGCTGTTGCAAGTTATATTGTTTGTTTTAGTATAACCGTTCTGTAAAGAGCAGAGTAGGTGAGTGAAAAGAAGTGTTGAATGCAGGTTCAAAAGGAATTAATTCAAAGACACCAAGGCTATATGTAGTTACTGAAGTGCATAGGAACAGCTGTGGTGAAGCAGTTGTGGATGCCAGGTGACTGGACTGCTGAAAGCAGCCAGTCTGGTGTAGCCTCCTAAGCAGCATCACCCACTGCTGTGAAAGGCACAAGCTAGCAGAACCCATGGCCAGACCCACTGAGGCATTTATTCACTCATTAGTAACCCACAGGGAAACTTAAAAGAGCTTGTCTAGTCTCTCCTTGTTTCCATGTAAACTTCTTGTGCCAATGCTGTGTTTTGACAAGAAACTCCACAGGTCTCTTACATGAAGAATCACCCTTTTTCTGCTTTGAATCTGGCTCCTTCTTGCTCAGTTTAGTCGTGTGATGTGTTTACACATAACTGAAAGACAGGGGTAAGCAATTGATTCTACCCACTGTTGTAAGGGGGTTTATAATTTTCTAATTTTTCATTAGCTTCTGCTATTGTTGCTTGCATGGAAACTGCTTCAAGCCTGGACTGCTTTCCCCAATAAGTTCCAAATTCTGAGCTATAGTATGCCTAACTTCAATGTGTATTTCTCATAAACAACCTGTGCTGCTAATGTGGAACCACTGAATCATGGCCCTGTTTAGGTACCAGGCTTTTGACAGTTTTTTTCCTTTGCTGTGTTTGAGTCCCCAGTTAAAAGTCATTATGTGTATGTTTAAATAAAGCCACAACTAAGTTTGTTTAATAAATTGCATAGAACTTTCTTAATTTACTGCTGTGTGAGATGGGTTTTCCTAGACTTTTGTGTATCCTCTTACGGATAGAGCTTCCTACTCCCTTCCAGCAGGAAAAAACATACCAAGTGCCAGTGAATAGTAGATAAAGTTTTTGCCTTAGTCCACTTCCTGAGTCAAGGTTTTTCCTTTGACCATGTATAAACCAGTGTGAGTTGGGGAAAAGTCTGATATTTGACGTCTAGGGAGGTAAAGCCTTAAGCACAGCAGTCCCTAGGAGACTTGCTATTGCATCTGATACAATTGTATGCAATTTGTATGTAGTCTCCCCACGTGCCCACTTGACAGCAGTGATATGCTGTACTGATATGCCCTATTGTCCTTTGTTTATTCCTCAGAAAAATTTAAGTGCCTCTAGCCTAAATACAATAAATGCAGTAAAACAAAATGGCTCTGATTTGAAAATGTTCTCTGAGTAGCACTGGATCAATTTGCACTGTACCCTAATTGTCTGTATTGACCTGTTTGTTATCATGGCCACAGACAACACAGCGTTGCTGTTCCTTTTTGCTCAGTGGGGAAGTGAGTCAGCTTGTATTAGATCCTCTTTTTCTTTTTCATAAGCTAGACTTTCCTGAATTTGAAAGCTTTTTACCACAACTTGCAACGCAGCACTCTAGTGCATGTAAAACTTTAATTCCATGCACCAGTACCTCTTCTGTAACTGAATGGAAGAGCTTGTGGTTGAACCTGTGCCATGCATGAAACAAGAACTACTTTTTAAAAAAACTAAGACAGTGGGATGTAGAGGCACATAGCAAGAGGCGTATGCTGTAAAAAGCATCACCGTCTTGGAGTGTGTTTTGAGAATTTTTCTGATTCACAAAATAATTTAAGTATTCAACTTATTTATCAGGACTGATGTGCTTAAAGACAGATCTTTGTAGATCTAGGCTTATATACTAAGGATACTTAAGATTTCTCTGATACTTGAGTTAAAAACATTTGCCAGAAACGTTTATTTCTAAAATATCCAGAAATGGTGTAGAATTTGTATCAAATGAAGAAATACTTAATGAACAATCCAAATCTGTTTCTGTTGATACCTTTTTTGCATATGTCTACTTATCAAAAGAGTGATTGATGAAATGACATGAGAAAAAGATGGCTTAATTCAGAAACCTTAGGGTATTGGTGTAGAATTCCCTCCCATATATATATATATATTTTTTTTAAAGTTTGACTTTCTGCGAGAAATGAGTTTATATGTAAATGATGTACAACATTGCAAGTAACCTGTTGGCAACTGCTAGTATAACTATTTTAAAACAATTTCTTTGTTCTAAATAGGCCCATCTTTAATATGGCCTAGAATTCCATGCAGCTGAATACCATCAAAGTGGGTTGTAATGTATTCGGGTTTTAATTCACTGTTTTAAAGTAGTTTATCCTTTCCTTTTTCAGAGAATCAAGATGACCTGCATCAAGTAGTGCACGAACGCCTGGGGGAGTTGCTGCGCGTTTTAAAAGCAGTGATAAATAAACATCAGACTCTAAATTCAGTTGATATTCTTAGTGCTGCAGGAACAGTTATTGCAAAAGTAAAAGGTAAGGAATTACTACCTTTCATATTCTTGGAAAATTCTTGTAATTAGTGACTTGATTGACTCTGGCTTGGAGCTATAGATAGAATTCTATGTATACAGAAGAAACTGGAATTTTTTTTTTAAGAGTAATACCTCAATACTTGTTTAAAAATACCTTTTTTAAGTGAAGAGTAATATTAAATAGCTTGTTCTCACATTGATGTGATAAAATTCTGTTTATAGGAAGTTAACTGCAAACCCACATCCAATTCTAAAAGCACAAACCTTTGCGACCTTGAGCTTTTCTTTACCTGCGTATTGCAGAATATCAAAGAGTAATGAACCTGATATTTATCTGCTTTGAGATTTGCCAAGAATCTTTGCCTAATTCTGTGAATCTGTATGGATGGTATTGTATTTATATCAAGTGAAGAAATATCTAAATGAGCAATCCAAATCTGTGTAGCCTAACAGTTATTAATTAAACAGGTGGATCATAGCCATGGTGTCAACAGCAACAAAAAAAGTACCCTGCAGACATATGTTAATACTTTTTATTGCTGACCTATGTTTCCACAAAAGCAAATAGTTAAGCACTCAATAGTTCCAGCCCCATAAACCACAGCTGTTTCTTCCCTGTGGAACCTTTGACTGCTGCTCTCCCTGCTCTGCAATAAGTCTGTTATATTACTATGGAAAGAGCTTTGTGTAGGATTAAATCTCCACCTCTTGCCTGTGTTAAATAATATAGAATACCTTCCTTCAGAGACACACAGTTGAGTGTTTCTCCTTGTTCTAGGGGTTTCCCCTCTCATTTCCTAATTATCTTGGTATGTCTGAATATACATTGCTTATTCAGTAAAGTCAGAATACGAGTTCAAATGCCAAGGTGTTTAGCTGCCTGATTCCTATATCTTTCATTCTTCAAAGCTTCTTATGGATTCTTCCTACTGATACATAATTTTGCCAGTTTGTTTGATCTTGGCAGGTACTAGCAGCCTACTTTGCATTTTCTTCCTGCTGTATGTAGAGTTTCCTATAGGTCTGTACCTGGTATTTGGCGTGATCTCAGGACAATAACTGTAACTTCTGCACTTGCTTTAGAGATTTATACATAACAGTAGAAACAGAGAGGGTATCCCTGTGAGATTGCTTCTTGTCCAAGTTTACGGAGTAAAGCAGTAGAATTATTTTCCTTGTCTTGCATGGTAATGCTGTTGATTACATCCATAATTATGTTGGCTTTTTGTTAATTTTTATGTTCAGTTTAAAAGTCCATGGTAAGTCCAAGATCACTTTCTGTAGTTCTAGTACTGAACCAGTTTCCCAGATCTAGATTTATGTGTTCCCTCTCCTACCCTTCTACTTCAGAAGTAGAGAATTAAGCACTTTTTTGAATTACATAATCCATTCCTCTAAAGTACTTGCAGCCTTCTGAATTTGATGCCATACTTGTTTTTTTCTCTTTTTGATGCCTAGTGTTCCATCATATAGTTTCAATAGCACTGAACCCTGAGCAGATGCATTGGTGTTTCACACAACTCCTTATATGCTTTCTGCTTTTACCTGGTTTTATGATTAGCTGTTCATAGTAGTTTTGAGGGTTTTTATTTGTTCATTTACCTTGATAGTGAGCAGAAGAAATAACTTTAGTACTAAGCTTTTTTTTTTGGCAATGCAGATATTCACAAAGATTTTTTAGTTTCCTTCCTCCTTTCTGTCCAATGTGTTCAAGTTGGTCAAGTTTAGGTGCAAAAGAAAACTGCTCAGCCATAACTCACTTGAACTGTCTTAAAGGTGATCTTGTATGATGAGACACTTCTTAAAGAAAAAAAGGCATGAAAGGAGTTGATGTTGTTATGGTAACAGTCTTTGTCCTTGAGCTGGAACTAAGCTCAAGTTTTGACTTTGTTCCCCCACTTAGTTACATTAACTCTGTGAATAATTTTCTCATTGGCAATGGTTTGACAGTACTGAAAATTGGGCTGTAAGGCTCCTGCTACAGGATCCGAACTACAGTGATGTACCCTCAGAGGTTGGTATTGGTACTGATGCTGTTTAACATTTTTGCTGGGGACATGGACAGTGGGATTGAGTGCACCCTCAGCCAGTTTGACGGTGACACCAAGCTGCGTTGTGCGGCTGATACGCTGGAGGGAAGGAATGCCACCAGAAGGACACTGACAGGCTTGAGAGGTGGTGGGCCCATGAAAACCTCCTGGTCAAGGCCACAAGGCCAAGTACAAGGTCCTGCACCTGGGTCAGAGCAATCCCAAGCCACTAACACAGGCTGGGCAGAGAATAGATTGAGAGCAGCTCCGAGGAGCTTGGGGGTGTTGGTTGGCAAGAAGCTCAACATGACCTGGCAATGTGCACTCGCAGCCCAGAAAGCTGATCCTGAGGAAGGACATTTGACAAAGGCATGTGGTGACAGGACAAGGGGGAACTGCTTTAAACTCAAAGAGAGCAGGTTTAGGTTAGATATATGTAAGAAATTCTTCACTTTGAGGATGGTGAGACACTAGAACAGGTTGTCCAGAGCAGTTGTGGAGGCCCCATTCCTGCAGGTGTTCAAGACTTGGTTGGATGGGGCTTTGAACAATCTAGTCTAGTGAAAGGTGTTCCTGCCTGTGCAAGGGAGTTGGAACTTGATGATCTTTAAGGGCCCTTCCAACCCAAACCATTCGATGATTCTTTGGCTAAAGTAAACACAAACTTGCTCTGTGGCAAATTGTTGTTCCTGTGATCTAGACTGTGTGACCTGGCCCCACAATTGCAAGGAAAGGGAACTCTAGATCACACTAAAGATGACGGTCTCATTTAGTCCTACCTCAATATTTGTAGCCACTGGTACCAACAAGTACTTTGATAGGAAGATTTTGGTAATGCCTGTCAGTCTTTGCTCAGGCACATACTATATTCCTCACATCTCTGGAGATGAAAATGGGGAGTTACAAGACTTCAGCTCTTTCTGACTGGTACTTGAGTCCTTCTTCTCTAAGAACAGCAAAACCTTTGCTGTATGAAAACAGACCACCTGCCCCCAGCATAACCAGTGGAATATGTGAAGATGATTTGTCTTTAGCACCTGTTCAGTTTTTGCAGCTGGTTTTTGTATGAGGATCATACTGCTCCATGTTTGTATTCAAACTGACTGCTGGTATGGAGGAAGTGGAAGTAAAAATACAGCATGTTGTGGTGAACTTTAAGCATGTTAGACTTCAAGTTTGCTTACAGTGGCCTATCTGTAACACATACATTCACAGGTTTTCAGCTGTGGTTATTTCACTAGAAGTAATGTAGCTTTTGAATAAACAGGAAGCTACAAGAATGTGAGGAGCTGGTAGAACAGAACCGGTATCCTTTTTCCTCTGTCTTCCCTGTCTGTGTTAATGTGACATTATGAAAGAAGTTCATGTGACTCATCTGTTTCTTGTCATTAGAGGATAGAACTATAAAAAGATATGGAAGCACTGTATTTGTAGGCAGATTTATGACTGGGAAGAAAATTAACCTGGCATGGAAAACTTCTGATGTTTATTTAAGAGAGGACGAAATAGAAACAAGCTGGGATTTATATGTGATTCCTCCCCCTATCTTTTGAGTCTTTGTATAATGTCACGGTTTCACATCGAGTTTGTCTTTGGAATAGGGACAAATTGCTATTTTAACAAATTAATGCCTTTTGCTGTTCACAAATTGGTTACAGTAATTTTGGAACCTCAGTGACTCTGTCTTGTGAAGTATTCTTAAAACTGACAAGCTGCACTGTGCTGTAAACAATGTCCAGTGCAGATAGAACACTCCCTTAAAATTAGTGCAAGTGTAAGTATTTTGAATGCTAACAAAAATTAGAGGGCTTATGTTACTCTTTCAAGCCTCTCAGGACCTTAAAATGGGAATGATTTAAATGTGGTTGTAGTTCTGCTCTGGATGCCTAATGCTTTTCCTTTTAGGCGGATTGAAGGAAAAACTAGCTATAACATGTCATGTGAATTTTTCTACCGAGAATGATGCATAGCAGAACAGCTACTGTCAGACTTGTACCATTTTAGACTGAGGTTGAAGGAAAATGGTGGGGTGGGGGATGGGATGTAACAAATTTGATTTCTCTGATTATACCTCAGACATGACTTGTTCCCTGGGCCTCTTTGGATTCTACTACTTATACTTGCCTATTTGAGTGCTTTGTGAAGTGTGTATTTTACATGACACCTCACTTGACCTGGAAGGATTGAAAGTTAATGAAGCATCTTGCTTGGAACCTGTTTAGACTCCTATTTTTGGAAGTCACTTCCCAGTCTGGCACACCATGATATTCATAGTTCTTTTCCCACTCAGTGCTTTCAAATAATTGATGGCCCCAGAGTACATGATCTCCTGATCCCATACTAAATTCAAGTTTGTACTGTTCTTTTGCTCTAAATTACAGCTCTTGACTTAGCTGAATCATTAGAATGAACACACATTCCTGGTAAAGCTGAAAATTGCACTTGTCTTATAGAAATTTCCTGTTTAGGCATGGAGTTTTTTGTAGTAGTTCTGCATCAAAATGAAATACCTCAAGGAAGATGAAATCATTTGAATTTTGTTGGTGTATCTGTGATGTAAATTCAGAGCAAAATTTATTATGGAGGGAAAAGGAAGCAGTTCTTCAAACTTGTGTTGTTGGCATCCAGCTCAAGTTTGAGGAAGCTGCCAAACCTGGTAGTAAGTACAGGCTGGTAAAATTATATGGCACTAAGAACTAAAAGTAGAACAGTGGGGCCTGGACAGCCTGCTGATCCTCTCTAGCTGTGAGATTCCAAGAATACTCTTCTGCCTCTTTCCAGTCTCCATACTACTGATCTTTACTCAGGCTTCTTCCCCTCATTTATTTTACACATTCTTAAAAAAGAGACATAATAACAAGTAGTATTGCAAGTCTTTGTTTTGGGGAAAGGGAGTGTTTTTTTGGTCTTGATTGGGTTTTTTTTTTCCTTTGCTTGAGTGGTGGTTCTGTTTTTGAAATAGTTTTGAAAGTTTCTTGAAAGCATTATTGGGAGTTTAAAGATAAAATTGGTTGTAAAGGTATTCAGTTCCAAGAAGTCATCCAGTTGCTTACTGCTTAAAAGTCAGCTAGTAAAGCATTGATTGAAGACGTATTCCTGTCTAAAAAATAGATTGTGATGTTACCATGTATGCCTGTTAGGTATGAGAAAATTGGCCTGAAAAGAGCAAAATCTGCAAGCTTGGTTTTGACTTGTCCAGGCTCTGCAGACAGCTGGCAGGGTGGTGGTGCTGCTGCCAGTCGTGCATTTGTCTGTGGGGAGAGTGTTGAGGAAGCAAGTGAACTTGCGCAGCCTCTAGCATGGTTGTGTCCCATGGGTTGTGTGCTTGGGAACTGTGCTGGGTTTGCTGTGAACTGTCCAAACATCACCTTCTAAAGGTGCTGGTTGCACTTGGATCTTGACAATTGTCAGCCTCTTTTTTTGTGGTTTCAGAGGCATTACTCAAGTGCGCTCAGGCAGTGCTTCAGCTCTTGGGATTCTCACTTCCAAAACTTCCATGGCTGTTTTGGGTTCCCCAGCCCGGTCTCTGATTGATTCAGAAAGGTTTTGGTGGCATAACCAAAGAGCTAAAACTTTGCAGCATCTTGCAGCATTTTGATGAGATTGCCAAACCCACCTCAGTTTTAAGACAGCTTTGGAAATAAAGATCCACTATAAGCTAAATGCACATTTCAGATACTAGATTTAGATTTTAATGTATCACTGCTCTGTGATTTTTTTTTTTTTCTAAAGTTCATTATGTGTCATCTGAAATCTTACTTAAAAGGGTTGTCAAATTGTAAACTTGCTTTGAAATCAGTAGAACTATAGATAGATAGTTGTCATTTCCAGACATGGCAAGATTACTATAGTTCATTGTTGTCAGGAGCTATTGTGTGCAGTCAGGATGTCCTGGGGAAAGAGAGTGCGTGGTTTAAAGTTGATGTTAAGTACATCAGCATTCCTTTGGTGGTAAGCTAGAAGAAAGCTGTTTGTATTCTGCTGAATTACTATGAAATTGGACTAACCTGTTTTGGGAGAAGTGATAACTCTGAAAAATTTGAGATTGATTATTCCTTTTGGGATGGATTCTGAAAAGAAAGGATTTGCCTGGCATATAAACTGTAAAGCTTAACAAAACTCTTCCTGGAACAGGAAGGCAGAGCGAAACAGACGGCTTTTCTTTAGAGAAAGTCTCTCTATATTAATGTCGTGTTAACTAAGTGAAAGAAGTGCTGTTTTTCTGAAGACACTGCGACTAATGGATATACAAATGTTTCAGTGGTAAGTGCTTTGAATGGATAGACAGGTTTTTTTAGTTCCTTTTAATTTTGAAACAGTTTGTATTTCATGCCGGCACTCAAATGATTTTTCCAGTCATTAGTGGCTGATAATCAATAGGTCTCATATTAACTCTTGTTGCTTAATGATTTGGAATGTAAAGTTTGGATAAGCAGCATTATTTCTGGAAAGTTGAGATTTTCAGCTAACCTGAATTAAAATTTAAAAAAAAAAAAAAGCCACTGCTATTTACAGAATAGTTAAAAAAATTTTCATCTGTGGACCTTTTTTAAATCTCATTTCAATCAAAGGTGCCAGAGGCGTTTTTTTCCTGTAATTACAAAGTGTAGCAGAACAAGAGGTGGGAGAAGCTGTAGTTTAGCAGTGAACCGCAGCAACAGAGACTGGTAATATTTTTGTAATGTGTGGTGATTGTTTTTTGCTGTAGGCTTAATACAACACATTATTCCATATCTGCAAGTAATTGTAAAAATAGCCCATGAGAAGAATATGTATTTTCTGTAATAGCTTTGTAGAAATAGTTATAAAAATGTTCATCAGGCCTGTTGACGTGCTCTGTAGAAAGGAATGGATTTAGCTGTATAACTTTACTGGTTAAAAACTTTTCCTTTCACAAAGGAAGTCTAATGGGGGAGCAGATTACTGTACTTTCTTTGTTTGTTACCCATTAGTGTTTAGGCACCTGGCAGGAAGTTTGAATACTTTTTAAGATTAAAGCCTGTTAATTTAATTTGCTAAGAAAATGTGTATAGAATAGGCAACATTTTAACACTATTTTATTTTTTGCTACTTCTAGAAGTCATTGTTGCCTATTATTTCCATATTTGTACTCAAAATATAAGGAAGATAAAGAAATTAACCTCGTTACAGGTTTTGCAAAAAGTGATGAATGGGGTGAATTACCTGTATGTGTATTGCTGTCACCAGTGATTAAGAAGTGAAGTTGGAAAGGGACAAAAATGGTAGTGCATTTTGTCTTCTTTCTCTCTCCTCCTTGTCTGGTAGCTGTTAATAGAAATTCTGGATGAATCATTCTTCTTGTCTCATTATTCCAGTTTGTCATGGCAGCATGGTAAATGCTCAGTGTTGAGTGGCTAAGGATTTGATCAGTTTAAACCATCTAGTTTGTCCAGCAACACTGCTCTTCCTATTCTGGATCACCAATTGTTATGCTGAGTTTCTTCTCCACTTTTAGCGGAAAAACTGAGGGGCTTTTACCAGACTGTGGAGCTAATAATTGAAGGGGTTTGCAATGGACGCTATCTTTTTGATATCTATTTGCTTGTACTCAAGCCAGAAATGCTGTGTTCTGGGTTGCGTACATTTGGGAGAGTGCCCCATAAATTACTGCTCCTGTTCTGAATTCTAAAGTTTCTGCTCAGGAAAGAAACAGTTTTTCAAATATCTGACTGCATTTGTGAGCTGCTTGGCAGTGCTGGTGCTGTGTGATTTGACTCTTGTTGGTAAATAACTGGTTTTCTCTTCCCATCACATTACCAACATGTTCCCACACAATGCTGCTTCTTAAGTGGGAAGACACAGGAAGTGAAAATGTATTCTGACTTCATTGTGGGAAGCATCTGGATTGTGTTACTTTCTTTCCTTTTGTGTTTACTTTCTTACTAATCTTTTTTAAAGCTGTTTTTTCAATTATTCAGAAAAGTATAATGTTGAATGTTCTGTAGGAGACTATGTATAAAATTTGTCTTTAGGCCTAGTACCCTCGCTTGATTGACCTCACCTCTCACCCCTTGGTTTTCTTTTTCTTCCCTAAGCGGTGAACTTCAAAGACGTTAACGAAGAAAACAAGAGAGAACTCTTCAGTGAAATATTTTCTTCCATTGACACATTGGCATTCACCTTTGGAAACGTGTAAGTTGGAATGCAGGAGTTTTTAAAGAGCTCAATGGAGCTGAATCAAATTAAGACTAAACAACAAAAGTGAAAACTTTTGTTTTCTTTTGGACAAATATTGACAAACTAATTTAAATTAACCACATCTAGAATAATTTTACTGCTTTGGGTGTTTGGTTGGTTTTGTTCTTAACAAGGAAGTCTGTGATGGTATAGAAATTGCAGAGAATATAAGACCACTTCTTAAAATGGTTTGTAGAATTTTCAAAGGATATTAGGCACTATCTGAATTCTTGTTTTCAATGATACAAAATTGCTTGGTGAGGTAAAGTAATGAAGTAACACAATTCAATTCTTTGTTTTTCTGGCAGTGTTTCAGACTTCCTTATGGGAGATGTAGACAATGGCTCGTCATTGGGACTTCCTGTATCTCGGAGAAGTCGGGTAAGCTAAACACATTCTCTTGGAGTGTGGAATGATATCTTTTAAAGGAGACTTCCATTTCCACTGAAGGTCTACACATCATGGGGCTGGGACACTTGGAGTTATCTGAGTGTTAGAACTTGATTAAACCCATGAAAATTAGGTATTCAAGGTTTCCAGTACTTTAGTGTATTCTAAAGGATAGTGGTGACACAACAGGGCTAGTGCTCAAATATGTAAATGATAACCTGTTGTAATTGCTTCTCAGATTTTTAAAGTGGTCAAGTAAAAATAAATACTGAAAAGTAAGATACTCGAATGATTTGCATGCTGGAATAGTTAGAATATACCTACTAAACCTAGAAACTGAAAGTTTAATGACCCCTTTTTGGCTTTTAAAGACATATTCATTACAAAATAAACCTTTCTTCTTCCCGAACCCAGTTTGTGCTGTGTTTCAGCAACAATTCACTAAGCGAACTGTCAGCTTAGAGGTAGTCAAAGAGAAACGTGAGCATTTTAAACTCCCCTTTAAACACTTTGAAGGTGTGACTGGAAAATGCTTCATACCAATTTCTGTTCTAAATTTTAGTGTATCTAGAAGCAGACTTTCAAGTAAAGTAAATTAGAAGTTACGTGCCAAGTAAAAGCAGTTGGTAATTAGCATGTATGACAAGTTAAGTTGTAGCAAGGTTAAAAAATTAACATTGTGAGTTTTTTAAAGGCTTTGTTGAAACATACTTAAGGCTTAGCATTCCTTCGCACAGACTTGATCATAGCAATGCTGTGCAGTTACAGCTGAGAAGTAGTATTTTTAAGTTTTCGCTATGTTTGATAACACACATGAGAGAAAGATGGGTTATCATACAACTTCTACTTCTGTAGTTGCTACAAAACTCATCTTCATAAACAGTATGTAGGCTACGCAGAAAACTGGTTCCCACAAACTTGGAATCAGGTTGCTGATAGAAAGTATAAAATAACATAGAAGCCAGGATCTCATGCAAGTTAAATGAGATTATTTGAACAAGTACTAGTTCATCTAATTGGTTCACCATGAGAAGGAAGGCGATGAATTTGCCAACATTTTAATCTTGAAATGGTTTTGCATTACAAAAATGTCTGTGGAATGAGATGGTCTTATATTGTATTGTGAAGTGAATGATAGCCTAAAAGATCACTTTTCTGAACACAGGGGTGGGGAAAGGCCAAGGGGAAGTTAGAATACACTGAAATGAAGAATGAATTCTATTCTAGGTGCTTCAGAAGTCAGTAGCTTCTATTTAAAAGCCCTTTTTGTAATGTCTCTTACTTTTCCTAACGTGGAAGTGAACAATTATAAATTTTGGAGCAGGTAGAATAACATAGTGCAATTTCTTAGAAATCTGTCTTAAGTGCATTTTCATTTAGGCAAATAGATACATTTAACAGATGAATCATTTCACTTGGATCTGCAAATCAGAGAGCAATTTGGAGGCCAGCTAGGAGTTTAGTGTTAGAAGGAGTTATGCAAAATGTTTAAGAGTAATATTAACTTTTACTGTAGATGTTTATGTTCAGTGGTTGATCATAGCAGCTTGCTGTATCTTAAACAGATAGAACATAACATTTTGGTAGAATTTAATATGTAAATTTTTTGAGGGTTGATTAAGGACAA
This sequence comes from Anabacerthia variegaticeps, assembly GCA_035583185.1. Classification (NCBI taxonomy): domain Eukaryota; kingdom Metazoa; phylum Chordata; class Aves; order Passeriformes; family Furnariidae; genus Anabacerthia; species Anabacerthia variegaticeps. The sequence continues at coordinate 17,395,783 of JAWWEW010000006.1, read as the reverse complement.
AGATTTTAATTGCCTGTTTAGTTAGGGACTTCCCTAACTAAGCTGTTGAGGATTGCGCCAAGGAGGCAAAGGGTGGACACTACTGATCTTGCTTCTCTTGTCTGCAGGGGAGTCTACATTTTTTACTTCAGGCATTCCACTTGGAAGTTTAAGTTAAATGATATGTACGCCCCCTCTTAGCAAATGTAATTGTTCTCATTTTAGCCCTTGTAGTGCAACCAGAAATACAAGGTGGAAGCAAAGATACTTTTTAATTAAAAACAGAAGTGCTTTAGAATACACTGGAAGAGACGTGTCTGTCCTTTCATTACTCAACAAGCTGTTTGAATGCTATTTGATGCTATGCAGATCTAAGAGCATAATAAAGGAGTAGGATAAAATTTTCAAAATGCGTGAAGAGATTTGCCTCTGTCAGGGTGAGGGTCTTGGGTAATAGTGGGAAAAAAAGAAAGAGGCTGGCTGAATTTTGAAGTGAAATCTATCTAGAATTCAGGCTTTTAATTTTTGCTAGGACTGCCAGGATGAGTCATGGGTTGCTTGAGAGGGCAAACTGTATGGATCAAGTTCTGATAAAAAGTTGTAGGACATATGTAAAAGTAGTTGTTCATGTTTGCTTTGAAGACATGGTATTACGTATTTGCAGTGGGGCAACTGTGAAAGGATGAGTGATCTTTGATTAGCTGCCCTAATTAGTCTGTGTGCCTCATGTACTGGAAAGGATTGAACACTTTTCAGGACTGCAATGATTTAGGTCTTACAGAATGGGAAATAAATTTTAGGACCAGAATTTATATATGTAAAAGATGGGCTTTTATATAATCTGAACTAAATCTAGGATTTGTTTGAATTTTCTCTGTAACTGAACATTAATCCATTGCTAAATTAAGATTTTTATTTTTTTTCTAATGGTTTGGTTGATGTACAGCTTTGGTTCCATTTTCTACCTGTTCTGGAAAAGCCCTTTCATTTTGTTAAAATTTTTCTATATTAGAAAGCAATTGTCCTAATATTCCACTTCTAGGAATGGAGTAACTCTTTAGGCAGTAGTTTAATTCTGTTCAATGTAGTAGATGACTAATATCTTGCATGTTTTTTTGGTCTCTGGAAAAGCTGCTTTTTCTGTGAAGCAATTGTTCTTGAGAGATCTTTATATGATTCATAATTTGTTTTCATTTACGTTAAAAAACACCAACAAACCAAAACTACTTGCATTGTTGATACTGTGCTCCACTTTAGCAAATGTCTGAAAATAAAGCAGCACCAAATCTAAATGGAAAAAAACTGTTCTTGTAAAACTTAAGGGCACTCTGCAGCTATTTCTTAGCCTTTCTGTTCTGTCTGCTCTGTGCTTCAAGGTTGTCAAGAGTAGTTTATCCATTTAAAATTATGTAGTTTGTAATTTTTCTTTGTTTTGGTTTGTTTTTTAAGGGAATAGGGTAAACTTTTTATTCATTTAAATTTGCTGAGCAGTCAGGTCTACAACACAGTCCTACAAATAGTTCAACTTGCGCAACTAAAGGGGTAGCAAAATGCAGCATGAGGACAAAGGTAGGGATGACATGATGTGCTAAATTCCTTTTAATATTGGATTACATTGTCAGGTTGTACTGATTGCCAGGGCTTCATTAGCAACTGTTAGTAGTCAGCTGTGCACACTTGCATGTAATTTAGGAGAAATAACTTTATTCCTTTGACGAAGAAATACAGGATTCTAATGGCTTGTAGAATGATGGCTGTTATATGTATATGACATTAGGTCTGTATGAAATGGGTTTTAGAAGATAGGGATCTAAGAAAAGCTGGAACTCAATTTTTTAACAAATCTGGTTGACTTTTTCATCACAGCCTTTCAAGATTGTTGATTTAAAGGTATATAATGATTCCTTGCTATTTATTATGTCTCATTTGACAGCTGTGGGAGGTTAGAAGGTGTTGTGCCTCAGTAAAGAGGGAGTTAGGGTGCAGTTTGCTTTATCTCCCAAAACAAGAAAGGGGCAGATGATGCCATTTATTTTGTTAGCCTGTCAGTTTCAGTGAGAGCTTTTCTTTGCTAACTTGATGTTTTGTTTCTTGTACACCAGTCTTTTGAGAATCTTTCTGTGGAGTCTGGGGGTTCACTGCATGAGAGGGATGATATTCAAGGTAGGCAATTAATTTAATGTTGATAAACACCATTTTGTATATGTGGGTTTTATTTCTTCTAAAAATGTTTTAAGGAAGTTGCTTCTCACTTTTTTACACCCATGCTGCCATTAAAACTTCACTGTAAAAAAAAAAAAAAAGCAAAAAAGCTGTTGCAAAGGTTTTATTCTCCTGTAAATGATCAACTTCGTTGCTTTTCTGGGAGGAAAAAGAACCAAGGCCTGAAGCACTTTCATATGTCATCATACAATTGGTGTTTTGTTGGGTCACTTTCTTGAAGAAAGTTATGCTGACCATATGACTACTCCAGATAAAATACTATGACCCTTTAATTTGTTCTAAAACCTCTGTCAGTCCTGTTTAGAGTCAACTAGCATTAAAGACCAACTCAAGATCAGAGCTGCTTAAGCATTCACAGTTGGCTAATACTGGCTTTGCTCTCAGTGTGTGGTCATGTCTAAAAATCACTTCTTTGTGTTCGATGCTTTATTTGCAGGACATCTCCGAGCAGAGGAGGTTGATAGCATGCTCCTGAGAAATGACAGTGGGATCGAATCGGCTCTGTCCTATGCTAAAGCATGGTCAAAATATACCAAGGATGTAGTCGCATGGGTAGAAAAAAAGCTTAGCGTGGGTGAGTGGCTCTTTCTGGCATTTAATCAGCTTTGTCATGATGAAATTAAATCTGTTGTCAGGCCTCTGTGCTGCAGACTGTCAATAATGTGATTTCTAAATTAGTAGCTGTTCCACTCAAGTAGACAGAACTATCATGCATTTCCTGTAATTAAGGGCCTGTAACAAAGTGAAGGTGGTCCCTTTTGTAGCCTGTTTGTTAAAGGAAGACTGTAAAAAGCATTTAGCATGTGTTACAACTGTTAGTGTAAGCAGTAACTGTGAAATTTTTTTAACAGAATTGGAGTGTGCTAGAAACTTAGCAAAAATGGCTGAAACTGCTAAAGCTGTCGTTGGACACCAGGTGAGTACACCTTAGGGGCTTTATCTTAGTCTTAAATCTGGATTTAATGCCTTGCCCAGAAGTAAAATCTGAGGATGTTTAAGTTGATACAGAATGGATTTATATCATAAAGTAGTGGTTAAAAGATCTGCTGTATTTTATGTTTTTCCATTTGTTACAGAAATTGGTTAAAGTATTTTTGTTGAATATGCAGATTAGTTTTCACAATATGCTTTTTTCTGTCTAAAATCTTGTATGCTTTGTGATTTGGACTTGTAGACTTTTTTTTCTAGTAAAATGAAACACAGATGAGAAATTAGTAATAGTCTAGATTCATACCTGACTTCCACACGTGTAAACACCTGACTAAATTGAATTGAAAATCTAGTTCAGATATACAGACATTTAGAACGTCAGTATACCTCTCTTACCTAAAATGTTAATGTGTTTTGTGTAATTTTAGGATTATATGCCATTCCAATCAATATTCGTTAATGCTTTTCAAAATGATATTGAGAACAATCAACTTTGGCAACAAACAGCTGCTGCTCTCCAGTCTAACAAATTTGTGCAGGTACGCTTGAAGAAAAAGACAAAAATATTGCTTAGGGTTTTTAAAAGTTTTGTGACACCACAGAATGTTTAAAAGAGTGAACTTGCGGCTTATAAGCCTTTAATGTACTCTATTAATATTTCCTATCTAGCCTCTTCTTGGGAGGAAAAATGAGTTGGATAGACAAAGGAAAGATATCAAGGAGCTTTGGCAGCGAGAACAGAAAAAAATGGTTGGTAATTCTTTCATATCTAATGGTTCTGTCTAAAATTCTTCAAAAGGATGAAACTTTCAAACTAGGCTGTTATGACCTTATATTGACACATAGAGTCTGTAGGTTTGTTGAAAGTAGCACGTAACTGTCAATTCCATGACAATCTGGTATTTGTAAGGGGTTATCTTTTAATGACTGTGTACTTGGAACTGCAGGGTCCAGACTTGTGCATAACAGCCTCTGTAAACATCACATTAAATAACTGGAAAATTAATATCAATTATTTTTCTGCTTTGTCTTTCATTGCATTCTGCAGCAAGAGCTAGAAGCTGCTCTAAGAAAAGCAAAGTTGCTATATACACAGCGTCAAGATGAGTATGAAAAGGCAAAATCCTGCACTGCTCGTGCTGAGGAGGAACATCTTAGCTCAAGTGGAAGCTTTGTGAAAGATTTCGGCAAGCAACTGGAGAAAAAACGAAGGCTGGAAGAAGAAGCTCTTCAAAAGGTAAAGAGTTTTTGTTCCATGCTTTTTAAGTTAAGCGTACACTGATTGTATTCATGCTTTACCAATGGGAGTATTCAAGTAAGAGTTCAGGTCATAATTTTAATTTTAATCATGCTATGCAATTTTGGGCTTTTATCCTAAATGGGAATCTCCAATTACAAGCATTGGTGTGGGGTTTTATATTCTTTCTTCTTGTATCAAGGCTTGCACTCCATCAACCTTTTATACTTGTGTTTTCTCCAGGCTGAAGAGGCCAATGAACACTATAAAGCAAGCATGGCAGAGGTTGAAGAAAAAAGAAATTATTTGGAAAGCTTTAAAAGTGATGTTTTAACACAGCTTCGGGAGCTTATTTACCAGTGTGATCTTACTCTTAAAGCTGTAAGCCTGGTTTTCAAAATATATTTTGCACAGATATATATAGATATTGTTAGAAGTAACAGAAAGCCCCATCTATAGTGTTACCGCTTAAAATAAAAAGGTTTTAAAGGACAGAAGTTAAGCCAACAGAAAAAGAAGGAAAACTTTTAATCTGTCTGTGGTGTTCTCTTTCTGATAGGTGTTAGGGAAAAAAAAGCAGGGGGAGTCACATGCCTTGACCGTTTTGGGGTGTTTCATGAACTGTTGCCTTGCAAGCACCCTGACTACACAATCCTTATAAAATATCTCTTAAACATATTGATGGCAGTAATGCTGCTCTGTTGCTTGAGTACATCTCCCATTACTTTCATTAGTGTATTAACAAAGACTTTTGGTTCAAGCAGAGAATGGACATTACATGCTTCAGCACAGAGCCTGCCAGTCTTGATGGCAGTCTCAATTACTGCAGGATTCATTGCAGCTAATTGAATGTATCAATTTATTGTGTGTAAATAAGGAAAAGATGGTCAAAACTGTACATGCACAATTTCTAAAAAAGCTTTAAGAACACATTATGTCAAGAGATGGTTCTTCTGATTTTTCTTTTAGATGAGAGAAAGACAATTTAATGCTGGGGCAGGGAAGGAAACTAAAATGTCAAACACACCCCCCCCTCTCCCCAAGCAAGCCCAAAACCAACCTCTAAGACCAGTAGAAAGCTTAGACAGACTTGTCAGTTCAAGTACATATGAATTGCAAACTACTTTGCAACCTCAAAGCTGAAGAAGCAGCCACATAGTGTCCCCTTTTCTGGGCTCCAGCTTGTGACACATTGAAAAGTGTTATGAAGTAATTTAAGAAAGTGTTCAGTTAATCTGTCTGTTGGGACAGAGTTTTGTCTGTTTCATGTCTCAAGGCAATATGGAGTTCACCTGGGTTTGGAATTCCAACTGTTTTATCATTGTAGTGCTGACTAAAATATCCTCCAGAGCAAGAAAAATACCTTTTGGTAATAAAAAACCCTTTCTTCTTATCTTTATCAACCCAAATTGGGAAGCCATTGGAATTGCCTTTGCTACTGGGAGGATTCAATAATCCAGAGAGAAGAGAAATACCAATATCTGTATTACAGATGAAGTTTTTACAGTTGACTTCAAGAATTCTTGCAGAAAGTAACATTACTATCTTCTGAAATTTTTCTAGTCTTATTGTTTAAATAGTCTTCTGTTGAGATATTCATTTGGTTGAGCAAAGTGTAAGTGAGATATCTAGTAAATGATCTACAAATAATGAAAGTCTTTTTCTCCCAACAGGCAACGGTTAACCTGTTCCAGCTGCAGCATGCTCAGGTTGTATCTCTTCCAGTTAACTGCCAGTCCCTCTGTGAGAGTGCCAAACTCTATGACCCTGGTCAACAGTATTCAGAGTTTGTGAAAAGCTTGCCAAAGGATGGTGTTCCTATGGATTCAGGCTCTTTTGAAACCCAGAGCTCCCAGGTTGATGGGTAAGTCCCAAAGAACAGGTGGCATTTTCTTGGTTTAGAATGGAACACTAGGAAAATGTGTTTAACAATAAAACGTTGGTTTTGGAGGAGTTAAGGGAATCCTAGTATTTAACCATTCTCTGTCTTTGTCCTATGTTTTAGTAGATTACATATAATGTTGACATGAAAACCTGCCTCTAAATTCCAAAGCAGAATGTCATTTCATGCAGTAAGACTTGCTAAAACATTGACAATTGTCATGCAAGACTTGACTTGTTACGATTTTAATGTAGATACTGGTTAATAAGAAAAATGTACATCTTGGACTTGGGTAGTGTTGTGTGGCAGTAGTATTTGATAATCAGTTTAGAAAGTCTGAGGAGGTAGTTTTCCTCTTCTACAGGCCTTGCTGCTACAGTAGCTTCTTTCATATTGTTTACACTTGATGACTTTTTGGCAGAAAGTGTTGCTCAATTTCTGTCTCATCAATGTGGCTAAAAATACCTCAGAGTCTGTTTGTTAGGGGCATATTATAAGTTAAGAATTTTTTTTCCCCCAACACATATGAAATGTAAGTTTTTTACTGTTAATCTATGAAAGATCCAGCTAATGTGTAAGTAAAGACTTCAAGACAAAAAGACTGCTCCTTGTGTGAGCATGCCAAATGCTTTTCTACCTTTAATTTGCTGTAAAATAATCATCTTGGCACTAAAGCACCAAAATACCCATTCCAATCTGTGTGTTTCACAGTTCTACAGGAAAGTGTCGTCATCGTTTTTCAAAAGGAAACTAAGTACAAAAACCTGAATGCTTGACTCAGACTTCTACCAACAAAAGCCAGGAAATTCAAAGTTAAAGCTGAGATTCTTAGTTCTTGTCTGTAAATTTCCTGCCTTTTAAGACTGATTTAGGCTATACTCATAAACTTTGACTTAGGGGGATTTAACTATGTAGCTCCCTGAGAAACTGATGAGCATGAAATTTCCATCTCTTTGTGGGCTCTCCCAGCTATTTACTGCTTAATTTATAGAAGTGTTTTTTCTCCTCCTCTCTCCCCACCTTATTTTTGTCATGGCCTTGTGATTCTTTATGTACTTGAAGTGATCATTTCTATTGTTTAGCTCTGCATTAATGTAAGGGACAGTAGCTTGAATGAATGCAAATTTTAATGTTTTTCAGCCTCTATTTCCTTATGCTTGATAGGGTAGAACTGATTAAGGAACAGCCTCCTGACTGCTAAACTTGGCCAGCAGGCCATTTAGCCCACAGGGTGCTTCAGCTTTTACATTAATTACTGTTAACACTGTTCTGTCCTTATCGTGAGAGCAGATTTTCACAACAGATTGACTCTGGCAGCCTCAACATATTTTCTATGCTTTTTAAAAAGCACAGTATATTAACACCTGTATGTTTATAGGTGGATGGTCCTGATGGCTGGGCAGAGAATCTTTGGGAGGGGAAAGTGTAACCACAGAAAGCCATGGCTTCTGAATTATTCTGATCTTCAGATGAACACATAGGCTGCTTTTTCAAAGTCTGCAAGATAATGTTCATGATACTACGCAGAGATGTGGAAAAGCTGATTCATAGAGAGAAAATGCTGGAAAATCACACATTTACTCAAAAGAAATGTCTACCTATATTTTTTAGTTTTTTAATTTGGACTTTAATAATTACGTATTAAATATCTATGTTCATGAGTAGTAATTAAATTAAGCATTTTTAGTGCCCAGGGATTTAAAAATTGTTACTTTTCATTAATTTGTCTTATTCATTCTTCAAATTACTTTCTTCTTCCTGAAGGGTTTTTAATAAGCAGTCAACAAACAGCATCCATACATCCCATGGTAACTTATCGCAGTGTTCAGGAGATTTTCCTGCGCAGACATTAGATGATGTGGGAAGCCCAATTTATCACCGTTCACAAAAAGTTAGAGAGAAGAGATCTTCCAGCAACACGGATATTCAAGGTAGTTCTGTATTTCATCTGGAGTTCAGTTTCTAATAAATAAAAAAAAAAAATAAAATTAAGAAGTGCACTTGATGTCTCAGTGAGAAACGTAGCACTGAATGGTTAAAAATGTATTCATAAGTTTGAAGCCTATAAAGCATTATGTACTTGAGCATAATAAGGACAAATGGAAAACTGTCTGTATGCATACCTAGATTCTTTGACAAGAAAGGTGAGATGCAGTTCAAACAGCAAGGACTGTCAAGCTCAGTGGACTAAGCTATTTCATTTAGCTTTAGCAATTGAAAATCCATTGATTTTGTAAATACTATGTTGATTTCAGGTCATCTGTGAAAGCACAAATACAGAGTTTCTGAAATTAATTTTCTTAGATCCTGAAGGAATATATGATGTGGGGTTTGTTCACTATATTGCATGCTCACGTAACTTTTGCAATATTTTGCTATTTTGAATATAATCAATAGTTAGTCTTTAAATAAAAAATAAAGTCGTTTTTGTCCTTGGCATTGGGAATTGTGGATTTTCTTTTCAAAAGCAGTGCGAGGGCCACCACCATTCAGATCGTGGTCAGTTGGCAACCAGAGCGGAGGAATGTGCAGTGATTCTGAAAGTGCAGGGGGAAGCAGTGAGTCACGATCCATGGACTCTCCATCTGCCAGCCCAGGTACAGCTCTCTTCACTGCTATACTAATAGGAAGTTTTCTCTTTGCACTGTTTTACAGTAACAGAGATGTTGTTGTTAGATAAGCAAGTGTTGAACAGAGCATATAATGAAATTGAACAGTTAGGTAAAACTGATAATTACAGCTTCCTGATAATTTTTCTCATCCACCAGGGGATTTTAAAAGACGACTTCCCCGAACACCTTCCACTGGTACTATGTCATCTGCAGATGATCTTGATGAAAGAGAGCCACCATCTCCTTCAGACTGTGGTAATGTTTCCATACCTGAAGTCCACAGAAGATGCTTTTTGTTGCTTTTCTTTTTAATGTGCTTAAGAAAAGTACTTCAACAGGGCTGTCATTACCAACAGCACTATTTTTCAATACAGTGCGTATCCACTTGAGGTTGAGAGCTGAAGAATAATGTTCAGGTCATTTTAATGAAGTGGTGCAGAATTGTCTTTATACATTTAGGTTAACTATATGGGCAGCCATTGTCTAGTGTCTTCACCCTCTTGAGGTAAAACAAATGATCCACTAACCATTCCTTCCAGACATTTGCATTTAAATTTAGCTGCATGGCACTGACTTAGGCAATGTGACTTCTAAATTTGGAAGTAAAATGCATGGATACATAGAGCTGGTAATTGGAAAATTGGAAAAAAGTGGATACAAATGATTATGGTAATACATGAGGTTCTACCCTGTTCAGCTAAGTTCAGCAACATCTGTCCCAGATTTGACCAGGCCTTTTCTAATTTTCAAATGAATTTTGACTGTATAAAGACAATGTTGCCTCAGGCATTGAAACCTGAATAACTGGATTATCAGAAATAGTTCCATGGGAATAGTTCTACAGTACTCACAAACTAATTTTGAAATATTTGTGGCACTTGCTCAGTAAAGCCCCTAGGAAATTCTTCAGTTAGTCCTTATTTCCTAAATCGATACTTTAATTTCTCTCTATTAATTAATCTGTGGTTAATAATAGTAATTTAGATCAAGATTTAATGCATGACAATGTGTTAATGATGCAAGCTTTCACTTGTAGTGGTATTGTTTAATCAATGCTTGAGCTTTTAAGAAGTTTTCTGGACAATTAACTTCACGTGCTAATTTTAAGTTATCTGTAAAACAAAGGATTTTAGTTCATAGAGTTGTTGATAGCATTTTAAGTAAATTGCTTGAAAAAAAACAGGATGCAAAAAGGACCAGTTGCTTTTCTTTTAGTTTTAGAATCCTCTAGAAAATAGTTTGATGTTGTTATAGGAAACTGAGAATCAGTAGGGTTTTTTTAAAAAAATTTTACATGTTCTGCCGTGAATGTGTATTAATTCTTCTCTGCTGCAAAGTATTTTTTTTCTTTAAGTATTTCAGAAACACTACAGGCCAAAGCATACTGTCATCTCTCATCCTCTCGTACAGGACTTGGAAATACATAAAATGAAACTTTCTTGAACTGTTGCCTGACTGCAGGGCAGCTGAATTTAAATATCCTAATATTTTCACATGTCATTAATACAGGAGAAAAGTAGAATATTTAAAATTGCAAAGATCATTGTTTGATTCCACTTTTATATAAGATTCTTTGATAGTTAATTGTCTGTTATGTCAACTGTAATGTTTTGCTTCCTTGTGATTGAAATATTTTTGATTACTTTGATAGTTGCTGTTACTTACAACATTCTGTGTTCTGTAGCACAATTCTAAGAAATCAGAGTAAATACTATCCTAAAAATAGATAATAGAATGACTATAACAGAGAAATTCTCTCCAGGTTTAAATGATCTGACATCTGAAACTGCAAATTCTCCAGGACCTTTTAGAAATGCTAATATGTCTAAAGCAGCGCAAACACACAAATTGCGGAAGCTGAGAGCTCCATCTAAATGCAGAGAGTGTGACAGCTTAGTGGTATTTCATGGAGCTGAATGTGAGGAGGTAAGTGGAAAATCAGTTTATTTCTGCTTGGGACTTGTGTAAAGTTAGGAGTTTTGGAAATTTGAATTATGTTCCTGTGTAAAGGCTATAGAGTTTGTGGCTCATATAATCACTGTGAACTCAAAGCAGAGTCTCAACATACTAATAAATCTTGCCTTTTGCTCACGTATAGGGTGACAAACATCAGAGATGTTTCTTATGGTGTCAATTTGCATCAAACCATGTGCTTTTTTTTATCTCCCCTGTAGTGTTCACTTGCATGCCATAAAAAATGTTTAGAGACTTTAGCTATTCAATGTGGGCACAAAAAACTTCATGGAAGACTTCACTTGTTTGGAGTAGAATTTGCCCAAGCTGCTAAAAATGTTCCTGACGGCATTCCTTTCATCATCAAAAAGTGTACATCAGAAATTGAAAGCAGAGCACTCAATGTCAAGGTATACTCAAGTTTGTTCCTGCTTAAGTTTTATAGACAATCTCTTTTTAAAAAAAAAGAATTTCTCTTAGGGTGTTAATGCTGCACTGTCAATATCTCTGTGTTCTACACTTTCCTTTTAAATTGAAATAGAGTTGTTCTCGTCTTTTAATTTCAGGGCATCTATCGTGTGAATGGAGCCAAATCAAGAGTTGAAAAGCTTTGTCAAGCATTTGAAAATGGAAAGGATTTGGTTGAGCTCTCTGAACTCTATGCACATGATATCAGCAATGTTCTCAAGCTGTATCTCCGCCAGGTATGGAATTGAGAGGTCAAATGGAAATCCAAAGTACTGTAGTATATTTCTTCAGTACAAGAGGAAAAAAAAAATCCTTTTCAGCAGTCCTACAGCAGAAAGTTAAATGTGTGCCTTGTATATTTTCAGGTTTCTTTATTTTTACATGGAGCCTGTGACAAGGGCAGGGAAAGCTGCTGGTATTACAATATGTATTCCACATGGGTGTTATGGCTCCTTAAATATTAGTACCATACACAGCACAAGCTTTTGCTTGTCTACTCTTAGTGAAGCTTTAATTTGTAAAACCTTTCTGGTTAGTGAATTTGCCTGTCTTATATGGAGCTTAAAAGATTCCCATGTTCTTGCCTTCTCCTGCAGACAGATGCTGATATATTGCTGTTAATATCTGCTAACAAAAATTTCATGAAACACTCATAAAGGTTATGATGTATTCATTAGAGAAGGTCTATCCATATTTTATTTTTTTTTTCAAAATGGAGCTTTAAAGCTTCATGATTGAATTATACAAACCAGTTTCAATATGTATCTGAAAAAATGAAGCTGGGATGTTGCCAAGTGAAATTACTGAGTCGCTCTGAAAACTTGTTAACCCTGAAAGGAATAATTCTTAGCTGCATAGTCCTGTCCTCTTTCCTTACACTGGCTGTCAGAGATTAGCATTCCAATCTTATGATTATTGCCATTAAGTGACTTTGAAAAATTACTAAGATGTACCCTGCCTACATATTCAAGTAAAAAAAACATACTACATACATCATACTGTGCTGTATTTTGAATAGGGCTTACAATTAAAAAAAAAATCAAATCAAATGTTTTCTTCTGCTCTTATTGCTTCCTTTGTAGCTGATCTGTTGCTGTGGCTTCTAGGTAAACCTGCTTGTTTTAAATACAGGAGCAGTGCTAGAAACATGCAGTTAAAACATTTTTTAGACAGAATTCTGAGTTAAACCCTATTTGAGACTGATTATTAAAACTAATCAATATAGTATTGATATACTATCAAAGACTGGAAAAATAACTGCTCTATTATCATGGTATTTAAGCATATGCAGTGTAACACCTCTCTCATAGCAATCACATTCTTGAAATCTTACTTTTTTCTTGAAATCTTATTTCAGTAAATTATTGATAAATGCTCAGTCCTGAAGCTTTTGAAGGAAAGGGCTAGCAAAAGATTTCTGGGGAAGGACTGTTTTCATTACCTGGGATTGAGTTTGAAAAAATTGGGGTTTGAGCTAATGAACAAGGATTAAACAATGTCATCACCTAAGAAAATATGCTAGACCAGACAAAGCTGAAGAGAATCAGGAAGGAAACAAATTAAAATTCAGTTTAGAGCATGTTTCTGAAATGTTCTTATTTCTTCAGCTTCCAGAGCCATTGATATTGTTTCGTCTTTATAATGAGTTCATTGGACTTGCAAAAGAAAGCCAGCATGTTAATGAGGAGTTGGACGCTACACAAGCTAGTCCTAAATCAAAGAAAAGACAGTCAGTCTGTATTGAACTGAACAGAATCATCATTAAAATTAAAGATCTTCTGAAACAACTGCCTGTACCAAACTATAACACTCTTCAGTACCTTATTGGACACCTTCACAGGTGAGAAAAGACTTCATTTTTATTTTTTATTTTTCAACTTTGAATTTCAGCTGTTACATGCTGCATGCTAGGAATCTCTTACACACTTTTAATGACTGCAGAGGAAGTAATCGCATATACCTTAGAAGACATTGTTCTGTTGCTGTTTCTTTTTTGCATGTAATGAATTCTCAAGTGAGAGAAGAATATGAAAGGGAAATAAAGCAGGGAAAGTGCTGAGCTCCATTATTATTGATTCACTGCATTGTGGTCGGCCAGTAGTAGCTACTGTCAAGTGCAGGGACCTAGATGTGATTTAATCGTGATAGGACCCAGACAGGGCAGCGATTTGGGGGCTGTTAACAGAAAATTGAAACTTGTATCATGTCTTTTAACTAACTGTTCTCCAGTTACATTTCACTTCCTTGTCCCCCAAATGCTGGTTTATATGACGATGTACCAAGCTCATGACTACCAATAAAAATGGGTAATATTGGACCACTGCCATGTTACTACCTAGAGTGAGAGATGCTCTTTTCCTCAACATCAGAAATGCCAAATAGTCACAAATAACATTAACAAATAGGAAATAAAAACAGTAGAAAGTCTAAGCTGCTGTTAAATGCAGTCTGCACTGAAGATTCTGCCTGCCTACCAAACTCACTTTGAGTTTTTCATTGTCTTTTATCCTCTTTAGACATAGTGTTTTAATATCTAAAATATTTCTGAAGCAATAAACTCCTCTAACTCCTGGGGATTTGTTTTGTTTTTTCTTTTCCCCCTCCTTATGCAGAGTTACAGAACAGTCTGATGAAAATAAAATGTCAGCCAGCAACCTTGGCATAATATTTGGCCCAACTCTGCTCAGGCCACGTCAAACAGATGCTACAGTTTCTCTGTCATCGCTTGTGGACTACCCTTATCAGGCTCGAGTAGTGGAGCTGCTCATAACATACTATGAAAAGATATTTGATGTTTCATTGAAGCCACTTCTGAGCACATCTCAGTCTGAAGAAACAGCTGTTATGGTCAGAGTTGCTTTATCAGCAGATGAGAGGGAGCCACAGCAGCAGAGGAATTTGTTTGTTGCTGTGAAGGAAGTGAGTGACTCTTCTTGTGCGGCTGCAATGTTACCTGTGCCATCTTAACTTCTGTGTTACATGCTGCAGCATTCCAGAGCACATTTTTAATAAGTCTTGGTTGGGTTTTTTGTTAGAGAGCGCCTCTTCTCTTGAGTTGTCATTTACTTTTCCTCTGACTTTTGTTAGCAGGGTATTCTAATTGCTCCGAGTGAAAGCAGAGCTTCAGAAACAGCTACACTGCTTTTGGAATCGAACAATAGGAAGAATACAAAAGAACAAGCAGAAACATCTGTAACTGGTTAGTATGCTGTTAACTCCAGGGGTGGATGAATCAGGAGTTCTGGATGTATTAGATTTTAGTGGATGTAGCTCTTCAGTTTAGACAGAAGCAAGTGATAAAACCTGCTTACTGCTCCTTGATATGCTGTTTCTTTTTATAAGAACAACAGAGAATTAAGTCTTTCTAAAGGCTTTCAAGAAACCTGTGTTTATGGAATCTGAGCTTAAAGTATTTGGTAAGAGAATACAACAGTGTTTTGGTTTCTCCCTTTCTTGAAAAAAAAAAAAAAAACAAAAAAAAACCCAAAACAAAGCCACAATTACACTGTGACTCTGAATTTCTGAAATCCACTATGATGTTGCAAACTAATACCCAGCAATTAATGTGTTTTGACCATTGTTTTCCCCCAGAATGTGTATCATTGCCACTCACTGGAATTAAACCAGAAGGCTTTGGGAAGAGTAATTCTCTGACAGAATCATCAGCTAACAGCATTTTGGATATCAGTATTTCTGCTCAAAATGAGCTTGGTTTGCTAACCTAACTCCCTAACTCTTAATTCTTTTCTGTTTATCTGCCTGTGCTACTGCAGTGGGTTGTTTTAATGTAGGTATGATTTAATCTACTTTATCTAGGAGTAGCTGTACATAATACCTTTTAATTATACTGATTTTCAGCTGATGCTACCAGTTCAGTCATGTCTTGTACATTAACTGTGCAACATCCTGAAACACTAAAACTGAAAATATTCAGGGATGGGAAAGCACCAGCAAAAAAAACAGCGTCTCTCTGCCTGTTTTCTCCTTAGTGTCGTCCTTGGTTACAGCTGTACAGTATGTGTTTTACTGCTATTGAAATGCTAACATTTGGTTAGAGTAGGGGTACTCCTACTATGCATACAAGCTACCCCTAAAAATTGTTATGCCATTAAAAGGCCAACTGCCAAAGAATCATTAATAAAGTCTTGCTGACTTCTCTTTATATTTGGTGCAAAGAGCCAGTCACATCTATTTTTGTTTTTCTAGGTGATGCTGTGAGTCCAACTTCAGAGAAAGACAATGATCCATTAATTTCTCTAGGTGAAGACAGCTGTAAAATTAACTTACTTCCTGCAAAACCTGACCGTCATATTACCAAAGTCCCACTGCGGGTTCCAAGGACAAAAGCAGTTTCTCGCCCTGTGAGTCTGCCTGTAGACCGAATACTTCCTCCATGTGTTTTGAATGAAAGAAATTCACGAAATGCAGGAGCAGTAAGTTCAGAGAAGCTGGGCAGGAGCCCTACAATTGAAGAAGTTTCAGAGGTGAAGGCACTCCCTGGTGTTAATCCCTGCTGTAGATTTCCTTGTTATGACACCCAGATGCTGCGAAAAACTTGGGACAAGCAATATAAACAGTATGATATCACACCAAGGACAGCAATGATCATGACTAATGTGCCCCAGGAGAACCGAGCCCTTGAGAGTGGAACTGCAGGTGCTTTGTCATCATCATGCAGTGTTGGTAACAATTCAGCTAATGCCATTCTTCCTATTAAGCCATATTCTGTTGTTGGGTCAGGAATGACAGCAACAGAGGAGAATGGTCCTGATGTTAATCCTCTTGCTGCCTTTAGGGCACCAAGAACATTGCAACCACCCCCAGGGACATTTTATAAACCACCTGCTAACAAATCAAAAGAAAATGGAGATGGTTCTTCTGCTAAAGCTTGTGCACCAACCAGTGCTAGCTCTGTGCTTCACCAGGACAGTACTGTGAAACTGGCTAGGAGCTCTGCACTTCCATCAGGTGATCCTGAACAAAGCACAACTGACCAGAAACCTAGCTCAGAGGATATTCACCCCACAGATCTGAAACCTGCTTACCAGAGACTGAGACCAAAGAGGATCCAAGAACTGGAACACAGGGAAGCTCATTTTGTATAGGGTGCAAATTTCTCCTGGACTGTGCAATTTGTTGATGCTGCCAGTGGAGGCTTCCCTTTGCCCTTTATCCTTTGCCTTCTTTTGAGAATCCCACTTTTGTGCCATATTGGAGTTATTTTTATATATGCAGCATTTTAAAACTGGGGGGAGGGCTGGGGAATTGTGAATGAGGTAAGTCAAATTTTTTGTAGTTCAGTAGCTTTCAATAAGGATGTAAGACATTCCCAATCTAGATATAGTTAAAGATTTCATTGAATAAGACACTGAGCTTCATTTCATTGTGTGGAATGGAGTGTTTATTCATAAACAGCTATTTTTTCTTAGTAGATGTTATAATAAAAATGGAAGATTTAATGTTCACTGTCTAAGCATAAACCAAAGCTTGTGCTTTGCTCTGTAAAAGCATTTGTTCATTTTTCTAATTGTGCAATTAAAGCTTTGCTCCTGAACAGGCTTACATACTGGCCAGCATGGCCATAATTATGTATCATATGTGTATATTTTAATCAGACATGGTTACCTGTTGCCAGTTTTCTATGTTGTCACTTTAATATTTTTTTTTGTACAGCAAGGATGCACTTACTGAGCTTTAGTATTAAGAAGCAGCAATCAATTCACATCTGGTTTCTTGTGTAGCTTAGCAAGTGGGGCAAATGTGCACAGCCTGTTTCACTTGGATGCCCTTCTGGAGAGACTCTGTTGCAGTGGTGCTGTCTTTCCCAGGTGAATGAAAAGGCAGTGATTTGCTTGCTATAGATCAGTTTCACCACTTAAGCTGGTGTAACTGAAATGAAGAGCATTGTTTCCAGGTTTCAGTGAAAGAGCTGAAAATAACCAAAAATCTGCATTAGTAGGTGCATCTAATAGTTTTCACTTTGTATTAAATGGTTTTTATGTGTACACTGTGTTATATTTGCTTTAAAATATATTAACGTGTTAACATTTCAGTGACTCTGGCTTCTATATCTGGATTTCTTCTAACTTATTAAAATACAGACATTTGGCTTTTGCAGTAGTATAGTATTCTGCTGCCTCTATCTTCTGGGGCTGGGGGGTGGCACACTTTTCTTAATGGGATTACAGTTTGCATGACTCTTTCTCACATACTGTAGAGCACAGTTACTTTGGCGTGGTACTTTCTACTGATGTAAGAACAAAGAGGACTTTCAAGAGACAGCAAAAGCAAGGAATCACTTTTATGTTTTTATGATGTGAAATACACTGGACTTTTGTGCTCCGTTACCTTTGCTCATCTTCCAAAAATATCCCAAATAAAATTCCAATCGGTGGGCATACTCTGACTTTAATTTCCAGAATAAGAGATACTTAACTCAAAAAGCTGAGCTGTGGTTCTGGCCATGCTGGGGGCAGTTTCTCTGGGGAGCTGCCTCATACTGCAGAAAAGCTGAAGGTCCCAGATGCTGCTGTCGGCCCACACTGGTGGTGTGAGTCGCATAACAAAGTAAGTGGAGGGATAAAGATGTCTTGACATAGATGGGAGTTTGTTCTACTTTGACAATAGAGGAGTGGAATATAATCCCCACAACTGGTAATGAATCATTACAGGCATTGTAGCAGAACTTAATAGCACACCTGTGAAAGGATGGTGCTGGTCAGTATTGACTAGGGCCACAAGAAGGCAAAGTAATTTGTGAATTACAATTAAATTTATAAATATGTGTTTTAGCATGTCTAGCACTGAATATGCTGATGTCTTAAGAAATTAATTTTCTTGATTCAATAATTTCCTATTTTAATAGGGCTGTTCACCTTGTGGGATGGAGGATCTCTAGTGCTCCCCAGAGCAGGCTGCTGAGATGCAGAATTACAATACTGTGAGAAACTGACAAATGTTTCTTAATCAAGTCATAATACCAGTTACCACTGGTTGTTGCCATACTGCTTTTTATGTATCATCTCCTTCCCTGTTCTGCTAGTGTGAGAGGTTTCTGCTCCTGGAAATGCGCTTTGGCTTTCTGTTCGGTGTTTCCCACAGCCAGGCCGTGCTTCCCCGCGGATCAGCGTCTGCTAAGCCCACGTTATTTCACGGAAAATACCAGCTTCAAAAGATGAATTACGCATCTCCCGGCTTTATGCTGTTTTTAGGCGATACAAGCGCAGGGGCAAGGGCCCTTCGCTGCCCACACCGCCGGGCGGGAGCGGCGGCCGCGCCGCCCTCGGGCGGGCTGCGGAGGGGCGGGGGTGTCCCCCCGGGCCGGGCCGGGCCGGGGCAGCCGGGAGGCAGAGCCTTGAGGGCCGGCCTGTCGCCTTAAGGTGTACATTTTCGTGAGGGTCCGCGCGGTGCCGTCCCGGCCGTGCTGGGCTCGTACCCCGAGGCCTCCTCCGCCCGCTGAGGCGGCGGGGCCGTGAGGGGCCGCAGAGCCCCGAGCCTGGTGGGAGCGACTTCGGCTTCCTTCTGGGCCGGGGGTGTTACTAATGGCCCCTGTTGTGTGTTTCGGTGCTGGTGCAGATTTCCGTAGGTCTCGCTTTGCCCTCCGACCGCCCCACAACGATCCATCCCCCCCTGCCCCAGGTGACAGGCCGCGGTCCCGCAGGAGGAAACCTCCTTCTGTCAGATTGGCTTGATAATTGCATTTTCTGAAGTCGTAATGCACTGCCTCAACCCTCTTAAAGCTTTGGCAGTGTACGGACTTCTCTAAGTCCCTGACCTAATTAGTCATGGCAGCTGTTTGTTTAGTAGGGCCCCTCATGCTACCAGAAGTACCCTTCTGAGACCGTCTTTTCAAACACAAAGTTTGTTCAGATCTGAGGAAATACACCCAGAAATATCGACCTCCTAGTACAGACTTGATTGTGCTTGTGCTGGTCATACGGGGTATTTGGGAGTATTTTTATTCAGGAGTCCTTAAACTCAGAGATTGAGCTGTTCTGTATCAAGTAGGGGATTAAGACAATCTCCTTACAACTGAGCAGTGTTATTCTGCCAGCACTAACTGCATCTAAGGTACACGTTTATCTGCCACCAAGCGGAACATTCCTTCAGAAACTTTTCAGCAGTCCTCACGCATGAGGTAAGCTTTTGTGGTAAGTTTTCCAGCTTTTTATTGCTTCTATTTAAGAAGTCTGTGTTTTGCTTGAAAATCCATGAATTCTTTACCTTCTGTAGCATAGCAGAGCCCTAACGGAGTTAATCTGAAAGCAGGTACGAAATGCTCTGTGAAGGCAGGCAGTGCACATATGCTAATGTTGGTAACAGCTCAGAGTGTGTTTGTACTTTTCAAGTGACTTCTCTACATGCCTCTGTGGCTCATGGTACAGAGTGATCTCGGCACACAAACCTGATTCTTTTTGGGTGAGACTAAACTGGAACTTGTGCTTCAGCAGCATACCTGATGGCTGCAGCTGCCAATTCACGTTCAGTCTATGACTGGAGCTTGTCTGAAGTAACCCTTGGGCAAGCAGTGTGTGGATCCTGGATCCTCAGCACTCACTGTTTCACTATAAAGCTGCTCTTATTGGGCCATCCCACTTGTCATTGTACACATAAGATTAATATGGTGAGAAAATGGAACAAACCAAATGTTTCAACTTTTATTAGCGAAGGTGGAGGAGGGAGGGGCCAGGAATGTCTGATATTTACAAACTATGTTATTTTAAATATTCATGCAAGTAAGTTTCACGGGAGGATTCTTTGGAGACAAGCCATTCTGAATAAAATGTTCTATCTGCAGGTCCATTTATATTCATAGAAAGAGGGGAATTCTTTTTCTAATTTAGAGATCTGAGGGATCCATGGAAAGTGTTTTTACTCACAGGTAGAAGAAAAGGCTATCCAAAATCTTCCAAAATGTAAAATGTGTGAGGAAGGTGAATTCTAGGAAAATCCTCAGCCCATATGCAGCTGGATAACAGAACAATGTCTATATAAACTGAATTACACCAGAATTAGAAAACACACTTTTTGAATTTCCATTTGCTGTGCTTTGTGCATCTGTATCCACAGGCTGGGGTGATTAGCTGATTAGCCAACTGCTGGTTTTGCATGTGCATGGAATCTGTTTAAGATTCCACATTTCCCTGTGTTTGACATGTAAAAGAGTCTGATTTTGATTGTTTTTGATTCATAGAAATGCACCTTTCAAACAGAAGTTTCATGGAGCATTTTCTTAAATCTCTCTGATTTTTTTTTTTTTAATCATTTGATCCCGGCTTGACTGAACTTGCCATTCTTGTCCCTCAGGTCACTGCATGAGTGTGAATATTTTCAAAGCTATCTTTTCAGGTAATTTTTAAATTCTGTTATTTTTAGAGAACTATTTGCTTGTGGTACTGGAGAGATTACTAGGGATGCTTTTATAATTTGTTAGACAAACAAAATTTAACCAGACTTGATTTTGTAGTCAAAAGTCAGTAATCAGCCTGGAAATAAGAAAACAAATAAAATGCTGGTATTTAAAACAGCTGTTAAAGCTATAGCATATGTGTGTGAGGTGAGGGGATAACACAACACACATGCCTTGTGACCCTGTGTACTGCACATAGGTGCTCATGAAGCAGGTCACAGGGTTGATAGCTTCTATGTTATCAGATATCTACTGTAAGCATAGTGTGAGGACTATTACCACTTATTGCTTTCTTTATGTTCTGATATATAAGTGGAGCAGCATTTTTTGTTGCTGCTGGCAACAAAGTACAGATCATTAGGAAACAGCCAAGTGATCTTGACAACTGTGGGTAGAACTTCCAAAGAAATTGTGCAGTGTACTCCATAAGCTGAACTGTACTTTTCCCTCCATGTAAAATGGTAGTCCCCACATAAACTTTCTCTGTTTACTTTCAAAGATCCCTTTGCAAAGCTATGAAGCAAAAATGTGTCACAGGAGCAGCTAATGTAGTTGACCATAGAAAGCAAAATACACCCTACCATCATCCAATTGTGATGTAAAAAATCTAATTAAGAGAGATTAGTTTAATCTGTTAGAGCTGTCTCTGTGAATATGTGGACAACATAAACAGATCCACTTTCTTAAAATAACTTGACTTAGGATTTTAGGGTTAAAATGCTTGTTTGCTGAATAAAACTTTTAAAGTATCTGTTTGCCACAGACATAGTTGTAGTACTTAAATACAGTCTACAGCTGAGCAGCAGCAGCAGTACTAGTTTCTCTGCTTTGCACTGCCATTAATCAGAGTGAGCTTCAATCTGTGGCTTTATACAGCTTCGTTTCTCTGTCCAGGTTGAAGCAGGATGGGTCTCAGCTGTAATATGAACATATGTCCATCAGAAATTAGATCAAAACTACTTGTAAAAGGGGATGTTGTCATAGGATGATAGAATAGGATCATAGAAGCACTAAGGTTGAAAATGACCTCCAAGATCGAGTCCAACCTTTGACTAAACACCACCTAGTCAACTAAATCATAACACTTAGTGCTTTGTCCAGTCTTTTCTTGAACACTTCCAGGGATGGTGACTCCACCATCTCCCTGAGGAGCCTGATCCAGTGCTTGACAACCCTTTCAGTGGAAGGATTCCTACTTACGTCCAACCTGAACCTCCCCCCTGAACCTCCCCTGGCACAGCTTGAGCCTATGTCCTCATGTCATGTCACTGGTTGCCTGGGAAAAGAGACCCCAACCTTGCTACAACCTCCTTCAGGTGGTTATAGAGAGCAGTAAGTTCTCCCCTGAGCCTCCAGGCTAAACACTGCCAGCTCCCTCAGCTGCTCCTCATAGGACTTGCTCTCCAGACCCTTCTCCAGCTCTGTTGCCCCTTTCTGGACACACTTCAGCACCTCAGTGTCTTTCTTGAAGTGAGGGGCCCAGAACTGGATATGGTACTCAAGGTGAGACCTCATCAGCTCTCTTTATATCTGGATTGACATGACATGGTATGGAATATCTCCCTAGTCAGTGCAAATCAGGTGGCCTATGTTGCCTCCCAGGAAGAGGAAATGCTACTCAGCTAAATAAACCCATTACACAAGTACAGTGTGGTCCTGCTGGCCACACTATTTCAGATACAGGCTAGGATGCCTTTGGCCTTCTTGACCACTTGGGCACACCACTGGCTCATGTTCAGCCACTGTCAACCAGCACCCCCAGGTACTTTTCCACTGGGCTGCTTTCAAGCCACTCTTCCCAAACCTGTAGCACTGCCTGGGGTTGTTTATGACCATTTTGCAAATGGTTGTCACATTGGCTTACCTCCAGTCATCTGGAACCTCCCCATTTAACCAGGACAGATGCTAAATGATGAAGAGTGGCTTAGTGAGCTCCTCTGCCAGGTCCCTCAGTACCCTCAGGTGGATCTCATTCTGCGCCATAGACTTATGGGTCTCTAAGTATCTCAGCAGGTCATTAACTACTTCCCCCTGGATGGCAGGGGGTATTTTCTATTCCCCATCCCTGTCTACCAGCTCAGGAGGCTGGTTGCCCTGAGGATAAGCAGTCTTTATGTTGAAGACTGAGGCAAGGAAGGTATTGAGTACCTCAGCCTTTTCCTCATCCTTGGTTACAGTGTTCCCCTCTGCATGCAATAAAGAATAGAGATTTTCCTTGGCCCTCTTTTTGTTGTTAGTCTGTTTATAAAAACACTTTTTATTATCTTTCACAACAGTGGCCAGATTGAGTTCTAGCTGAGCTTTTGCCTTTCTAATGTTCTCTCTACATGACCTAACAACATACTTGCTGTCTTCCTGAGTTGCCTGCCCCTTCTTCCAAAGGTCATAAACTCTATTTTTCCCTGAGTTCCAGCAAAAGCGCCCTATTCAGCCAAGGCCAGTCTTCTTCCCTGCCAGCTCATCTTTCAGCACACAGGGATGGCCTGCTGCTGTGTCCTGTCATCCTTTGTGAAGGAAGCCAGGTTAAATCAGTGGTTTAGGTGGCACATCTGCACAGAGGCTTGAAGGTCCTGTGATGGCACTGGGAAGGCAGTGGAGTGCTGTGAGTGCTCTGCTCTCAGAGCTACAGTGTGCTCTGGGGTAAATCTAGCAATTGTTAAATTCAGTGAAGCAGTTTTGTGGGAGAACATTCACAGCAAGACAGTGAGGGAAGCTGCAATAGTACTTATACAGAGCCATTGCCTGGCATGAGCACTGGTGGGAGATTTTGCTGCATTGCTGTTTCAGCCTTTGCTGGTGAAAATCTGTAAAAAATTCAGTGTTCACTCAGTGCTCTTTTGTTTCTGGGTTTGACCATAGTCCTTGGGGGAAGTTTAGGTTGGAGACATGAAATGAGCCATTTAATGCTCATATGTAACTTGGTTTAGTATATATTAGTTGAAGTAGGACAGAACTTTCTGAAAAGCTCTTGGAGTGTGTCTCTGGAGCTCAGAGTCTGAACACATAAGGTCATTTAGCTTAATGTATTTCTGTGTAAACTTGCAGTTTGCTGGCATTTTAGAAGTTCTAGAAAATATAAAATTGAAAATTGGATGATAAGAATGATTTTTTTTTTTTCCTCTTCTCCTGGTGTTGTGAAACAGTTACTTTTATGTTTCACTGTCTGTTCTTCAAGAGGGATGGTCCACAAAAAGGTGTGGTGAACTACCTGTAGATCTGCACACATAAATGTGCCGACTTTTTTTTTAAAAAAGAACAAACTTCACAGGCCTTTCACAAGGCAAGTATAGCAACAGCAAGGACATTAATTTTGTCAGAAAATCTTGTGAAAATTAATGGGATGAAAAAAAAATCATCATCTCCAGTTACTGCAGTTCTGATTTATGTAGAAATTTTAGAAGAAATTGCCAGCATCTAAAACATTGTCTCCAATTGAAAAAAGCACTTGTGCCACCTTAATGAAATAAGTGAAGCTTAAAGTATTGACAATCCCATTATCTAAGTTTTGAAGTAGTGGGAAAAACCTCTGTTTTCTTTAAGGCATTGTCAGCAGATATGCAATTGAAGCAATTAGCTGAAAAGTTACCTGAGGCTGATACTTGTTTATGATGATAATATTAAGGAATTTGGGAATTTATGAAGACACTGCACTGTTCCTAACTTGATGGGAATGAGAAAGGCTGTGACAATGTCAGTACGTCTGGAGCTCAGCCTCCTTTAAAAAAGCGGGAATATGCCATAATGATTAATAGCAACGATTAAATTCAGAAGACAGTGGCTTAAAGAAATAGTTGGGAGAAATTCTTAATAGCTTTTGATAATAAAGTGTAATGATATAGTTTATGCAAGAAGACAACCCTTTAGTAACTATTGTCAACAATGTGGAGGCCTGGAATATTCTACTGAAACTCCAGGATGAAGTCAGGGAAGAGCTATTGTTTGTTGTTGGCACCCAGTCAAAATATGGAAGTTTACGTGATGCTAATTTGCTTATCTCATTTTTAGGCCTGTTACCTCAAATAAAATGAAAGACAGAAATATCTGATTCACCGCATGACTCTCTTCAGCCTCCTGTACTATCAGGTGAGAAATAAATTACTAACTTCATTCCTAACCCAGACCCTTTTTGTGGTTCCAGCTAGAATACTAGAATATGTGCTGTCTAACAAGAAGTTACAGGTGGCAATATCAGAAAATGAGTGAAGAGAAGGCCTTTTTTATTATCCCTTAAAGAGCTCTTTAACCCTCATTTTTTTTGCCCTGATTTTGTGCTGGAGGCTAAAAGATGGATTTGAACTTTAATAAATAAGATTTTTTTAATTTAAAAATTAAAATAATGTATCTATGATTTAAATTCAGTATTTAGATTTATTATATTGTGTATTAAAACTAGTGCTAATGCCTGATGTAACCAATTGCTTATTTCTGTTTCTTGTATTCTGTCAACAATGTGAGTTTTCTTTCTGAATGTATTCAGTAAATCATTCTTCCATGTTATAGTATGAACTGCTAGGGAAAAAAAAGATGATAAAGTTAAAAAGAAATGCTATTTTTTATTTTCTTGAGTTGGGGCTTTGTTAGAGTCTTCCCTTGTTCTAATAGTGTTCTGGTGTTAGAACCAGGTTATTTTGTTGGCTCTTGCAATCAGCCCCCAGAAAGGAAATCAGTTCCTGCAAAGGGAAAAGTAACAAAACACAGATTTTCACATGCCATGGGTATAAGTTGCATCCCTTGAGCATGTTGTCATCAAGCACAAAATATGTGCCATTCTAAATAGTAACAGTCATCATTTGCATTGGCTTTTTAATGGAAAACTGAATGAACAATTCACAAGTGTTTGTAAGTATTTTTCTGATTTTAGAAAAGAGTTAATATCTATGTAAATAAACTTCTTTTTTAGAATTTGAATTTCTTTCAGTGCCTGTGCTCTTTCTAACTGCAGCAGTCTCAAGCCATCACTGATGAGCAGGGTGCTGCCTTTAAAGAGTGAAAATAGATGTCTACCATGACTAATCACTCCAGAAGTTCATGTCCCTTATCAACCCCAGTGGAGTTCTCCACATATTGTTGCTAGGTACTATTTTTTATCATGGTTCTACTCCATTATTTTACTATAATGTTTTGTTCTACTTGAATTAGTAGAGGTTGAATTTTAACCGCACAATTCTGTGTGAGTCTCTCTGAGTAATGCCCGGAAAGGAAAGGAAATTCCAGGATTGAAAATCAATTATTTATTCTATGCTTCTGCAGAATCTGAGGCTTATCTGTTCAGTGTCATCTGACTGCATTATTTCTTTTTTTCCTACACTTTTGTCTCATGTTTTAATTAATTTATTCTTTTAATCTGTCTTTTAATTATTTTAATTTAATTCATTCAATCTGTCTGATTCAGGTTGCTAAGCAGTATAAGGTTAACTCATATCTCTGAAGCTCTTCCATTTAGGAAAGCAAGGTTCTTTCCCATTAGCTCCTAGTGAAGGTTTTATAAACAAACCAGTCAGGGGAGATATGAATATATCCTTGTTCATCCTAAAATTAGAGATGATCCTAATTCTGATGAGCAATATAGAAACTTCCTTTATATTTTATATGTAGATTGAAATTCATTTATTAATGCCAGTATTACTTTATTATTTTTTACCCAGTAAGCATCCAATTCTGTCTGGCCTTAGATATCCTGCTCCAATCTCTTTCATGCCCATTATGTCAGAAGAGATCTGCACATTCTTTAGGATCCCTTTCCACCAGGGTTAGTCAGGGCTGATGTCAGCCCTTCCCTATTGCTGGCCACCTCCTCCCTTGAGGTCGAAATTCCTTTTCAATTCATAAAATGTGGACTTGAGATGATTTTCTGAAACAATCAAATAATTATTAGTAATGTATATCTAATGTTTTTAACTACAGCTTTGTTGCCACATTAGGCCAGAATGTTCTGATGTGTTTTCCAAAACTTGTCTCTTAAAAGCCTACAAAATCTTCTTCAATTAATATATTTTCCAGAAACAAAGTTCCAGAAGAATAGTGACAAGTGAGACTTAAAAAGTCATCTAATCTATGAGCAGTTTTACTTGTCTAAGTTTTGATAGAGCTTTGAGTTACCTCCAGCAATACAGGCCCACACTCCACCCATAAAATCAGTTCTACTACTTCACCATTGTTATAATTAGGGAGCTGTTTCCAGTATCTAACTTCCTTTTCCACACTTTCCTAGTTACTAATCATTCGTGAAGAAATAATTCTTCAATCATTTAAATCCCATAATGCAGCTATATAGTAAGAAGTTGGTATAGGTAGCAAATTCAATTTTTTTTACTATTATTTTTTTAACCTGTGTCTCATATTTGGTGTGTCCAATTCTTTTTTTCCTTTTGAAGGTAAAAATTCGTGGTGATTGTAATGAGACATGACCCTCAAAAAGAGAGCATACAAAAGTTTAAATTCTGTTATATTCCTACTAAAATGTCATAGGAATTGCTGAATTTAAAAGCATAAAAATATGAGATCCTATTTTTTTAATGAAGTTGTAACAAAATGGATTTGCTTTTACAAAATCCATTTCAGACTCTGTTAATCAATATATATTTGTAGTGTCTGAATGGTAAACCTAATTGTATCATAATAACTAAACAGTTTTGTATAACTAGTGTCTAGTAGTAAATCCATCTTTTCTTGGAAACACAGATTTATTCTAGTAAATGATGCAACAGTTAACTGCCTTCAATACGTGCAAGCCCAAGTTAATAGCCAGATTCAATGTTAATGACTTTTTTATTCGAAAGAGAAGCTTTTCCTCTCTACTGCTTTTTGGTGCTGATAAATGTGTCACAGGAAACAGCCTCCAAACAATGGAAAACCACGATTTTTTATGTGTGAGAGTGTATCAAGTGCAAAATTAAATGGTGCAGACAATGAACGGAACCAATCTCTATGATAGCATAATCTTAAAATAAGAACAGAAAGCTGTTATTTTGCTTTAAGATCTGTTTCATCTGTCAGCTGAGAAATGGCAATGCATCCTTTGCTGCAGGTTAACCAGATGTGTTGATGCAGAAGAATGAGCTTCTTTAGACAAGTCAGACTTCTACTCTGGAAGAACTGGATCCTCCGGAAAAGACAAAAGGTAAAGTATTAGCCTTTGGATTTCAGCTTTGGACTGTGCACTCCACTGGATTAAGTGACTGGTACATTTATCAGTATATAAAAACCCCACAAATCCCTCAAAGAATCAAATGTGATTTTTGTATGGGCTGTATTTCTCTGTGCATGTTGCTGGGATTTCTGGCTATTTGTCTTGTGGTTCCGCAGGCTTATGGATTGCTTTTTGATACTTTAGTAAGTTCTGAGACACCTGTGTGTCCCCAGGAAAAGGTTCACAGGAAAGAATCAGAGGGCAGACAGCACTTGGTTCATCCTTATTGCACAACACACTGTGTACCAGCTTGAAAGAAAGCCTCCCTTGTGCTTTAGACTTTAATCCTTTCCAAACTAGTTAGCTCAGACAGAAAGGAATTACCAAATTCAAGTCCGAGGATTTTGTATTTTCTAAGGATGAATAAAGAACCTACATCTGAGCATTAACAAAGATTAACTCTACAACAGAGGTGATGACCAGTCTCCCCAGTTCTTGGCGATCTGAATTTATGGGTGTGTATAATCCCATTGTGCTTGTCCCAAATGTCTTGCCAAATGGATGGCAATGGATGTTGATCAGCCCCTGTGGACCCTGCTGAAAAGGGTCTGTAGCACTGTGTTCTGAGCAGTGTACAACAGCTGTCAGGTTTCCTTTGCTAATAATTGTGTCATCTACCCTTTGCTGCTGGTAAGATTCTATCTGGCTTTGAAAATATCAGGCATGCATAACTTTCTAGGTGGTGATGGGTGGGTTTTTTTGTTATTGTTTGTTTTTACAAAAGAAAGCCTTACAAGAGAAAAAATATGAAATAGGAAATTGTTGCCTGTGTAAAGCTTTCTATCCTTTTGCTGTAAGAATGTGTTGTGCTTAACTAAAGCTATTACACAAAGCTATAGTGGAAAAAACAGGGCTGCTCAAAAAACACCTGTTCAGAATTATGCTCTCTTGCCCAAAACATCTTGTCTTTGGTTCTGCTGGTATATGCATTATTGTTATATTTTTTGTACCTAGTTGGGGAGGAGAGAGCAAAGGTAAAGCAGCAAGGAGGGCTTTCCTGTGCATGTGCTACAACCCTGCTTCTGAAATACTTTGTCCTGGCTCTTGTATGGAGAAAGAAAAAAGTGCCACGTGTCGGGACACAAAAAACCCATTGCTGTTCCTCAGAGCCCGAAGCCTGTGTTACCAGATCAAAGGATTGTAGTTTCAAGCCTCTGCCAAAACACACAGAGGCAGTAAAACAAACTGAAACACAGGAGTGGAGGAAACAGACTGAAAACCAGGCAGGATGTTGCACTGTGGTAAAGCAGTGCCCTTGATTTTCTGTTATGATATGGGTACTGGTGACTGTTATAAGTGTATTGAAAAATCCAGGCAATAAAGTGGCCTTTGGTGGGATCTTCTATGTTGTTGAATAAGGTGTATGATTTTAATGTGTACATTTCTACCTGTATTATTATTATTAATTCTATTATAGTCTATTTGTATTAGGAAATTAATAATGTTCAGGTGAATGATGACAAAAAGAAGCAAAAGTGTTAAGCTTATGCTGAAATCTTTTACCTTTCAGTAAGCACAGTGCACTGACAGGTTACTAATGAGCCCAGCAGTGTTAAAGTGTGGGTAAAAAGCCCACGCTTTTTCTGTCTTGCATCTAATCCTTGGAGAGTCATCCACTACCTGCTGCCTCTTTTTACCTCAGTCAGGATGCTTAGATATTTCCTTAGAAGAGGTGGAGAAACCACTGAATTAATGGTAATGCTTCATGGCACTCTGATGAATCCTCACTTTTCTGACTATCCTTTTCAAATGGTGAAAGAGGCAAAGGATAGCCGTGGGCACGTGCTGCACTGGGCATTGCTGCTGTGAGAAGAGGACTCATCCTGTTAGTCAGTTAGTGACTCTATGGTGGTCTAATTGTAACATGTATTTTTAATTTGGTGTTTTTTTCTTTTTTTTTTCCTTTTTCCAGCTTCGTTTTCTAGTGGAGCTCGTATGGCCTCTGTCGTTATTTCTTGCCCTTGTCTGGCTAAGGAAAGCTAATCCCCTGTATCGCCAACATGAATGTAAGAATGTTTAAGATGTTATAATGATCTGACTTGTTCTAGGTAGTGGCTAGAAGTTCTCAGACAGAGATACTGGGACCTGCTTGTGGAGTATTGTTCTCCAGTAGCAAAAGAACAGACGTTAGTTCAAGTAGCTTAGTTATTTATAGCCATATGTTGTAAGAATTACCAGTGAGAGGGGAAAAAAAAACCATCTAGTTTTCCCATGAGTTGCTTTCTGGTCAGACATACATGAAGTCCTGAGATTCTATCAAGTTTGGGATTTATGTAATTCTGTTCCTAAGAAAGTATTACCTCACTACTTATTAAACCCCTCCACACACACACATTAGTTCAGTATTAATTTATGTTGAAAATAGCCTTATTGCTTATACTCATGACTCTTTTTTCTTGGTAAAATATAAACTTGTAGGATTCTTATCATATTCCTTCTGTAGCGAGCCAACTCACCATGCTATTTAGATTCCCACAGGCTGCATTAGAAAAGACACCTAACAATTTCTATTTTGTGTTTCCATACTTTAGGTCACTTCCCTAACAAGGCAATGCCATCAGCAGGAACATTGCCATGGTTACATGGCATCTTCTGTAACATGAACAATCCCTGTTTCCGCAGCCCAACCCATGGAGAGGGTCCAGGAGTAGTGTCCAACTACAAAAATTCCATGTAAGCAGAGTTGTATGTGTGAAACTGGGTTGCAGCAGTACAGGCCTGCTAGCCAACTGCTGGTTGCTGTCTGTTGGCACCTGCTGAGTGGGCATGAATGAAAGGATGGAGTATCCTCAGCCTGCTTAGAAAGGTCCCTCAGTGTACTGAGGAATATTTTAAAAAAGAGTTCTGTGGTGTGAATGTAAAGGGAAAGGTGATGAGTATTTAGTAAGACACTAATGTGCAAACAGTGGAAGGCGAAAATTTTCCGTTCTAGTACATCAGTTTCATGCTAACAATGGTCAGCAAAGTTGGAATAGAGCTCATGATGAGAGGTTTTGGGCCTTTTGGAGAAAGACTTTATTTGTACTAGTCTTTAGAAAACACATGTTCATTTAATAAAATCCATCCTTTCTATTGTTGACTACTTACTGAATGTCTTGGGACAGATCTATTTGATATAAGAGCATGAAACACCAAACTCTTCTTTTCAAATCACTGGAGTTTTCCCTTCTGAATGAGGGCTCTGATGAAGTAGCAGCAAAGAAAAACCTGCACTGCCATTCCCTGGCTGTATACATGTGAGCCTTTAATCAGCACAGTAACCTTCAGTACTAAGCTTGTTAGCAAAATAGAAGGATGGGAGGTTTCCTGACCGTTATTGAAGAAGAGCTGTGGGAGTGTTTTATTGCATTGTTTGTTATAGCTGAGTCATGAAAGACAACATAGCAGACAAGGACACTTAGAGTAAAAATGTGTTAGAATAAATACAAAAAGTACTCCATGTCTCCCTTTGCAAATCCACTTTGGAGCATCCAGTGATTAAAATTCATGTCAAGGGCATTGAAGCACCAGTCATGTGAAAGTCTGTAACTTGGAGTTGACTTACCAGTTGGCCTTTTTTCCTAGCAAACAGGGTTTAAAATAGTCAGCTGAACACTTTTTGTGGGGTATAGCAAATCACACTGTGAAGCTAGAGGGTTTTGTTTCCTCTGTGTTCTGGCTTTTCTAGGTTACTTACAGAGCAAACTGTCACTTTGTCAGTCAGAGTAAATTCAGTGCATTACAGCGGAAGTAAATACATTGTGTTTTCTGAAAGAATTTGGTCCTTCCTGTTTGCTGTTTCCTGTAAGCTAAAATAAGTCATGAGGACTGACATATACCATTCCATGTATGGAAAAACATAATACTGTTAAGAAATGTAATGGCCTCCCGTGATAATAAGAATTTTCTATACTTGTTCATAAGCACAGGACCTGATGGCATCCTTGCATAATCAGCATATTCTAACCCAGAGCCAGTAGGTGAACAACTGCCTACGACCACTTGTCACTTCTGTTTTCCTGCCTCTCCTAGAAGAAATGTTCTGAAAGGACCAAAACACCACCCTTACATTGGAGGGGACAAATGTTAGAAAGGGAGGAGGATTCTGTGTCTGAATGATTCCATGTGACTTACCTGGCTCAGCAGGGCTGCACATGCCCAGAGTGCCCCTTTCGAATGCTGGAGCTGAGCCTGGGCTAGAACCAGAGCAGATTTGCACCATAACTGTGAGATCCATGCAGTCTGGGAAAGGTCCTGTCTCCCCAGCAAGATCAGCATGAAATTATTGTTTGTTCACTATTTCTTTTTTCAGCCTTGCAAGAGTATATAAAGATGCTCAGGAGCTCTTACTGGAAGCCCCTGAAGTCCGTGACCTTGGCAGAATCTGGGAAGAACTGATCATTATGACTCAGTTTATGGAAACAATGAGAACTAATCCTGAAAGAATTGCAGGTAATTGTTTTGTCTCTATCCTTCAGACTATATAATTTTTCCTTCTGAGAACCGGATAGTAGTTACTCTGTAGACTGGCAACATTATAATATATTTCACATGTATCTGTTACTTTGCTTACTGTTGGGTAAGTTATCACTTTTTCAGTGTCATAACACTCAGCATTTAAGAGAAAGGGGAGAGCAGTCAACTCTGTTGTACAACCATCTTCCTTAGGTAAGAGTAGACAAAACTCAAAACAATGGAAATCTCACCACCCAAAGTAAGACATATGGGTAAACAGATTTGATTAATAATTATTACAGTAGAGGTAGATGTAGTAAGAAAGTGTTGCTGGAAGGTGCAGAGGAATGGAAAGCTGGTAACATACCTGAACATACACGAGGAGCATAACCCAGGGAAGTGCTTAGAGGTACTTTGTTACAAGTGTTACCTAAAACAGATTTGGAACAGTGAAGAAGGAAACACTTCCCCTTGTTTTGATGATGTGTTTTGAAAGAGAAGGCATTGAATACTTCTTATAAAATGATTGTTAATAGCAAGTTGACCGCATTAATTTTTATTTAAAACAACCTTCCAGACTCAAAACACAGTTCTGGGGGGGAAAGAGATAATGGTACAATAATAATTTTTTATGTAATATTTGAACTTTAAGTACAGAATTTTAAAATATATTCCCAAAACTAAAGGCATAAAAATGGGCTGGCTTTGAGAATTGATATGTCCCATTCTCAAATCCTTTGCCATTTAGCAGATGTCAGAGTTGAGATTGCTCCTTCTGCTGATTCCATAAACCGGATCTAATTCTTGAGTCCTCCTTCCTTGTCCCATTCTCCCCCCTGCATTGACACATTTGATGAGATGTGTTCTTGTAGTATGCTTTTTCCTCCATGAAGCCTGAGTGCCAGGAAAGGCATCAGTGAGAATATGAGGGGCAGACCTCTACTATTGTTTTCAGTGTTTACTGCTTGAATAAATACATAGAGGAACAATTGAAGAAGTCCTACTCAGCCCCTGCAGCCCTGTAAGGCCAAAATATGCTTATTCCAGATGGAATTGTGGAAGTTAGTTGGTGAACTCTGATAAGACTCTGGTTAACTCACAGAATGGAAGCCCCCAGCAGCACATGTGTGCATGGTTATTTGGAGATGTCTAAAGCTGCATTCTACATGCCAGTAAGATACATGCTGCCCCTGGCAGTTTCAATTGCCTGTTCCAAAGACGAGAAGAACTAGTGCTTTTCAAGCATTCTTTACCAGAGTTTCTTGATGCTGTGGGAACTAACTTTAAAAAAAACTAGTATTCAATGGACATGAGCAACATTAATTTCCCAAGCTTTCTCTTGGACCGTACTCAGGCAGAATTCTCATTGGTATGATTTGTAACTGAGACAAGTTAGAAAAGATTGGCACTGTTTGACTTTAGAAGCAGCAGTATTTCGAGTATTGTTATAGACAGGATTAGGGAAATTTGGTGACCTTTTATATGTGTCTAATTTAACAGTGAGTATTCTTATTGGCTTGCCTGAAGATTTGCCAGTTTTTAATTTAGTAGTTGTTAATCTAGTATAATATGAAGCATAAACTACAATTTATGCTTCTCCAAGGAAATTGAGTTTTTTCTTGTGGAAGATTCTCAATAGTCACTTCTGCAATGCTAGAGAATAAGATTAACTAGCTAAAATTAATTGACAGTGAGGGATAAATTAGTGTAAATGTAAAGGGTTGGCTAGTTATTTACACAAGGCCCACAAGAAAGGATGCTAACAACAATAGTGTACTTGAAACTGAATGTTTAAAATAAAACATTAAATAAAAAACCAAGGTAGATACTTTCAAATGCAGTCAGGGCTGCTTTCAATGCATGCATTGCTCTAGCTCTAGTCTGAAACATCTTTGAGAGATCAGATATGCAGAGTCAGAACACTGAGCATTTTCTGATTATCATTCCCCAACAAAGGATTGAAATGGTTTTGAATGGCAAAAATAATTTTAGACCCCGTTAGTCACTACTAAGTATAAGAGCCAAAGTACGTTCTTTTTACAGGTTTAAGCCAGGGTAGGAGTTGTTCTTTAGCTTCCTTTGTTTGGTATCTCACTGATCAGTGCATTCCTTTCTTTATCCAGGAAGAGGAATACGAATTCTAGACATTTTGAAAGATGGGGAGACCCTCACTTCCTTCTTGCTGGAAAATGTTGGCCTCACAGATTTTGTTGTTTTCCAGCTTATTAATGCTCAAGTGCGCCCTGAACAGGTGGGTGGAGTTTAGCAGTTACCAACTTGTTATCTGAGGAAAGAATCTTGAGTTGTATGTGTGAAACCTCGGTGAGGCTCTTGGGCCCAGAGCACCTAATGTCTTATGGGTTGTTTATACAACTTCTCTCTTTGTTTTTTGTCAATCTACAAGAAGAGATATTTGTTTTGTCTTTAAGAAAGTGTTTTGAATATGCATTAAATGTAAATATTTGTTCAATGCTGTTGTTGCTTCCAAATAACAAGCATAAAGAAACGATACTGCCAAGCAATGCATCCGTCTCCATAACTGAAGACTTGACTCAAAATCATAAGGCATCCTTTTGCGACAGTAGTCCTGATGAATAACAAGAGACAATTATTGGAGGTCCTTAATTTATTATTTAAATTCTCTACCCCAATGTCAGCAGAGTCATACAGTGGCTTTTTGACATTGTCTTACATCATGAATAGGTAGGAGTAGAGAAGCAGATCTGCTTTCTTAGATTCTGATTGAATAAGAGATCTGCTCAGAAAATTCAGAGTGAAAACTGCAGGTCAAATCCCTCCTGAAGCAGCTGAGTGGGGGACTGTTTGACCAAGCGCAGGCTGTCTCTGCCTCTGCATATGCTGGTGGCTGGGAGCTCTGTGAGGAATGCTGTATTAATGAATGAATGTTGCTGAATTGGAATTCTGGAACAATTTCGACACTGTGCTAGTGTGTGGGTGGAAGCAAGTGAATAACTGAGGCTGAAAGACACAATTCCTCTTTTTCACTGCCACATAAAACACAAGTACTGGAACTGTGTGTGGCCATAAAGAGAGAGGGCATTCATGCACTTGTGTGCACTTCCTTTTTAGCATCACAGGTTCCAGCTGGTGTGACCAGTAGTCAAATTACTTATCTGCCGTGTTCTTGATTAGTACCAGGGAAGCCCACCCCTCTCCTCACTTTATCTTGAAGCAATACCACAAGATCATACAAAATCCTGTGTCAATTGATACATCCTACTTATTTTCACACCTCCATATCAGCTGAGATGGTGAAAATTTGTTTACTTGCTGCTTGTGACAAGAAGAATATATACAGATGTCGTGCTGGGCTTCTCTTTCCCTTTTTGTCCCTAACCTCTTCTTCACCACAAATCTGCTGGCTCAGGAGAACTGAGTGCTATGTTAGTTTCTAGTACCTCCCCAGTGGCATTCATTCATCTACTGTTAGAACCTCTGCTTGCCTGTGTGTGCAGGACTGAAGTTTTCAACACCATCACTGGAAGTATGATTGAAACCTGCTGGTGTCTTTCTGCTGTGTTTTCTGTGCTAAAGCAGAAAGAAATATAGTTCTCTTTATGCTGGAAATTAAAGAAATCTCAACACTTCTTAGAGAGGAAGCTGGAGGAGATCTGGTATTAAATACCACTTTTGCTGTCCTCCATACAGTTTTCTTGTTAGCAGAAATCCCAGGGATACAAGATCACCTGACCAGAGCTGATTTACAGCTATGAGGAGAGAAAGTGCTGCGAATACTTCCTCCAGAAGAAACTGATGCAGAAAAACTAATCTCAGAATTTTCAAGAGGTGGCAAGAGAATTATTTTCAATAGGAATTGAACACTTCATTTCATGTGGGAGATAAATTGCTTAATATCTGGGCTGGACGTATGTATGGTTGAGGTAGAAGTTGCAGAGCTATGACTAGACCCTAGATGTATGATTGTCTTAATCCTCAACCATGGTACTTCATCTCTAGTTCTTCATGCTTCTCTGCCCTCTTCTTGCATATTGCTGTATGCCCTTTTCTGCTCACTGATGGCACAGAGCTGATGAACCTGAAAGCAACTTGTTTACAAAAGCCTGACTGTTGCCAACAGCTGGCTGCAGATCTAGGTCTGAGCCGCCTGGGAGCCAGGAAATGACACACAGAGCTGAAAGCTAAACCTGATCAAACGGCCAACTAGCTGAAAAAATAATTTGGACTTCATCTTGCCAGCTTTGGCCAAACAGTGACACATTGATTTAAAAAAAAAAAAAGGTAATTGAAGTTTCCCTCTAAAGGCCTGCTTTTTTGAGTCATTCTAAGATAAGAGTAAGAAACTGATGTTAAAATACAATGAGAAGTTCAGGAAAGATTTGTAGCAGCCCACCCTACCGGAAAAATTGGAAGGGTGGAGGTTTGATGTTTTTCTAATCCCATCTGTTCGTGAACATTCTTGAAATGCAGTTACAGTTTGTAAATAACCTTTTTTTTTCTTCTGCGTTTATCCTTCTCAGTGATGTTAATGTCACTGTTTCCTCATTTCACAGGTCAAAGCAAGGTTCCCAGGCTGCGTCCCTGTGCAGCCCAGTTTCATTGCAGCTCACACGGAATGAGGAGGACCATGCCAGACCAGGCATATATGGCTGAAAAAATGTTCTTCTTATCACACATGTATCTTATCAC
This sequence comes from Anabacerthia variegaticeps, assembly GCA_035583185.1. NCBI lineage: Eukaryota > Metazoa > Chordata > Aves > Passeriformes > Furnariidae > Anabacerthia > Anabacerthia variegaticeps. Next base: position 17,358,799 of record JAWWEW010000006.1, on the reverse strand, counting down.
ACACTTATGTCCCCAAGACTTAAGTGACTAATCAAATAAGCAAATTCTTTCACTGACATAAGCTCAGATAATTCCAATTCAAATGTTCCATACTGAGAGAGGGCGGGGGTGTTTGAATTTGGCAATTTTCAGCAAGATGGACTGTATTTGTCCTTAGCATTCATTCTTTTGCATTCTGCCTCTCTCCACACTCCATCTCATGTTAACCATGCCTTTATATGAGTACAGCTGTAGTAATGATAGTGCCTCTCAGATACTTTTGCTAGAAATTCACATCCCTTTTTTGCATCATAATTCCAATACACAGACTGTGTATAGTTCAGATGCCTTTATTTTTTTTCCCCATCTGCAGCTTCATGAACTGGAACTCAGGGCAGTCATAGCAGACAAAATACAATGTGGTACTAGACCTCCCTAGCTCTGCCTTTTGTATTCTGGATGCTGACTTTCCACAGCCACACTTGCACTTTTGTTGATAGCTTCAGACAGATAAAGCACTTAATGAATCACTCCTCAAGCTTGAATCTACTCTCCAAAACAACTGAATTAAGTTTTTTTTCATTCCTCCATGTGTTTAAATATTCTCTTTACAGGCACCACCAAAAAAGTCTCAGCTACTAACTGTAGGAGATTTGCAGATGTAAAATTTTTATGATGTTCAGAATCTCTTAGATGAACTTCTTAATTTGCTTAAATGAGAAACAAATATGCACCTATGTCTGACCTGGTATGGGTGTGGTGAGTTTGTTTTTGTCCATACGTCTTAGAGATTGGAATGCTCAGCAGATTATTTTTCTAAAGAAAATTATATTCTGGGTAGATTTCAACAATTTCTTTTTCTGCATAGCTTATTAAATTAATTTAATCCTATTGATACTGTGTCAGTGCATAGTTCTTGTTAGTCTGAAGGTCATGCTTCTCTCAAACACAGTAAGCATTTACAGTCAATGCGGTGTTCTGAGCTCTTTTCCTTAAAATTTGTGTTGTGAAAGGAGATGGATATAGGATGGGAACATTAGCTTATGAGCAATTTCCAGTGCTACTTTTTATTATATTGCCATGTATTCTGTCCATTATCAAGTACGTAGGACTTAATCATAGACTACCAAGAGCATTGCATAACAACAATGTAGATCCCGAGCAAATCTGATTTCTATGGAGTAATTCTGCATTTACATTGGTTTAACTTTGAACTAACCTGTTCCCAGTGGTTGAATACTAAAGATAAAGATTGGGGCTTTTTCTTTCCATGTTTATATTAAAAGTGGTAATCAGTAGATGGGTGTGTTTTAATGTAAAATGGCTTTGTAAATCTTGGCTGTATGCCCGTGCACAGTGGCAATGAATAATAGCTGTGGGGAAGCATTGCAGAGAAATAGTCATCACTATGAAATAAAATGCTGAGGGAAATCAAGCTTGTGGTTCAGTGGAATTGGCCCTTTTTTTTTTTTTTTTTTTAAGAGCAATTGACAACAAAAATATAACCAACCTAAATATAAAAGGTAGAGTGATGTAGTGCCATTGGTTGGCCCTGGGAAAATAATTTCAAGCAAGCTGTAGCTATCCCTCCTTAGCCACAAAGATGGGTGGCAGGGCTTCAGGTGTGCTTAGATGACAGAGAGGAAGGGAGGATGATTCACAAGAACTTTTGCAATGAGAGGAAAAATCACTAATGAGAAGCGGAAAACTGACCGAAGGCAAGGTGATCTAGCATAACATCAAGTGAAAGTGATTCAAGAGTTGATGCTTCAGCTGACCACGTCTTTCTGCCATTCATTAAAATATTGGCAGGGACTGGTATCAAGGTCCCCACTTTTGACAAGTTATAATTGTTTCTGGACAGTGTGAAGGTTTCACAACAGTAAATGAAACATTGATTTTGGTTGCAGTTTGCCTATGGTGTCCCTAGCTTGACTCTGAAGGACATTGCTTGCAGTGAGATGCTCCTGGACCGCTTTATTATCTTCAGCAGCCGAAGAGGTCTCCCTTCTGTGCACGAGGCCATGTGTGCCTTGTCCCAGGAAAGACTACAGAGAGTAGAAGATGCCTTGTATGCAAATGTTGATTTCTTTAAGTTATTTCAGCTGGTAAGTATTAATGCAATCATCCTGCCTTATGTTGTCATTTATTTTGGCTGATATTTTGTTGCCCTTCAAGAATTTTTTGTAATGCCACCAATTTTCCAAGTGGTCTTTGTTTATTTACCCCTGCAAATGTAAGGATGTGGATATGGGATGATTCATCTACTGTCAGCAGGACTCTAGACAGTTCTGAGTATGCTTCGGGATAAAACAGATAAAATTCACAATACAGCAGAACTAAGAGATTGAAATGTGATTTTAAAATCAAAGTTTGTGTGGAACTTACCTGGTCTTTCCAGTCTCTGTACCAAAACAGTCTGTGGCAAGACCTTGCTGAGGGTTCTGAAAATATGCCATACAACCCATCCTGTCTTTGCTCCATGCAGCATGACAGAATTTTATGCTGCAGTCAAAGCCATAATGCAGCTTGAGTTGGCATAGCCAGATGATCCCTTTTTTTGATAAAAACCCTAAAATCCCAAACAAACCAGAAGTTTGACAGGTTTTCATCACTCTTTCTATAGGAACTTTTCCTTACCTCTCTTCATTTTCATTGCCCTTCTTTGTGTTATTCCTGTTTCTACTGTGACCTTGCTGTAAGTTAACCATATCTGAAACCTTGGTTTAGTATGGAGATACTACACCATTTTATATATATAAATAAACATAGATGAATAATTTTAGTTTTAAATATACAATAACATAAATTATAACAAATATATACATATATAAAATGGCGTACTGGTGTGGGGTTTTTTTTTTTTTTTTTGCTTTTGTTCTATCTTCTTTTCCTAATATTTTTCTACTACTTAATTTGTTTTCTTCACACTGAAGTGGTGCGTTCAGGCAACTATTCATAAAGACTCCAAAGTCTCTTTCCTTGTGATAGTGAACTTAGAGTCCATCCCTGTGTATACATATTTCAGGTTTGTTTTCTCTATGATCATGCTTTTCCTTTTTCAACAATTAATTTAATTTGCTGTTTTTCACTTTGTAATTTAGTGCCGTGAAACAATCACATTGTCAGTTTGCTGTATAGAACCAGGTGGGATATATGAACCTAGGAAGTATTGATTGGACTTTTCTGCAATAGCAGTGTAGCATGATCATTAATTTAACATGGATTTTATTCAGCTCTGAGTTGCTCAGAACTGGGAGCATAGGATGCCAGAGGTTTTAATTGTCACATCAGCAAATCGCTGATTATTGTAGCACTGATTGTAGCACTGTCAGTCATTGTGCCCATGTGATTTTACCAGGCCTGATAAAAATCTTTGGTCAGCCTCTGAAACTGATTGTTTTCCATTTCTAAAAATATACTCTTATATTTTCATAAATCTGAGCTTGCAAAAGTAGCAGAGACTTAATGCTACAGTACTTCTAAGGTAGATTTTCAGCATTTAATAACTTCATGTGAATATGCACACTACACTGCCAAGCTATTTTACAGGTTGTTTACAATACCTGTTCCTCACAGTTTCAAAAAGACCAGGTTAAGACAAGTGTTACAAGAACTGCATAATCTTTCTAGAGACTAGTTCCCCTTAGGGGACAAGAAAAGTATTTTGAAGCACCGTGTGTGGATAGTTCCTGCCTGAACTGCAAGTGACAGACCAGAACATGCTAACATAAGCTTTCCGTACAAACTCTTGTCTCTGTGACTCTCTGCCAGGTCCATACACAGTGCAGCTGTGTCTCCTGCTTTCTTAACCACGTACTGACTGAAGGGAATGGCAGGCTATCAGCAGGGTGTATGGCTAGGCAGTTTTGGGGAAGGCTTTTTAGGGACTTGTCTCATAAATATTACAGTCTAGCTATCTACAAGTTCAGCTCTCTATTGTTTTGCAATAGCCTGAGAAAGCCTCAGGAGTGCTAACTCCAAGTGCGTAGATGATTCTTTAAACAGCGGACAAAGAAGGATGAAGTGATGCAAACAAAGTGGTATGTGACAAGTATACTGTGGTGTCACCTGTTTTTTTTTAAGCCATTGATACCTAAAGTGTTAACTTCTACTGGAAAGGCAATTTGGTCAGTCTGCAGGAGCCCGGGAAAGCAATGCTTTCTGTCAGGTCTGACAGACTGTGAGGACTAGACTGTCTCCAAAAATCAGCAAATCTCTGAAGTATAAAGTCCTACAGATTAGTTACCTCCATGGTAAATGGGATCTTCTATATCACAACCTGTGCTAAATTTGGAAGTTACCGAGAGTTGGTGGATCTCACTGGAAGTGTAGCCTCTGTGAGAAGCAACTTCTCAGAAATTCCAGTTCCTGCATTCCTCCTCCATTTTTGGACCTTTTGGCATGATGGGCTTAGATGAGCAGAAGAAACCCCAAGCTATGTTTTTAGTGGCCTGTGATTATTTTGGCCTCGTATTAGAAAGAATGCTTACACAGGCTACTGTGTAAGTTTGCATGTGGGTACTGGATTTGTGGCCCCACAAGACAGCCTTACAAGATACTGTTCCAAATAACTTGAAGAGATGCCATTTGGACTTTCTTTTCACTGTAATAGCTGTTGTCATGGAGAAACTATACAAAACTCATGTGTATATCTTATGTGTTCACAGCTTCCCACTGTGTTGGACAGAAACTCACCAGGTGCTGACCTGAGGGCCTGGGGGAGAGTGCTGTCTAATGTCTCCCAGGCAGTGCAAAAGGTAAGTGGTCTAATAATAGATGACTTTTTTGTGTAGTACATAGTCCTTGTTTTCCTTTGTTCTTTTTATGTTACAGTTACCTGCTTTACCAGAAGGAAAACAGAGTTGTTTGCAAGAGCTGATTCCTTAAAAATTAATTCTTCTCTTATTACAGAATAAATGTAGACATAAGCATTGGCAATTATGAGGTCTATTCTTTTATTCAGAAAAGATGTGAAAGAACAAGAACTGAAAATGGTGCCAGTGACCAGGACAGAGGAGATAAAAGGATGAGGTTCTGACTGCATTTGTGCTTTACCGTCTGGTCACAGCTGAGACGTCAGCAGATATGTACCTGCTTTGAGGTCTGCAATTAACAAAGTCTTGTCTTACTGCAGCTAGCCAGGAAGCAAAGTATTCAGGACTTTTTGATGGTCCTGCGACCATTTGTACAAGATGGAAGGCCAGAATCCCTAGGCCACTTGGTGAGTTCCCTGTCGGATCTTTTCTGTGGCTACCCAGAAGGAGGTGGATCCAGAGTGCTGTCCTTCAACTGGTATGAAGATAATAACTACAAAGCTTTCCTGGGGATTGACTCAACAAGGAAGAAATCTGGTTATCTTTATGATAATACAACCAGTAAGTTTTTCCACCAAACTATTAAGAGATTGTAGACAGGTGCAACTTATGTTAGAATACAATTGTTCCTGTTACAAAATAACATTTTCAAGCAGATAATTCAGGAAATTGGAGACAGGTGAAATGATTTTACTTCATACTTGCTCCATAACTGGAAGGAGAGAAGCCCAGGGTTAGACAACTGACAGAAATATGCATTTGCTTTTAATATGGAGGCAGAAACATAGTCATCATCATAATTAATAAAGTCCCTCTGTTTTATCTTCTATTATATGCTGCTGATATCAGTAAGAACAAGATGACTCTGAAGCAGATTCAGGAAAAGGCAATGCTGCATTCTGGAATTACTTTTCTCCAAAATATTTTTTCTAAATTCTACTTTTTCTCTTGTTTGATGGCCTGGAGCACACGAGTTTAATAATCTCTCCTTTTAAGTAACATTCCATTTGATACATGGTGGCTGTTCTCTTACTGCATAAAAGTACATATATTTTGTAGCAGTAAAGTTCTACAGCCGGATTACATTTTACGTAGAAAATATTTCAATTTACTGCTTCCTGTTGTTTTGATTTCCTCATTTCTTGCTCTTGTGATAGGAGAAAATGCAAAGATAAATCAATTTTATCTTTTCTACCTTTTGTTATTTTATTTTTTTATTATGTCCTCTTCTGTTTGCTATTTAGTTTTTCTCTACACTGAATTCACCAGTAATTTTTTCTGTCCTACCATCCATGTTATAGCTGGCAGTATATTTCTGTGTCCCTTTTACTATGATAGATATGGTTGCATGTTTACAAAGTACAGATGAGCACTTTTCTTATAGAGATTCCTACCTTTCACTGTGTTGATACTTGGCTCTACTTACGTCTGAACCTTCAAGAGACCTGTAAAACTCCCAGTACTCCATTTCTTCAGCCAGGGAACAAAATAATTGCATGCTATCCAAGTAAACTAATTCCTTTGTAGTGCAGAAGTAAGATAAAAATATTTATATTAAAATGTTTAATTCTAAGTTATTGTAGGATCCAGTTCTGAACTGTTCCAACATTCAACATCCAAGCCTGCTGGATCCTCTTTCTATCAGTATCAACTACAATATGAAGGACCTAAGTCATTAGGAGTAAAGCAATTAAAGCAATTAAAGCTCAAAGTTGCTTAGTGAGTTTTGAACTGTCTAGTATCTTTCCATTTGAAAATACCATGTAAATAACAGCAACTTTCAAATGGTTATTTATATTTACGCTTCCAATTTTCAACTTTACAACCCCACTATCTACTTAATAGTCTTTTCTAACTATTCAGATGGTGTACTTCTATATTGCAGAATGTGCTTTAACACATTCAGATTCAAAATGCTTTAAACTGTCCATATTGTCAATAAAAAGCCCTGCAGGATGTTATATATGACAGGATTTGAGTAGGGTTACATAAAGACTGTCTCTCTTTCTGTCTTTAGCACCCTTTTGTAATGCATTGATCCAGAACTTGGAATCAAACCCTTTAACCAAAATAGCCTGGAGTGCTGTGAAGCCCCTGCTGATGGGTAAAATTCTCTTTGCTCCTGATTCACCTTCTGTACGGGAAATCATAAAAAATGTAAGAAGTTCTGAAATACAAACATGTATATTTCTAAAAGACTGCATCTTATGAAGAACAGTGACCCAGTTATCTCAGTCTAATCAGATTTTCTTCTCAGAACTCCATTTATTCTGATTGTAATCAGGGGAAGAACAGTTAATCTTTATTTAAAAAATAGGATAGAGATCTGCACAGATTCATCCCATCTTGGTTCATGCTACATGCTTTTTCCATCTCAGTCAGGAAGTCTTTTTTTGGTGTAATTCCACATTTACACTAGTAAAAATAGTAATATTTATATTTATTTTACAGATGTAGGAACATGAGCAGCTCTGTGCCAGTAAATATTTAAATGGACCAGCTGTGAGTCTTGGATAGTCTCATTAAGGCCTAACACTGAGAGACTGCATACCAATAGCAGCATCATGGTTTAGTATTATATCTGTTGAAATGATAAATAATTGTCACTTCCTGAAAATAGGATGGAACCTGGACTATTCAGCAAAAGCTTTGAAGTTGGGTGAAATGAATCTGAGCAGTTAAATCGAGGTCACATATGACCTAGGTTTTGGCTACCTCATAACCAGCAATTCACTTACTCTCAGCATCTGCACAAGGCACAGAACTGCTGCTCATGTTCACACAGGAGAACATCAGATTTACAGCAGCCCAACGTTTTAAATCTTAATATCTTAACTATCTGTTAAGGAGTATCTGTCTTCTCCGGTTGCCTCCCAGTCATTCATCTACCCAAATCATCATCTTTCTTTTCAGTTCTTAATGGAGAGAAGTAATCCAAGGGAAAAAGAGGGGAATAAATAATTTTACCTAAAATCTGAGTATTTAAAGGAATTGAGGTCAAGTAGGGTTGGTATGCGCTTGTTTTTTCCATTACATATACAACAGAATTTTATCCTAAGTTTCTTTGATTCTGGTTGGATTTTACAGAGTCTTTTTCTGAGGGTTATTAACATTTGTGCTATTTGAACATGTCTATTAAGTTTTGAAGCTAAAAACTACAGCATTTGTAAATTTTGGGTTTCCCTGTCACTCAATCCTGGATGGGTCATAAATTGTTTGTTTATCTCCTTAGACTTCTAACTCTTTCCTGCTGGTTTTTTTCCTTCAGGCAAATTCCACTTTTGAGGAACTTGAACGTCTCAGACTGTTGACCAAAGCTTGGGAAGAAGTAGGACCTCAGCTGTGGTACTTCTTTCAAAACAGCCTGCAAATGAATATGATCCGTGTATGTTATAACTTAGCAGGGATCCTCAGTAAGAGCAGCCTTTCACCATCCTTTATTTTTACTAATGATGGAGACAATTAATTAGAAAGGTTTGGCTGAAAGCACAGCCTTTGCAGGAAAGAATGTGTGCCCTTCAAGGGTATTGGCTTGCTTACTGGGTTTGGTTTGAAGACAAGTCATAGATGCATTACAGCATCTCTGTGACAAAACCTCAGATCTGGGCAGACCAGAATCTAGTTAATGACTTCTTAATAAAAGCAGCAACTTCTGCTTCCCAGCCTCTCTGAAATGTCCTTCAAGAACAGACAACTTGATTTTCTTGGATTCTGTACGGGCAAAGAAGGCAGTAGGACCATGCTTTTGCTGGCCAACAGTTTACTACTTTGGGAAATTGTTTATTTCTGCATCTCTTAGATGTGACTTTGATCAGCTGCAATTACTATCCATAGTTAAAGTTTATAAAGCAGTTCATACTAGAAAAATCATTTGGTTTTCCTCATTTTTCTGCATTGAATTAGACATTTATAACATTTATCTCTTGGTTATAAGGAAGCAATGCAATAAATAGGCAGGGGTAAATGTCTTTTAATCCATTCTTCAAATCTCATATGCAGTTATGCAATTACCCATTTGTAAAATTAATTCCTTAGCATACCCTTTGATACTTGGTCCCATCTCAAAAGAGCTATGGAAATGGAAACTTGTCTAGCTAAACAGGGCGTGGAAAGACCATTGTAGTGAAGCTGTCCTCGTGTGTTTGTTCAGGACTCTCTGAAGCACCCTACAGTGAGGGACTTCTTGAACAGCCAACTGGGTGCTGAAAGCTTAACCGCTGAACACATAATCAACTTTCTCCACAACGGATCTCCAAGGAGCCGGGAGAGGGGAATGGCAGACTTTGACTGGCGGAACATCTTCAGTGCTGTAGACCAAGTTCTACGTTTGCTCAGTCAGTATTTGGAGGTAAGGCCAACCCCACCCCCATTGGCAATACTTGTAGAGGATGTCTTAAAGCTCGTTAGGCAGTAGTGGGGTCTGTGGTAACAGACAGGTTAGAATCATAAGACATCTTAATTTATTTCAAATTTATTCTCATTATTAAAAGCATGTGTTTAACACAGTGTTACAAGAACAGTGTTTACTAGAAACAAGAATGAATGTTTATTATTATGAAAAAAGTTCAGTTTGGTGATTTTCAAATGCTATATGCAAAACGTTGGTTGAACATCTGAACACACTTCAATACTGAGAGACAGAAAGTGGATGCAAAACCTCAAGGAAATGTTCTTCAGTAAGTACTAATAACAGGCTACTAATTTCAAGATCAGAGAAACTAATAGTTCTTTGATAAGTCACCCTTCAGGTTTTTAAGCACCTGACCAAAATTTCATTAAAATCAATGAGGGAGTTTCTACTTGTTCTGTAGCCACTTCTGACAAGACGTCTGTCTTTCTTTCCTGGAATCCTTCTCTTCTCTAACATGCTGTTTTCAGTGGTGCCCTCTGAGGATTTTTGAGAGCCACAGTGCAGGAGGTGAGGTAAAGTTTAATTACAGAAATAAAAAATGCTAAAGATGTAGATTAAAATATCAAGGCACTGTGAAGATACTTTGAGTGAGAGGTTACTCTGGTATGGGCAATCCATCTTACTGATGAGTTCATCAAACCATGTCCAATGTGGAAAATGGTTATATTTTTTTTAGAGGGCTTAATACTTGGGAACTCAGCACTTACCATATGAGAGTCAGGGTCTTTGTAGAGATGAGTTGTATCTTACAAGCATCTCTGGAAAAAAAGTAAATAGTTATTATTTAATTAACAAATAAGCTGAGCTCAAGCTCACAGCAAAAATGAGTACTAGTTATAGACAACAGGACTAAACCTAACTCTCCTAGTTTCAATCTTGTTCAGTCTAAAAGACCATTCATCCCTTGCCAGAAGACAGGAACTGAGAGTTTATCTGCCTTCCTACAGCTATTACAAGAGGGAACAATAAAGGTTTCTGCACAAAGCTCTGCTGATTCTTTTGGTGATCCTTTTGCATCCTGTTAGCAGAATTATTTCTTACTCAAACTGAGTGAAATATATTGCCTGCAGCAGGTCAGTGCTGGAACATCTACAACATCAGGGTGGTTACTGTACCTGGTAATAGATCTTTGTGTCCTCACATTCTTTGTAAGAGCTTGTTCTTTAAAGTCTGCTGTTTACACTGAGTTGTTAGCATTTGAGAACATTTTCTTACTGTGCCAAACACAATAGGAACAAATAGCTCCCTTTCAGGGACAGCCTACTCCTTACCACAGTATGCCATGAGGAGAGGTGTGCTTTGGCTACTGCAAATCTCTGCTGCAAGCTGTGGTGCAGCTGAGAATCCCACAAATTGTGCAGTGGCTGCTCACCCTCACCACCTCAAGAATTTCCTGTTCTTCCCTTTGATTACCTGAGGGTGCAGAGCAGCTAAACTATTTGTGAGAGTTACCTAGTCACGTCTTTATTATTTTCTGGTTTTATCTTCCAAACCTGTCCTTAGTGTTTTGGTTTTCCCATCTTTGCTGGACCATTTTAAATTGTTAAATAATTACTGGGAGAAAAATTGAAATAAATTTCCCCAAGTGGTTGTTGAATAGATTTTGATATAGTGAGGTTTATGAAGACACAACCTGAGTTCAAATTCACTGTGGGGGAAAAAAAAAAAGCCTAGATAGAGCTTGCAGTCTTTATTTTGTATGCAATTCATGTGAGGAGAGCTTTGGCTCACATGAACTTTTGGCTCATAGATTACACTATAAAATCTTTTTGCACTTTCAAATTGTGTGAATTAATGCAACACTGGTGTCTTAGCCTGTGTTCTTATACAAACTTTGATTTCACTCTACTCATGCAGAAGACCTACAAGTATTTGCGTTTTCTGTTTCAAACACTTGGGGCTTCCTTGTCTGGACACCTGGATAAGGGCCTACACTTCTCCTCAGCCCAGTCCAGGCACTGTCTGTTTTGCAGTGAAAATCTAGACAAGATCAGTACTTTGCCAGTGTCGTTCCCACAGATTCCCCTGGAGAACTACGTTAGTTCTTCTGCAACTGCAACAAGTACCTTGAAAATAATTCTTCCTCGTAAAGAAACAGCAAATGATCCTCCAGACACTGCAAAGACACAGTCCTACATCAGGGCTTTGTCCTGAAGTCTGTGGTCAACATGCTTTTCTTATGGATCAGTCATCCTTCAGCTCCCTAATGTTCACTCAGGCACTTCCTAGGCTGAAAAAAATGTTTCAAAATGAAAAAGGATGTTTTGATTCAAATGGACTGCTAAAATGTTCTTGTGGCCGTATTTATTTTATAGCTGAGATAATTTTGTCTTCTGAATGGGGACTGTGGAAACGGTTTCTGGTACTAGGACCTGATCTGTGCTGCAGCTTCAGCCTTTTCAATTCAGATATTTGCCTTTCTGAGGGAACCTTCCAAGCATAGTCCAAGGGACCCTTCCATGTCTGGATGATTACAGTGGCTTAAATATATTCTAAAAAAGTATTTTATTCCGTCTAATTAGTTAATATGGCTATATGTTTTGTACAGGTACATCTAAATTTTCCCTGTCATGCTTAGATTGGAACAGCAGCTCCTGCTTTTGTGGCCAGCATTTCTTGCTTTCTTACTTGTCAGGATGGAAATGTCTTGAGCTTGAAGGAAGCAATCCTAAAATATCAGAAATAAACTATATTCAAAATTATTCCTTCTGCTCACACTGACCACAGCAATGTTAAATCTGAGATGCACCGTTCTTTTTAGGAAGAATTATGCTTCTGAGCTTATATTGATAGTGCTGTGTGATTTGAATTTGTCTTTTTGGTGAGGCTTTCAGGAGGCAGGAGAGAGCCAATTTTTAATAGTTTCAGCGTAAACTTTTAAAGCTGAAAATAGCAACTACTTCAGATGAACCTACCTTCCTTTTCTGTTTTCAACTACTGATATTTACTTCAGTGCATAGCTCTTACTAGTTTATTCCCATGTAATTTTTCTCTCTGTAATTATTTGTAGTGCTTGACCTTGGATAAATTTGAAGGTTATCTTGATGAAACTCAACTGACTCGTCAAGCCCTTGATCTACTGGAGGAAAACAAATTCTGGGCTGGTGTGGTTTTTCCAGACCTAGAACCTACAACCAGCCATCTTCCACCACATGTGACATACAAGATCCGGATGGACATAGATGCAGTGGAGAAAACAAACAAAATCAAAGACAGGTGAGTGATGGTTGCTTCTCAGTTCTTGGCTGCCATAACACGAGTATGAGACATAAGGATATTAGAACCTGCATTGGATACATAACTGAAATCCAGCTGTATTCATTAATAGCTACCATGTCATGCAGTGCAGAATCCATCTGCAGTTACCAGGTACAAGCATAAGTGGTATCACTTTTGTGGCAGGTGAAGCAGTGGGTATGTGCTATAGGAATATGTGGCAAAGGGAATTACTCTGCTTAGAATCTGTTCAGTAACCTGCTTAAGTTTTTAGTTGGCTCCATCACTGGGAAAGGCAGACATGGGAGTCCTATGTGGATTGTAACCCAACTGTCCTCCACTTTGATGGCAGAACTGCTATGGTGTTCTGTCTCAAGTTCCCCCCAGATGGACTCACTTAAAAGGATAGCAGAAATAATTTCTCAGGATTGTCTACAGAGGAATATAATGGTGTCTGATAGTTGCAATCCAGCTGTTCCAGTTTACTCTCCAAGGATACTGTATTCCAAATACCAGTTTCTGTTCTAGAACAGTTATTCTGCTACATGAAAAATGTACGTACATTTTTGGCCAAAATTGCTATTCAGAGTCAGTATAGAGAAAATAAAAGGAAGAAAGACCCTTCCAGATCATACTTTCTCAAGCAATGTGGTCTGACAGACAAAGTCTAGAAAAGACAACTCCAGGTGCTGCCTCTACAATTTCAGTATCTAGGATTAATTATTTTATTCATGAATTCATTTATTTATTTCCCCCATGACCCTCCCCTAAAGTCACTGTTTACCCAAGTAATTTCTATATGCATTTTCTTTTGAGGTACTGGGATCCTGGTCCAAGAGCTGATCCTGTGGATGATTTACGTTATATCTGGGGAGGTTTTGCATATCTCCAGGACATGATTGAGCGTGGGATTATAAAGACCCAGACCAGCACTGAAGTGCCATTGGGAATTTATCTGCAGCAAATGCCATATCCATGTTTTGTGGATGATGTGTAAGTAAAAGCAGTTTGTCTTAATTCTGTTGAATACTTGGATTGCTGGATGCTTTAAGATTCTCAAGCACCAGAAATAATCCTAGTTCTAAAGTGTATATGCAAGAGCAATAACTGAGACATAACTTAATTTGGATTTTTCCTTATCCTGTCATAACCCAGACTCCAGAAGCCTCTTTTGCCAAGATTCTACCCATAGTCCCAGTCCTGGCCTTTGTTGCACCTGAACAACCAGTATCCAGACCTAAAATAGCAATCAGTATCCAAACAAAACAGTAACCCCTTAAAAGCAGCAGTTTTCTTCCAATTTTGCATATCGTACAAAATCTAAAAAAGCAGTTTGGGACTTTTTGTCCTTACTTTTCCAGGCAATAATAATAACCTAATCTAATTACCAGGTAATTTCTTTTTCCTGTTTAAATTTTTAAACTCCTTTCTTCAATCTCCTTCTTAAGGGCTGTCTTATCGATCAGACCCTCTCTTTCCCTCTCCTCCCTGTCCCTCTTCTTCTTCCTCCCTTTCTAATCAATGATATGGACCTGTTGTTCTTCTTGTCCACCTTTTTTTTTTTCACTACTGGGGCAATTACTGTAGTTGCTGTTTGGGTCCCTATCTCAGCCATGGTGTCCTCAAATGCAATTTGGGTCCCTGCCTCAAGTGTGAGACTGAGAGTACTGAATTGTGGCTCAATGGGCCCAGGCTGGGCCCCAGGACAGGGTAAGGAGCTTCTGGTTTTCCTTGGGGTAGGCCAGGCACTCTTCCATCAGGGGATATGTCAGTTTGCCAGGGCTGATGACCTGTTCAGATGTAAACTCCCAGGCTGTAGGAGGTGATAATTGTGCTAGGAACCTGCCCAAATCCTTCCATATGCCCTGCCATGCAGGCACCACCCGGGGCACATTTCAGTATCGCCTCACCCAAAATTTGCTTTCTCGTACACCAGGACAATGCCGGATTCCACAAACCCCATAATATGCTGGCAGTGTCAATTAAAAGTATTAAACAGCTCACATAAGGATGAAAAAAGGACCCTGGGAGCTTGAATAATAAAACCATTCAAATCAGTTCCTGCTAGGGAGAGGAAGATGTATTCCCTCATCTTCTTCACAAGGTAACTCCTCTGGCACGGCAAGGCCATCAGTGCCAGGACAAAGCACAGAGACTTTTTTTTTTTGTTAACATGTTCCCAGATTCAGCAAAATAAAGGGATAAGCAGTGCAGCTGACAAACTCTGTGTCCTGCACAGGACCTTGTTACTTAATAACTACTATACTACTTATATAAAGCTGCTGCTGTCTCGCCCCCTGTTGTGTGCCAAGAAGGATTGTGGTGAGTTGACATTGACTGGATACCAGGTGCCCAACAAGCTGTTCTATCACTCCCTTCTTTAGCAAGATGGGGGAAGAAATAAAGATGGAAAACAACTCATAGGTCAAGATAAGGCTCTTTACTAAGCAAAACAAAAAAAAGGCTCCAAAGATTTATTCTCTCCTTAACATCAGCAAGCAATGTCTGTCCGGCTGCTTCTGGGAAAAGTGGCTTTGGAATACAAACATTATAAACATCAAATGTCCCTCACTTTCTCCCCCTTTTTCTTAGCTTCTATATCTGAGAAGACATCATACAGAATATGGAATATCCCTTTGGTCAGTTTGGATCAGTACTGGTTATGTCCTCTCTCCCAAAATTTTACCCACTCCCAGCCTACTGGTGAGGTGGGAATGTTGGAGAGACGGGGATGATGCTGTGCCACCACTGCTCAGCAGTAGCCAAAACACTGGTGTGTTCTCAACACTTTTCTAGCTACCAATGCAAAGCCCAGCACTTTGAGAGCTGCTAGGGGGAAAATTAACTCCATCTCAGCTAGATTCAATACCCCAAGTTTTTTATGAATTCCAACAGCCTTTCTGGCAGCATCTGATGCTTTTAATGGGTAATTTGTTTAATTAATTTTCCAGTGAATCTTAGGAGCATAAAAAGAAAGTGACACTCCTAAATTAACATTAGCGTATGTCTTGAAATATTCTTGGTAGGTAACAGTAAAAGCATTATGGCAATTCACTGTGAAGAGAGATGTATTTTCATGACCCACCACATGTTTTGTAGCTTTAAATAACCCCCAGACCTCTTTGTAAAACAGAAATAACATTTATCTGTCTCATGGGAATACAGCAACCATTAGCTCATTAATATTTAGGATGCTTGAGAAGTTCACTAGTGACATGTTATTGCATTAGACTGAGAATGTCCAGTCCCATATTTAATGAATGCATTCTTCCCTGCTCCTTTTGCTTTTCATCTCAATATTTCTCTGTTTTACCTAAATTTAATTTATTTCTTCCTCCTTGCTTTGGTAGCTTCATGATCACCCTAAACCGCGCCTTCCCCATCTTCATGGTGCTGGCTTGGATATATTCAGTGTCCATGACTGTGAAGAGTATAGTGCTGGAGAAGGAAATGCGTCTGAAAGAGGCTATGAAGAACAGGGGTATAACTAATGGGGTGATTTGGTGCACTTGGTTCCTAGACAGCTTTTTCATGATGGCTGTGAGCACATTCCTCCTCACAGCACTGATTATGGTAAGGATTGCTACTTGCAAACTCACTGTTGTGTTTGCACTGCTGATACCAGTTTGCTGTTGAGAAAGAATAGTAGCCATTGATAGGGAGTTGTGAATGGTGGTGGCCTGTTCAGATCACAGCACGTAGCTGGCACATTCTTCTAAGCAGACCTCACACAAGCATCAGCACTTGGCAGAGACAGAATGATAAATACACAAGTAAAGATTTATTGTGAGTTCCTCACAGAACAATACATCAGGCTGATTTTTCTGTGTATTGTATTTTCTATAGGCAGATGCACACCTCCTGATAAATAATGATTGTTGCTTTAAATCAAAGAGATAATAATTTGAAGAATTTTCATCTTGTAATTCACTATATGTGTTCGTGTATAATATCCAGTCCTTGCCTGCTTAGAAATCGTGCCACTATTTCAGTGGAAAAAGAGACTGCAAGAACAGAACTTTCAGGGAAACCTTAAAAAAACCAACCCACCTTTTTGCTTCAATGGCTCAGAATCACTATAATTTATGTAATTTCTCAGGACAGTTTGAATGTTGTCTCTAGGGACTATCTCATATCTCAGTTACCTGAGAACTAAGCTCTATATTAAGAGCTTGCTTGCAATATTTGATTATATAAATCTGTAGCATTTTTGTAAGGATGAATGCCCTTGCATCTTTTCTGATGTGGGGAACTGATAGTTATATAAATGCAGAGGGTTCAATCTGCTCTGTCTTATCAGCATGCCCTGTTGAGTTCTTCTAGCTCCTGTTGGTTCCATTGCAGCTTGAGTGGATAGAGAAAGATTGCTTTATTTGTTGTGCTGGTTTAATTAAAAATCAAGAGGGAATTAATACCAGAGAGGAACGTGCTTGTACTTTAATTTACTTCCTTTCCCAGTTTTCACTATGCCAGTGTGAGGCACCTCTGTGAATACATCCTTATAAGACATTGCATCACTGTTGATAAAGAGATCGGTCTGTGAGGGTCAGTGGGATGTTGCAACAAGGTTGAGACCTACTTATAGCCTTAAAGACCTACTCGAACCTTAAATAAATTGACCTAATCTCAACATTGCTTTTTTTAGGAATAGATATATAATTGGCAGTAGTCTGTGCTCTTCTTGAGAGGGAGCATTTAATCTACAAAAGCTCAAATGAAGAAAGGCTGATAAAAGTTCACCCAGGGAGTCAGTCAGTACACAAGGATCTCTGAGAAACTGCACTTGGATTCCTCAGCTGTGATACCCTTCTGGAGTTTGAATATCATTTAGGTGCAGAAGTGTTATAATTTCCTGTGGTTTTGTTGTGTTTTTTTTAAGGATGTTTTGTCACACTTCCTTACATTGTCTTTTCTGCAGATTGAGCAAGTGGATTGAGGAGAGGGTGAGAAGAGATCGATAAAAGTTATCATAGTAGTTCAAATAGTTTTGTTTAAAATGTATGATTTTCCAAGCAGGCACATGTTGCTTGGAATCATTTACTTATTAAGCCAGGGACAGAATGTCTATTTTCAGTCAGTTATGATCTTAATTCAGTCAAATAGGAATATAAACTCCACAGTCTATTGTATTGACCTGAAGTCACAATTCAGGAGCAAGGGTAAAGTTAGACATAGGATTTGTGATTGTAATGACCTCAGTTGTTGAAACAACAACCTGGGGGAGTTCAAAGTCATATTAAGAAAGAAAGACTGGTTTATTACTCATTACTGTTACATGTTGATGGCAATTCTGATGGAGTTGAGAAAGCTGCAATATTTCTAAGTTTTTCTGGTTTCCTTTTGCTTACAGCATGGACAAGTGCTACATTATAGCAACCCACTTCTCTTCTTTCTATTCCTACTGACATTCACCACAGCCACCATAATGCAGTGTTTCTTGTTCAGCACCTTCTTCTCCAAAGCAAATCTGGCAGCTGCCTGCAGTGGAGTCATCTACTTCACCTTGTACCTGCCGCACGTCATCTGCTTTGTCTGGCAAGACCGCGTGACTGTTAATCTGAAGATCCTAGCAGTAAGCCTTTCACTGATTCTCTGGTGTCTTTGCCTCCCTTCTCACGGTGTATATGTGAATTACAAAGTATTGCACATCTCTTCCTCTCTGCTTTTTTGACTCAGAGAGGAAGACTTCTAAATCACTCTCAAAAAATTAGAGATTGCAAGTGTATATAAGCCTTTAGGAGGCCTAGTGCAAGAGATATCTTTGTGGCTTTTAAAAAATTCAATAAAATTTTATTTTACTTTCTGAATGCTAGGAAATTAACATACTGTTTAAATTTTTTTGAACACCTTCTTAGAAGTCAAAGCAAATTTGACTTCTGGTGTGTTTAGTAAATAAGGCAATTCACAAGATGGGGAGAGTTATCTTTCTCATATACTATAACCTAACTAACACCATAATATCTACGGAGAAGAAGACTTTCTTTACCTGATAATAGAGTTAAGATTTGAACCAAAGTGCCAAAGCTCTGAGAAATATCTCTCATCTCAGAATTTGTGGGCAATTCTGCATGCAGTGTGTCCTTGTTGGTTCTCTTCCATTTTAGGTAAGATACTTAACAAGTCAGGGGAGCTGGAAACTTCTTTCTGTTTTTTGAAATGGAACTGTGATCTGACAAAATTACTCAGACTGCTTTTATATTGCCCAGTGAATCAGGAAGGGGAGCGGGTATTTGAGGCCAGTCTCCCCATCTTTACTGAGCATTCTAACAACACAAGTCAAAGAACTCTCTTCTCCCCTTGCACTAGGAAAACTATAGAAAACAGAAAAATAACAAAACACTTTAAAAGTTATAACTAAGTGTAAATATGGCTATGAATCAGCTTTCTTGACATATGTACTCTACAGATGTAGAGTTCCATCAATTTATTTTTTTTTTAGTTCTACCAATTATGGCAGTAAAGTGCAAAACTTGATCCTCTCGTTAAGTTTAGAAATGAGTAAGGTTGGTGTCTGACAGACTCTAATTTAGGAAGAAATGTTGAGACCAGCACATGGTCTAAGCATAAAAACAACTCACTCTTCACCTTAAAGGGAAGGAGGAGGCATCCATGTAAGAAGGGATATTTGGTGGCCAGAAGCCATGAATATTTCTGTCTGTTCCTAAACTTTTGTCTTACCTGTGTTGTTCAGAGTTTAGTTTCTGAAGACGAGCTGATTACAAGGGATGATAAGGGCAGGGTGTGCACATGTAGGGGACCTGAACTAAAAATTTAAAGGACAGTGAATGTGCTGCTGAAAACTAAAGATTCTTCACTTAGCACACTATGACAATGCCTCACTGAGAGTTGCAGTTGGAATCCCTCGTTTTCCTAAGGTCTGGTGGTCCTGGCAGAACTACATGTCTCATGAAACAGCACTGTATCTCTTCTTCCTCTGTTTTTGCAATGCAACATTGAAGAGGGTGTTTAGATACTCTACTGGCTTATTAGTTTGTTGTGTGAGACCAGCTAGCAAACATGCCAGGGGAAGGGGTGGTTGTGGGTTTCCTTATCCTGTGCATCTGGTGTACTTTCTGTCTTGTTACTCATAGTGGCCCTGTCCCATACACTCATGAAATATTTTTTTCTCCAAATTAGACAAAGGTGTACACTGCAAACTTCTAGATGCATCTATAGTATTTTCTGAACATTCATGAAAAAAAACCCAATTTGTGAAGGCTGCCTAGTAGTTAAAGAAAGTACAGCCAAGGTTGAATTCAGTCTGTTATGGCTAAAACCTGCTTAGAATTGCTGCCATTCAGAGAATTAAACATTACAGGTCAATATAAATGTGAAACAACTTCTCCCATGTCATTTTTAAGCATTATTAAGTTTTGAAGTTCAGTCCCTAAAGGTTGTCTTTTCTTTACAAAATGTTCCACTGTCTGAGTTGAATGTAATTTTTCCTTTATTCCAGAGTTTGCTTTCTCAGGTAGCTTTTGGTTTTGGTACAGAATACTTGTCACGCTATGAAGAACAAGGTCTTGGCCTACAGTGGGGTAACATCAGAACCAGTCCCTTGGAAGGAGATGAATATAGTTTTCTTTTTTCCATTAACATGATGCTATTTGATGCGTTTCTCTATGGAATACTTTCTTGGTATCTTGATAACGTTTTTCCAGGTATGTCCATTTCTTATCCATAGGAAGTAGTGATGGTTTTTTGTGAACTATGTTAGTCTGATCAGTCTGTGAGAATTTAACTGTAAAAACAGGTTTTTTGACGTTGTAGCCCATGAATCTTATCCACTTTAGCACCACTGTTTAATTAAGGCCTTCCACTTTTCTCTCTTTCTTTTTTCTTTCTCCTGTTTTATTCCTGAAAAGAATGAAAATGGAGGAAAGAATAAAAAGAAAGATGCAATTGCTAGTCCCACTTTATAATTTAAATAGAAAATAAATCTACGGAAATATCATCTGTTAAAATCCAAATTGTGTACATGTTTTCTTTTGAGAAGTTTCTACTATTTCTAATGGGATTTCTTTAAATTTTTAAAAATGTAGAAGTAACAGCTCTAGCTCACATATGTATTATGGCCCCATTAGGCAAACTGTTTCTTAAAGGGTGGTACTATTTCCTAGGGCACATACCTTGTTCCAAGCAGTTGTGAAAGTTCATGTCTGAATTTATTTTATTTCTAAATGAGAATCATGGTTCCAGTGTGAGTTCACAAAAGGGTTTTTTCTTGTTATCAATTACAAAATTCCAGAACTTTCTTTGTGAGCAAATGGTTTGTCCTTCTAGCTGAAATGGTTATCTTACTTCATATTGAATATTGTTACAATATAATAAATGCAAATTCTTACGCTGTACAAGCAACTCTTTTAATTTTTTTACATTAATTTGTTACTCCTGCATGTGACCTGCAGTTCCAGAATGTGTTCTTGGCAGATGGCTATTTTTTTCTTTGTATTTTCTGCAACTCAGTTTGTTTAAAGAAGAGTGGACAATGAACGCATGAACACAGCAGGAATTAAACAACAGAAGTTGCTTAATTCATATATACAAATTGTTTCTTTTTTGTCAGCATTTTACACAAAAGTAGCACCTTTGAGGGCTTCTAGTTAGTAACTTCACTTCCTCCCAGTATTTTCTCTGAGTGTCTCTTTGGCTTTGTGTTCCCTTGTTTCCGTAGAATTTCTCGTGGCATTTCTCTGTCACACACGTGCAGGCCTACCAAATCAATGCTGGAGTCTTTGAGGTTACTATATCAGTTTCCTGGGTAATCCTTTGAACCATATGGTTCTGCTCCTGCTCAAGTTTGTTCTGCAGTTAAGCACTCATTGGCACAATGGTCCTTTGGCTATTTTAGCAGTCTGCTCTATAACAAATTTCACTTGGGTTTTACATTCACCCTGGATAAGAAGCTGTCATTTTAGCCACCAGTTTCAGAGGGGTATAGTCCAGTCCATAGCAAGTGTGAGGAAAACTGCTGGTGGATGCAGACAGAGCATTTGTGTGAATCAATAGGAGTATAAGAGGTTGCCTGAAATACAGGCAATTTTTGTTAATTCAGAAGTAAGCAGACACTTTCATAAACAGTAGTTTTTGATAAAGAAAAACTGATCCTCTTTCAGTGAGTATCAGAGACTCACTTATTTTGAATAAGTAGAACAAGGCCAATAACATCTGGGTTCACAAAGATGCCAGTTTTAAATATAGCAGCTCAAATTCTTGCATTCACTAAATCAATATGATCCAGGAAAGCAGTGTTGACTTGCTGTAACTCTGATCTGGCCTGACAAGAATTAGTAATGTTACAGTACTTTCAGTTTCCCAAACTGAATTAACCTGTGACCAAAAAAGCCCATTTTTGCTTAAGAAGAGAATTACTCTGTTGTCACTTTTCCTGAAAGACTGTGCTGAAGTAAGTCAGAGTGTCTTTTCTCATTGCCAGTTGTGAATTTAGTCCCAGGGTAATAAGTGTAAATATAAAAAGCTTTTCACTCATGTCAACCCTCAAGTATTAAGTGGGCCTTAAAAGAAAATCCCTGAGTGGAGCTAGGATCCCATCTTAAACAGTCAGCTGCCTCCTGATTGGTAAGGATTCAGGGAGTGGCTTCATTCTGTAATTAAACCACATTCTACCTATCACAAGCTAAGGCAGGTCTCATATTTTCTTAATGTTTTACTGCTGCCCAAAATTTTAAAAAATGCCTGTGAACAAAATCTGTTCTGTCAGGTACTTGGTGGGCGATTTGACCTTCTCATATGCAACAATAGGACTACAAGTGTTTATAATTTTACTCAGACTTTGCTTACTTGTATTTGCGCCCTCTGAAGAATGGGGTTATGAAGTACACTTTACCTATTTATTTTTGTTTTAGGGGACTATGGGCTACCACAGCCTTGGTATTTCCCTGTGCAGGAATCTTACTGGCTTGGCTCTAGAAACCCACAAGATGAGAAAACAGCAACTGCTGATGGTGAGTTCTTTTAAAACTTCAGTGTTTAAAAGTAACTTCATTGATCTTCAAGCTGCTGCAAAGGTGAGAGACAGCAATACACTGGGAATTTCAGCAGGTGCCTTTGAACTTGGAGTGGCCTGCTGTTATTAGAGTTGGTAGAGGTGAGTCCCTGTTCCGTCTGAGAGCCTTTAAAGTGTGGGTTAACAAGAAGCATCAGACCCCCACTCTCTAACCAATACCTTTTGAGGCAGTCAAGGTATTGCTCAACACAGCATTCATGACATGTTGATCTTATTTACACTGAGGTTCCCCATCTTTCTAAAGCTGATTCTTTTCTATCTAGTTTGACTCTAATTTAAGTTTTTTTTACTTCTGATTTCTAAGCAAGATCATAATTTATGCTACTCTTGTACCATCTTGAATAAGCTCAGTAAAGAGCCAACAAGCTGATGAGGAACTGTAGCATATAACATACAAGACACTGAGAGAGCTGGGTCTGCTTAGCCTTAAGATAGAGCTAGAATGCTCGGATGTGTCTAGTGGAAGCATAAGAGACAATAAATGTGAACTGGAAAACAGGAGTTCTGATTTGATATAAGCAAAAAAGTATTTATTTTGAAGGTAGTTAGAGCCCTGGAATAGGTTGATCAGAAAGGTTTTGAAATCTGCATTTTTGGAGAGAGTTGGCATGTTCTGAGTTGGCCTTCTTTTTTGAGGACTGAACTGGAAGTATTTGGAAGTCCCTTCTGATCTAAGTTATTCTTTTATTATCTCAGCTAGCCTGATTGTGCTGATAGTTATTTCATCCTCTCTTCTCCAAAAGATTGCCTTAAGTTTTCTCAAGCAGGGGCAATTGGAAAGGCCATCTTTGATTAATTTCTTTATAGGAGACTGTGATTTTTACCTATTTGAAGAACTAAGACTCTTCAGTGGCTCACCTTACTTGAACAACTGTAGAACCTTTCTCAACTCCTGTCTTTCCTGCAGTGATAATACTGAGCATTTTCTTAATTTATTGTAGCTGGTTAATGTATTGGGAGAAAAACTGGATAAGGAAATGTCAGACAATGTAAATTCACAGTTGAAAATGAAGATGAACTGGTACATTATCCTGGTACTTTTAAAATTCTATTGGTGCACTTTAGTATCCTCCCTTTTGCCATTTTAGGTGATGTGATGAACTTGTTTATGTGGCTATTTGTGCACTAGGTAATGTTATGCCATTTTTTGGGCTAAAATTTCTTATAGCAGAAAATTACAGTGAAATTTCACAAAGAAAATAAATCCCAGACCATAACAGAGAGTCAGAAATTCTTGTATAGAAGTTAACACCAACTCATTCATTCCAGCCTGCTGCTCTTAATCGAAATAGTGGTTTAGCAGTTTGCTTTTCATTTAACCTTTTAATTTTGTTTTTCTTCCTCTCACTCTCTGTAAGTCTGGGAAATGCTTGTATGGCTTTCCTTTCTCATTCACTCGAGTTGGACTTGATGATCCTTGTAGGCCCCTTCCAGCTCAGAATAATCTGTGAATCTGTATGTGGTGAAGAATTTGGTCTAGAGCTGCGTGAACAAAATGTAAAATATGTACCTAATATTAGTCAGGATCTTACTCTGAGTCTATAATTGCAAAATTATCAGTTGTCTTCCTTAAATATCTGATCTTGACACTGTGAAGCAGATTTTAAGCTAGATGGTTTTGGATGCTCTATTCCTAACCTGAGTAATACACTGGTGGTCAATGCTCTTTGAAAGCTCAAGGCTTAGAACTATCTCCTTTTTGTCAGAATACCTCTAGAGATAAGAGGATATTAACTTCTGATTAATTCAATCTTGGTTACTTTTGGTTTATATAGAAAAAAGTCCAGATTCAGAAGGTTGTGTGAACCAGAAGACCGTGGAAGGGGAAAAAATTGAAAGCAGAACAAATAAATCTGAAGAACCTGAAAAACCAGAAGAAAAGAATGACAACCAGGGGAAGAAGGATGGTAAAAACAAACAATGTAAACACAAACGAGAAAAAGAACCCGTCGAGCAGGGGAAGCCTAAGACAGATGTCCAGGACAAAGATGAAATTAATAGTAAGGAGAGAGAGCAACCTGAGTACTTTTGAGATACTATACTCATTGTACTTCATAATAAACTAGACTTAGGAATGATTAGAGCCAAGCTACCAGAGCCCTGTAGGCTCAGGTGATAACATGCAACTGCCAAGCACAAGAGACACTGACTCTTACTGATTCCTGTGCATTCATAATCCTTTAGAATATTTTAGCCACTACATGTAAGACAGCTGCCTTCCAGAACAGCTCCATAACTTTTTATCGTGCAAATGCAGGCTGTTTCTTTGGCAAGTTACTGTGTTCGTGCTGAGGGAAACCTCAGAGACAGATACATTGACTTCTTAGAAATAAATAGAGCCATGACTCCAATAAAACTACTTAGCTGAGAGGAATGTTCTTCCCTCATAGCCCCACCACTCCTCCTTTTTTTTTTGCCTGTCTTTAGTGTGTCTTCCATCTGTAGGGAAAGGCTGGTTTCAAAGGGATTTATCTGAAGTGCTCTGTGTGTCTGTCTGCAGCCTTTTCTGATGCTGACATTAGCCACCACCTAAGAATTCCTGAATGACCTGCCTTGTTTTCAAGTCCCAATGTCTTCTTTTGTGGGCAGCCAGAGGAGTTTTCTGTATGTGATGCTCAGAGGAATGCATGTGGATTTTGTAGCACAAGTAACTGCTACAGGCAGCTCTGAGCCCATTCTGACTCTCTTGAAAAGCTAGAGATAAAAGTGGGGTCATGAGAGCTCCTCACGTAGGCACTGAAAACATGCATTCAGGGTGAATGGAAACAGGACAGGACTTCAAAAGAAAAAAGACAGGCAGAGGTCAAAGGTTATTTCAGCCAATCTTCTCCTAGTACTGCCTTATCTTTGTGGTGCTGTACTCATCAGTTCCCATGTTCCAGCTGCTCCATGGCCACAGAGGAAGGGCTTTTTGCCTGTTACTCCACACAAAAAAAGGCCAGTCTTCCCTTTCAGCCACCCACACAGGAACTGGGAGGCATGTGGAGAAGCCAAAAACAGACCTAGCATGGTTCAGTGACACAGTTTCCAAAATGGTTTCATGTAAGAGCTAGTGCTTCATGTAAGGGTAATGGGATTTGAAATGGAGAGTAGTTCCAGTGGCCTAACTCCAGTGTGGTCCAATTCTAGCACAGGTTAGCAGAGCAGGGCAGACACTATAAATCTGTCCTAATTGCTTGATACATTTTAAGCAGCACTTTCACCAACCCCCTATCCACATCCCCCCAAGATTGGATCTCTGAGAAAAGGCCTGAATGGCCCAAAATTACACTGAGGATACAGGATCAGAATGGAGAAATATGAATCACAAAAAAAAAGGAAGCTCACCCTCCACCAGTGTCCTTCAGGTGATGAAAAGCAGATACTGGGGAAAACCATGAGAGAATTTGCCTCAGAACTTGTCAGTGAGCCTTGCAGGCAAATTTGAATTGAGCTCCGGAGACACACAGAACCAAGGAAGGTGCTGCAATTGCCAATATATGCATCTATCTAGCCAGACTACATGTGAACTTCTGTGAATACAGAGATGTTTGACTTTGTTCCAGTAAGGTAAATAGAAACCCAGATTCACAAAGCAAAAGAAAAGTTATTTACAAACATAATTTTATTTAAAATAAAGCTACCCATTCTAGATTGATTAATTCAGCTGCTTTGTAATATACACAGCTCTCTCATGTCCAGCGAATTTGGGACTTTTTCCTGAGTATTGTCTATAGTGACAGTCATACAAGCTACTGAAGGAGGTGGAGCTGGTTTCACCCAGATGGCACTGGCTGCTCTCCACACAGGCCTGCTGGGTACTAAACAATTTAAGTAAACTGCAATTGCAAAACAAGCCTCCGTACAAAGCCTAAAGCATTCTGTGTAAACAAAAGTGGACAGGGTCTTTAGCTTCAGTTTCTCAACTCCCATAATTCACATTGCCCAGGGGCTTAATTTACTTCAAAGGAAGTTTGTTTTGTCTAGAGGCTGATGCAATAAAACATCCTGATGGTGCTATTTACAATAATGCATTTTTAATCCTGAGAGAAAGCCATCTCACGTAGTGCTTATGTTAGGTACTTGTCTAAATCTTGAGCTGGCCTCAGCAGTGGGGTAAATTTCACCTACCCGGATTGAAGACATATGTTTTTTGTTGGATTTTGTTTGTGTTTGGGGGAGTTTTTTTAATCATCATGGTCAAAGAATGCACAGCTGGACAGATTATATGAATGGCAGATTTCAGCCTGGCTACAAAAGCAACCTGCTGCTTGTGTAATGTAATCTCTCAGCCTATCTAAGTATCTTCAGAAAACAATCCCAGAAAATCTTCCTGCTACACGGCGAGAACAGAAATCATGTTCAGCTTTACCTGATCCAATGAGTTACCTCCCCACGTACTACTGCAATTTTGGGCTCCACTTTTCCTGTCATTTATATGAGGGTAAATCTAAATAAATTGCACTGCAATTAGAAATCTGGCCTCAGTTTGGTACTGGTGTGACTTGGGGAATCTGGCCCTGGACCATGATGCTGCAGTGCTGTTGCTTCTGCACTTATTGATGTGTCCTCGTTGACCTAGGGTTGAAACAGATGCTTTTTATTCTCTTTTCATTCTTGATATCTTGCCTTTCAAGTAAATACCTTCTTTGAGCCTGAGCCAACGGGATTGATTCCAGGAGTATGCATTCAGAACCTGGTGAAGATTTTTGCGAACAGACCCAAGCCAGCAGTAGATGGGATGAATATTACTTTTTATGAGGGTCACATCACAGCCTTCCTTGGTCACAATGGAGCAGGAAAGACAACTACCATGTAAGTCTCTTAGAAGAAGCAAATCCAGGGCAGTGCTCTATTGCTGTATCCTGAGGAGCAATCTTCTCTTTTCACTCTTCCCTTGTCTCTCTACCACCCCTGCAGCTGGCTTGACACACAACATCAGGCTTTTTCCAGACAGGGAAATGGTGCCCTTAAGCACAGAGAACATATCCTGGATTAGCTAAAGCCCTCAGAGGGAGGCAATGCGTGACACAAACAAGTGAAAGTCTAGAGAGAAGGAAGCAATTTTCACCCCCAGAATTCATTTCCCATGGCCAAACTATCCACAGGTGAAGAAGGAGAGGATCTTCTGGATGAAAGGACTGAAGATTTGCAAGCCACCATGTTCAGTGTATTCTTGGTTTCTCTAACTGGTTTAAGTCAGTCACATATTTTGGTCTGTGTGCAAAGGAGTAAAAAAATATAGGCCTTCTTTAGATAAAGTGGCTACATGCTTGCAAGTTCTATGTCCTCATTAAAATGTCCTAGACCTCTAGCATCCCAGAAAGCTGGACTTTAGGAACGTTTAATTTTCTTTATGAAGAACTTTATTTGGCAAAATAGGATTAATTGGTGAACAAAACATTTCAAGAGTCTGTGACAAGCTCACTGAACGTTGAAATAACTGAATGTGTCTCATTATGACTTTTCCCAGCAGAATATTTTAGGTTTTTTAATTAAAAATACTTTAATTTCGAATGCACTTTAAATTGCTTTTTAATTTCTTTAATTGTTCCACAAGAAATACGTTCAACCCAAAATAAAAGCATTCTGACCTGCTGAAATGTTTTGTAAATTTGGGGGGTTTTATTCTCCTGATAAAATCAAAAATCTTTATTGCTTTGAACTTTTTAGAACTGAAAAACCCAATACTCAACCAAATCCAGTAACAGGTGCCACCCATTTGCAATGTAACATTTGGTTCCTTTCTATTTTATAGAAAATAAAGGTGTAGAGCATGAGTCAGGATGGCTGGAGACCTCAAACCATTATTCTGGTTTTGTCCCATTGAGCTTCATTTTAGACCCCTTTACATGTAGGGCTGATGTAACATGCTGAACAGACTAAAACAGTTTTTTAATGGAAGCCAAAACTATACAGAGAGGTGTATCAAAAATTATGTTAGCAGATTCTCTCTGTAGCAGGGCAAGAGTACTTAGGTATGCATGCTTTTCACTGGAGTTTTTTCATCAAGGTCTGTAGTAAGAGGTCATCATGCTCCATCTAGTGGAATCATGCAATGTACCTTCCTAATCTAGCACAGAAACATAGGAGTGGGAATTCCCTTATTTTATTTTCACAGGTCGATACTGACAGGCCTCTTCCCACCCACGTCTGGAACTGTGCTGATTGGCGGCCTGGATATTCAGACTCACATGGACTCCATTCGCCACAGATTAGGCATGTGCCCCCAGCACAACATCTTATTCAATCAGTAAGTATCATTCCATACCAGAAGGTAGCATGCCAGTCTGCATGTGTGAAAATCCCCAAAGCCTGTGCTGTTTCTCTTACTGTGCTTAGATGGATTTCAGTAGATGTATATCAGAGGCACTTCTCCACCTCTATACACTCACATGGGGGTAAAGTGTTGTTCTTCTGCAGTAGAAATCTCCTGCATAATTTTGCTGGAAACAGTAGTTTCTCGGGAAAATGAGGGTGATCTTGGTGTTTTCTGTTGCAGTGTGGGTTTGCAGCAGTTCACCCTAAAGATTCGTGCACTATAGTTTAGGACTCCTTAAGCAAAAAAATCTGAGCTGACAGTGCAGTAGCAGGAAATGTTTTATGCCCATTTTGCATTACCACACAACCTCTTACTGCCTCTTCAATGACTTCCAGCTTCACTGCCATTAGTTTGTGTTCATCTCAACAGCAGACTTTCTTCCTTAATGCAGTTCCTCATGTTAGCTCCCATTTTATTCTCCTAAATGGGTGGTTTCATGCCTGCTATGCCTGTTCCTTTAGTAGCAGGTTCTGCTTTGAAAAGGCAGAGAAAGAGCCTATGACATCCAAGTGAAGTGTGTTGATCCTAAAGATCATCTTCTAGGGTAATGCAACATCTCTTCTTTAGCAAGTTAAAGTTAGAGTGAATTTATTGCTGCTTGGGAAAAGAACCCAGCTTATTTGTTTAAATTGTCTTGGTGCCTTTCTGTCTGATTTCACAGCCTTACTGTAGCAGAGCACATCTTGTTTTATTCTCAATTGAAAGGAAGATCCAGGTGTGAAGCTGAGCAAGAGCTGGAAATAATGCTAGAAGACATGGGCCTCGTCCATAAAAGGAATGAAGAAGCTCAGAATTTATCAGGTGCCCAGAGGAATGTTCTAAGATGTTTTTTCCTGCTGCCTTTTCTTTGTGTTTCGTAGAATCACAGAATGGTTAAAGTTGGAAGGGACCTTAAGGACCATCTATTTCCAACCCCTCTGTCATGGCCAGGGACACCTTTCACTAGACCAGGCTACTCACAGTCCCATCCAACCTGGCCTTTGGGCAATTATTGTTTGAGTTACGTGTTTGAAGCCATATTCTGACATATCAATGTGCACTGGGGAGGTCTTTATTCTCAAAGAGTAAATGGGACTGTACAAGTAGTAAAGGTAGCAAAACTTGTCCCTAAAGCTTCCATTTCTTACAAATATACTTAAAGCTATTATTTTTAAATAAATATGTATTAAAGAGATTGGTTAATATAGGGGAAAAAAACCCAAAACACAATGTTTTATTATTTCAAGTAAAATGAAATATACTATCATGCTGTCTCACTGTTTGGTTCAGTGGTCTATTATACTGTATTATTTGGGAGGAGTAATTTCTTTCATTCTAAAGGTACAAATGCACAACTCTCACTTTCACATTCAAAAGCTGATTTGAATAAATAACCAGGTGTTCTGATACTACTTTGTCAAGATTGCAATTATAGAAGGTGGCTTCTTTCACAAAAGAACATGAAAACTTCATATCTTCCTGATTTTGCTTCTGGCAAGAAGCAGAAAATGCAATGTATAGATGAAAAATATATATATTAAAAAAAAAATTGAACAAGCTGCTATGAACTTCAGAAGAAAAATTCCTATTGATTTAACTTTGCAGAAATATTTGTCTGAGGATGAGTTTTGTTTTATTTGTAGCCATTTCCCCCTACACCAAAAAAGCAATGTTAATAAATCCCTGCCAATTATTTAACTCTTCTCAGACTCATAGATGTGTCTGTCCTCTGGTAGGTGGAATGCAAAGGAAACTGTCTGTTGCCATTGCTTTCGTGGGTGAAGCAAAAGTGGTAGTCTTGGATGAACCCACTTCTGGAGTTGATCCCTATTCCAGGCGATCTATCTGGGATCTTCTGCTGAAGTATCGTTCAGGTAAGAGGTTTCAGAGTAGAAATTGTTTAATTTTGTTTTCTGTTTTTTAAAACTTTTCATAGATACTGCCTGTGCCTGCTGTGTAAACTGTCATGAGTAGTGGAATATGAATGCAAGCAAACAAGATTCTTTGAACAGATACATATGCTTGTGGCAAACCTGTGGTGCAGAGAAAACCCTGCATTAACTGACAAGAAACTAAGCACAACTTTGAGTTCCAGAGAGAGTCATGCCTTTGAACATTCCTCCTTGTTCCTTATAGGCAGAACCATCATCCTATCAACCCACCATATGGATGAGGCAGACATCCTTGGAGACAGAGTAGCCATCATATCCCAAGGGAAACTCTTCTGCTCAGGCTCTCCTGTATTCCTAAAGAACTGCTTTGGCTCTGGCTTCTATCTCACTCTTGTTCGCAAGATGCGAAACACGAGAATGGAAAGGGCCACGGTAAGTATGTATCTCCCTTCCTGCACGTGTTATCTGAAAAATACTTGCCCTGCACCAAGGTAAAAAGTAGTTAAATGCTGCTTGAGACTATGTCGAAAACTGACTTCAAAACGAATCAGTGTCTTGGGTTGGAGGGGGGACCTTAATGATCATTTGGTT
Organism: Anabacerthia variegaticeps; assembly: GCA_035583185.1. Lineage (NCBI taxonomy): Eukaryota > Metazoa > Chordata > Aves > Passeriformes > Furnariidae > Anabacerthia > Anabacerthia variegaticeps. The sequence continues at coordinate 17,327,586 of JAWWEW010000006.1, read as the reverse complement.
CCAAACCCCCTGCCGTGGGCAGGGACACCTTCCATGAGACCAGATTGCTCAAAGCCCCATCCAAGCTGGCCTTGAACACTTCCAGGGATGGGGCATTCATAGCTTCTCTAGGCAATCTGCTTCAGTGCTTCACCACCCTCATAATGAAGAATTTCCTCCTCATATCTAATCTAAACCTACCCCTTTTCAATTTGAAGCCATTCCCCCTTGTTTTGTCTCTACATGCTTGTGAAAAGTCCCTCTCCAGCAATTTTGTAGTCCCCTGTAAGTGCTGGAAGGTGCTCTAAGGTCTCCCTGGAGGCTTCTCTTCTCCAGGCTGAACAATTCCAACTCTCAAGTTGCCTTTGTACATGTACAGGCCATTCTGGTGCTTGCTTTTGCAATACATTGATTTTAAACATTATGTAGTCTAATAAGTAGCTCAGATGCCAGAAGAGTCTACATTTACCCACAGCTAAAACAGCATCTCACAACTTGAAAAGCAGGCTTCTGTATTCTTTCTGCTGGTAGTATGCTTCCAGCCCTAGTAGCAACACAATCTGATGGCCACTGCTGGTCACATTTCCCCAGGCATTTTGCATTTCAAAATGGACAGGTATGATTTGTGTGAGTGGATTTATGTTTTCTGCATTGCTTAATCCAGTCTTCAGATGACTTTCAGTATACTATGTTCAGGATGCTCTGGATATGACGTATTTTTCACTGAATCAAGCTGTTAAAATACTGACAACCCTTACATCCTGTTCTGTGTATATCTGAAGCGCTTTGTTCTTTGTTTCTTGTCCATGCTAGTCACTTTGTAGCTGTGGATCTCAATGCTCATGCTCCTGCTCCAGCTGTGTGCACAGGGATGAAGAAGGAGCTCCAGAGCAGGAACTGGATGGTAAGAAGTGGGGTGGTTCAGCATTCCAGCACATAGCTATGTCTTCTGTTATACTGCAATCTCATTTTACAGATCAATGCTGCTGAGGCCCCCTTCTTCAGTCTTTGTATCTAATTTATATTGTAATATGAATTGGATAAGGATTCTCTGTGATTTTGTTTACTGTTCCCCCTCTTTGGTGTATTTGTGTTCTCAGGTACAGATGATGAAATGGAAGTTTGTGTGCTTTAGAAGTATAGTATAGAGTTTTGAACTACTATGCACCAAAATGTTTAATTTCTTAATGAAAACTGGAGCGTATCGAGAGCAAAGGAAACTAATTTTCTCAGAAAAAAATTACTTTTCTTCATAAGGGAAGAAGTTGGGTAGATATTCCTGAACATTTTGTTGTGCTTTATTAACAAACCTGAAATAATTTTCTGCTACAAAGCATTAATAGTTCCAAAGCATTAATAGCAACATAGCCCAGTCTGGTACAGAATTAACTGAGATATCTGTGAGTTATGGAACAGAGTGGTCCCCTTTCAGATTGTGCAAACATCAGCTTTTGAAATCATGCTTAGTATGGTTAAATATTTATTCTGTGAACACTGTTTTGACTTTTCACAGGAGATCTAAATGAGCTGGCAGAAGTGATTCACCATCATGTCCCAGAAGCAAAATTAATTGAAAGCATTGGTCAAGAACTCATTTACCTTTTACCCAATAAAAACTTTAAACAGCGATCTTATGCCAGTCTTTTCAGAGAACTGGAGGAAACATTGGATGACTTGGGACTCAGCAGTTTTGGAGTTTCAGACACACCACTTGAAGAGGTAACAGACAGATTAAAATACCTGCTGATCTTACCATTGACCACCAAAATGTTTACTGAGACAGTTCCTCTTCTTAAACATCTAATTCATAATTCCTAATATCCTCTTCAAAACCTAGTTACATATACTGTGGCACACTCAGAGAATCTTTGAGAAGGGCACAGAGAAAGGATCCAAGCCTTACTTCATTGTAGCCTTGTGGAGCATGACTTATTAGCCTAAATATGTCCTCTTTTTTTGTATATTTGTTCATTCATTTATTTTCTGAAGTATTTCATAAGGGACCTCTGACTGTGTAATAAGTTGAAGTATCCAAATTCTTTTTCTGTTACAATGAAGGGTAATGTATGATGTTTTAAAGGTCAGGTTATCGTAATTGTTCTCTTCCTAACTGGGAGATGTATTTGTCTATGGCAGGTTTTCCTAAAGGTCACAGCAGAAGCTGATCCTGGAATGCAAAAAACAGGTATAAATCCATGATTCTGATCCATGAATTTGATAAACTTTTATTGGGACTGTTCTTTATACTGAACACCCTGTAAAGAGGAGCGTCAGAACTTTCAGTCTTTGTATGGTGTTTTTTGACTAAATAGATTGGTCAGCAAGTTTCTGGTTTTAGGGCCTGCCATGATATCTGAGCAACAAGATTTAGTCAGCAGAAAGACTTGTATTTAGATTAGATGAGGATCTTAACTATGTAAATAAGAGTGTATTGTCAAGCACCCAGATGTCAATGGTTTTAGTAGTTTTATTAAAAGTATTTTACTGACCATTAGTCTGTTAACTATATACACAATTAACTTGTTCATCCTGCTGAGTAAGAGGAGTATTAGCCTCCTGATGCCACTAAATACAACCACAGTGAAACACTTGTAATAAAACAATCTGGTGATGTCATATATATGGTTGGTGAAATCTGGAGCTCATTAAAATGTTTGTGCTGCTTCATATATGGAGGATAAAGTGTCTTCTCTGCTGCTCCTCATCTTAACCTAGGAGACTCTCAAGAAAATGGTTCCACTCTTGGCAAAACATCTACTGAGACCAAACCAGTTGAACGAACTACACTGAAAACTAATGACATTGCTCGAATGCCAGTAAGCAAAGCAGGAGATCAAAATGAAGGCAAAGGGTCCCGACAGTATAAAGGTTTTCAGCTTGTACATCAGCAGATCAAAGCACTGCTCATCAAACGGTTCCACCATGCCTCCCGCAGCCACAAGGACTTCCTAGCCCAGGTATTGACTGACTTTGGCAGTTCTTGATTCTTTCCCACAGCATTCTCAACACTGCATTTCCAGCATTGGTGGCACTATGAAAAGCAATAGAGGTGCTGCAAATGGGTAACAGCGTTCCTAACTGTGAAATTATGATTTCAACTCTTCTGCCTCTTCTTCTATTTCTTTCTGCCTGGCAACTATCACCTGCACCACGTTCATGATTCAATCACTACTGGCCCAACATTTGATTTTGAACATAATACAGTTCTGTGAGAACCAGAATTTTAAGTGAAAGCATTGGAAATTAAATTGTTGATGTTCAGGAGCTAAACTAAGTTGAATCTGTGTGTTCCTGCTGTCCCTCTTTTGTTTACATATATTAAGAGGTGTGTACAGTGTCACCCTACAATGTATATATAATAACCTAATGTGAAATTTTTATGTTCCCTGCAGGTTGTTCTCCCTGCTAGTTTTGTGTTGCTGTCTCTAATACTTACAGTCATTATCCCTCCATTTGGAGAATATCCTGCCTTAGCATTACACCCTTGGATCTATGGACAACAGTTTACATTTTTCAGGTAAGAGGATCCTAGCATTTAGGATCATGGGGCCTTGTCCCACTGAGCTTTTCTCACTCTGTGTGATATAAAAAAAGATTGACTCCACTGGAATCAGTAGATTTAAAACAGCATGAAATTGGTGGAAGTGAAGAATACAGCTGCTCATACATCTAACAAATAGTCCTTCAAGTACCTTGTCGTCTTTGGTACTCTCTTCTTCCTACCTGAATTCATGACCGCTACACTTACAAAGTCACATATCCTGACTAACAAGAGATCCAGATTTCAGCAAAAGAAAATGCAGAATTTGTTTTTCGTCTTCTGATTACTGAAAGTGCCAGTGCTGAGAGGACAGAAACGAGGATTCAAGGTTTTTTAGGCAGTACTGCTATTGCACTATGTCAGAAGTTATGCTTTAATATTAGAAGAAAAAGATCATTACTTAGCCTCTTAACCATTTTGGAAGGTTCTGGGGTTTTACGTAAATAAATAAAGTAATTGAATTACCAGCATTTGGAGGGGGGCAGTTGGTTCTGCCATATGGCTGTGTTTCTCTAGTTGCTATGTGTATTCCAGTACAATGGTTTGAAAAAAATCTTTTATAAAATCCTATCTTATCCTCTTAGCAATGAACGTCCTGGTCATGAACAGATGGTCTCCCTTACTCATGCTTTCTTGAATAAACCAGGATTTGGAAATCGCTGCATGAAGAATCAGCCCCTTCCGTAAGTTGCTAGCTAATTTCTCTTGAACAAGATCCTAGCAGGGTATTGCTAGTAGAATTTGAGTAGTGGAACAAGAATGAATTGGCTTGACTTTTCACTGAGCCACTGCTTCAGGTGCGTTCTTGGCAATAAAATCTAATATCAGGTCAAAAGTAACAAACAAACAGCAAGACAACACTGCCACTGGATTAAGAATGATTCACAGTGCTCAATGTGGATAACTGGAAGGCTGCTCATGTAGCCTTGTATTGAGAGTTAAGCAAACTTGAAATTTATGTCAGTAGGTCAGTGGACTCAGGCCCAAATCTTTACAGCTTCCCTGGTACTTTCCATCTGTGAATCCCTTCAGGTTCCTCTGTTTCCACTGGTGTTAATGGAAGTAATAACTTCAGCAATCGCTCATATTGTGCAGTAGCAATAGGATAGTGACTATGATTTGAAACTATTCTTACTCTGAAGTGAGGGCAACATTAGGAGAGCTCTAACTTTAACTTTTATTGTCCTACCTGCCTGTGAGTCCTGCTTTGCAGCCAGTTGTCACTGGTTTGCTATGTTTTGACATTTGTTCCCTTTCTTCCACCTCTTTCCCAGTCATGAGACCCAATAACTTGATTTTTCTGCCTGTCCTCTCTTTTCCCCGTCCTCTCCCCTATCTGGTACAGCAGGAATAAAGAGGAAACTTTAAAAAGAGAAAAGATACTGCATGAGCAAGGAAAATGATAGTTTCTTTACAAAGATATGTGTCCACAGCAGATTTCATGTGTACTAAGGGGTCAAATATAATCCCCTTGTTCCTTCAGTGTCCTAAATGTAAGCTGAAGATAGTAAACTTTGCAGAGATGTGGGGGGAGATTACAGTTATTCATGTTTACCAAGTACTCTAAAATGTTCTTCTTATTCATAACTCACAGAATAAGGGCTGAGAGGGGAACGTCTGCTGAGTGCATTGTGATGTTGTGGATTTGTGAGTTCTCGTGATCTGTTATCGCTGCACAGCTTAAAACTCTGTTCCTCTACACAGGAACTACCCGTGCAATAGTATGCCAACTGCCTGGAACACACCTGCTGTTCACCCTAACCTAAGCAGCCTCCTACTGAGCCAAGAGTGGAGCCCTGAGAATCCATCACCTTCCTGCAAGTGCAGCACTCACAAGAAACTCACCATGCTGCCAGAATGTCCTGAAGGCGCAGGAGGCCTCCCACCACCACAGGTTGTGTCCTTGTGCCATAAATCTTTGTAGCAAAGTTTTATGGCTAGTGCTGAAAAAGGGAAGGGAAGGAGGGAGAAATAGGAGAGCACAGAGTTACATTCCCACCTGCTCCTACCAATGCATGGTCTTAGTAGTGCCCTTTCTAAAAAATGCTTGCTCTTTTCAAGAGTAAAGGAAAATTACAGCCTGTTAGTGTTTACATTTTATAAATTTTTTTTTTAAGAAGTTAAACAGAACTGCAGCCACTCTCAGAGTAATAGCTCATTAATTTAATGTCTCATCATGCACACTGTTTGGCTTTAATATTCTTGTTTGCCAGGCTGCATGCATTAGCCAAATGACTAAAATATTTCTAGATTTTGTAGAATCGTAGAATCATTAAGTTTAGAAAATGCCTCTAAGGTCCTTGAGTCCAACCATTAACTCAGCAGTGCCATCTTCACCATTAAACTATACCCCTGAGCACCACATCTAGACATTTTTTAAACACTTCATTACACCATTCTCATTGCACTGCTTTCCATGACACCATCTCTTAAAAATATTGATTCAGCTTGTTTTGAGTGTTCACAAAACAACAGTTGTTTTAATATCTGTAGAATTCCTGTTTATGAAGAAAATAAAAGTAAAGCAGTTGTATTCTGACTTTCAGCATCCAAGTTATTTCTGATTTTCGAGTAATCCCTGTCCAAGGGACACAGTTGAATTTTGCTAATTGCATGCTAGTGTGTTTCAGAGAACTGTATTCTAAAAATTCGATTCCAAGTAAGACATAATTTTTTTTTTTTGTTTGTTTGTGGGGATTCTAGTCCTCTAAATGAAATGTTTTTATTATAATATTATCCTGATAATTTTGCAGGATATTATAGTTTTGTATATCTTGTCAGAAAGAAACAGTTCAAATTTGAGTCTCCAGGGAAGCCACAGTATGTAAATAATTGTGCATTACCTCTAAGCATAGACAACTCATTTAATGAAAGCACTGTGAGGATGCTACCAGTCTTCCTGTCTAGAATCAGTGAGACATCTGTAATGTGTCTTCTGTGTCATCTGGTACTGCCTCTCTGTGGACAACTGTAGGAACTTCTAGAAAGTTGATTAGGCTTACTTTCTAGGTCATTATCAGACCATTTCAGGCTGCAAGCTTTGCCCTCTGAAACTGCCCAGGAACCTTTTAAAGTATATTTTACCTTGGGATAAACTCAGCAAGTGTGAGGTCTTGCATTTCACGGTGTTCCTGTATTCGCAAAAGACTCAACAAAGTTGCCATGTGGCATAATTTTGATTAAAAAAAAAAAAAGAAAGAAAAAAAAAGAAGTAATTTTCATTCAAAGTATCTAATGTGCTAGTGAAGGTGAAAATTTCATATTAATTTTTACCTAAGGCTGCTGAAGCATAGAAAACTACCCTTTTTTTTTTTTTCCCTTGGGGTCTCAGTTTATTTGAAAAGCTTCCTTCTTTTATATTGAAGAAAAAGCCATGAGCAACCCTGACCTGTATTGCAAATAACAGTTTCAGAGTGAAGTGCAACTGTTTTGTGCCATGCATCACAAACTTCTTGATTTCTTCAGAAGTCTTAGTAAAGGAGGAATGTTTGAGCTGGAAAATGAATGATCCAGTCTCTTTCAGGGGTACTATGAACCTGAGCATTTCCTCTGAATCAAAGCTACTTTTGCTGTTTTCCTGACAAACTCTTACTTAATAGCTCTAGAGACTGTAAAGTTTACTGTGATTGATTAGGTTTTCGTTTCTTGTCAGAGAGTACAACGCAGCACAGAAATTCTTCAAGATCTGACCCACAGAAATATTTCAGATTTTCTGGTGAAAACATATCCCACTTTGATAAAAGGAAGGTAGGGATGAATCTCTCTCTGTTTTTCACATGCAATATTTTGTACCTGGCCATGAAATTCTTATTTAATAGTAACATAACAGCTGATTTGCCACAGTAGTCCATAGACTTGAGTACCATGTCCATATTTCTGATGTAAGACTAGGAAAGGCTGATTTTAGGGGAGTTAAATATTTTCAGTTATACCTATTTGTATAATCAGATACTCCTTTATAGGCAGAGGTGTTTCAATGTTGAAGGAAAGCCATGTTGATGGTAACTGGGTTAATGGTGAGAAAAATGGTGCTTTGCACAGCATGGGGAACTGCCTTGCAGAGATACTAGTTTGACTCCCTAGAGAACTATAGCACACCAGAATGACCATCTGCCTAAGTTAATTATCACTTGTTTCCCAGAAGTGCTAAAGAGCAGCCAAAGGACCATGCTAGACACATCTATCATACTGATAGCTCCTTAGCTTGCCAGAGTGCTGTGCAGAGTCCATGGCCTACTGTTTTTTATTCAGGCCTTGCTACTTTTTCAGTTCCCAGCAGAGTTCTTGAAATTCCCATTATATTAAGTCTGTGCTGTCTGCATTTGACTGATTTCTCTTAGTGTGTGTCATAATTGCTTTACATACATCTTTTTAAATCAATTAATTATGGATTAGGATAGTCCAGTATATGTTGCTTTAGGAATCTTGATTATCTCCATATGAATTGGAGATGAATCATGTCACAAAACAAGACACCCAAAAAAAACCACTGCAGGGAATGTCAAAAGTCCTGTCAGCCTGACAGTGGAGGTCTGCAAAGTATAGGAATTCAACTTTGATTTTCATTTAAGCCTGACAATATGATTGACTTTGGTTTTGTGCATTGAGAGACAGGATTCTCTTTGTTTCTTTCAGCTTGAAGAGTAAATACTGGGTCAATGAGCAAAGGTAAGAAACCAATTCACAGATTAAGGTGGTAAATAAAGTAACAATGTTTAACCAGAGAACCTCACAGTGTTTCTGCAAATGGTCAAGGGGAATTGTGACAGATAGTGTAGAACAAAGAGATGGCTTCAGTCGGAAATAGGCTGGGGATCAGGAAGGGTCTTATAAAGACAAGGGGTTATATTTGTTTGAATTCCCTCAACTAGGATGAAGGCCAGAGGCACACAATGGAACTGTCACAGTTTTATTATCTGAAGGAGTCAAACTAATGGGAACTGAGTGATGGAAACTTGCAATACAATAGTGCAGAATGTTATGATAGTTCTCTGCCACAGCTCTTTCAAAGTGCTGCAGAAAAAATTAAACCCTCCAAAAAAAAGCACCTGAAAAGGTGACATTTAGACACCAGTCTATCAAACACAGAAGGAACAACCACAATTCCTCATCCCTGCTCTGTACACGTGCAGTAATTACAAACTAGATTCCACTAGTGATGTACAGTTATGGAGATGCATCAGCTAGCTCCAGTCATGTCTACACTGATAATAAGCTTAGAAACATGTCTGGTTAGCCTGAAGCATATGCTTATTTCATTTTTCATCAGCAGTAGGAGTTCACTTCAAAGACAGAAGCTGGATGACTGGCTTCCTTCATGGAATGTCTGCTTGTTCATGTGCAAACATCACTTTATATGGGATTAGACTTCAGTTCATCCTGTGCAATAGTATTTACCATTATGGAGTACTGGCTGGTACCAGCATTGGTGAATACCTGCTCCTCTCAGGGCATCTGAAGTTTTAACTGAGGTCCATGCTGTCCTCAGTCCTCCGTGCTGTCTAAACCATTATATATCAATTGTCTTGATTTAAAGATTTTGTGCTGTAGAAATCACTGTTTCCTACAAATCTTCTATCTAAATAATTTTCTTAGGATCCTGGCACGAATGTCTGAGAAACGATAGAACTTCTGTTACTTGTAAATCTTATAAAGACCTAATACAACCTGTTAGAAAAAGAATATAAATCATTATACATGAAATACATGATTTATAGAAATTAAACTTGCATTAAGTGGATTTCTAGGGTTTCCATCAATATATAGTTTTGGGTCTGTGGTAAAAGTTATTGATGATACTTTTCTCTTTGCTAGATATGGAGGAATTTCTATAGGAGGAAGGCTTCCAGTCCTTCATGTCTCTGGAGATCAAGTTGTCAATTTTTTAAGTGATCTTGGACGAATGATGAATGTGACAGGAGTAAGTTTGTTTGTTTGTTTGTTTGTTTGTGGCCCTTGCTAAAGCATTGTTACAAAGATGAAAACCTGAAGCATCAGATTTTATTCAGAGTGCTCATCTTTAACCTTTTTTATTTCAGGGACAAACCTCACTGGCTGCTTCTAAAGAAATCCCTAATTTCCTTAAGTACATGGAAACTGAAGATAATATTAAGGTATTTGCTGGAGGTAGTCTGCTAACTTACAGTCTTTCTTGACATAGACTTCAAATTGTGAGAATATTGCTGATGGCATTCCCAGATGCAGGAGCTGAAATGCTATACTTCAGAAATAACTTGGCATTAACGCTGTATCCTATAAGTAATTCTTATTTATGGTATTTCAAATGTGAGGTTTATTTAAACCATGTTCTCAGTACTTCTTGCTGTCCTAAATGCCTAGAGTAGTACACTAAATTTTAAAATGTGTTTCTATAAAATCGCTTGACAATAGTTGTCCAATACTTTTAAAAGCATAGTGTATGATCTCCTTCTGCAGGACTCTGCCTCAGAGCTATGAATTCCTGGTGCTGGATTCACAGCTGCTGACAATGCCCACTAAAGTGGTCAAGTTTTCTCCTGCAGCTCAGGGTTATCACTGAAGGCTTGTTAAATGACTCTGCTTTCTGACTCCTTTAGGTGTGGTTTAACAATAAAGGCTGGCATGCTATGGTTAGTTTCCTCAATGTAGCCAATAATGCAATCCTTAGAGCTAACCTGCGGACTGGCCAAGCTCCTGAGGAACATGGCATTACTGCTATAAACCATCCTCTGAACCTCACCAAGGAGCAACTCTCTGAAGTCACTGTGTAAGTCTCCTGGCAGCTTGTGACCTCCAGCATACTCACACTCTGAGGAGAAATAGTTCAATGGACAGATTGTAGAGGCCTTTCCCTGAAGTTTTATTATAAACAAGAATGTATTCATGTCTCATTATATTCCTGTAAGAGTTCATTCCCATCCCACATAGGAACCACAACGATTGGTTATACATGACTGCATGTTTCTGTTGGTTCCCAGGCACAAAGATTGTGAAATCTTTGTTCATGCTCCAAGTCCAATACATGTACTTGTGAAATAGAACATGTAATAAAAAAGGGAATAAGAAATTGTCCTTAACTGACTGCAGGTAGGCAGGAGTCAACAACTCTGTCTTGGTACCAAGGACAGCACACAGGTAGATTTTCAATGGCATGTAGTAGGATTGGTATATTCCAGAATCTAAAAGTCAAAATTTCTTGAAAAAGACATCCCTAAAAAAGACAAGACTTTTCACTCACATCTCTTATTAGGTTCAAAATTCAGTGAAACTGAAAACTGTGCATTATAGCATAGAGGCAAAATCTGCTTCATCTCACTGTCTTCAACTTACCTTTTTAAGTCATTCTTTTCCCAGCTACCCCGGAGCACTTTGGCCATTGTGCCTTAATGTCTAGTTTGAGATGCCTCATACAGGATAGGCTGTCAAACTGATATATATACAGGAGTTCCACAGAATGAAGGCAAGTAAAAAATCAGGGAGTGGTGCTATATTTGTTATCTGCAGTCTCCAAAACAATTTTGGAAAATACACTTAGCACATTTTGAAATTGGAGAAGTCTTCTACTTAAAAAGTAGCCTTGCTACTTCTAGATCTTAAAACACCTTCCAAATTCCCCATATGCTAATATAGTGTTGCGTTGCATCCCGTCCCTTGCTCACAGTCCTTTCTTGTGCTCTGTTTTAGACTGACCACTTCAGTGGATGCTGTTGTTGCCATCTGTGTGATTTTTGCCATGTCCTTTATACCGGCCAGTTTTGTTTTATACCTGATCCAAGAACGCGTAACAAAGGCCAAGCACCTCCAGTTCGTCAGTGGTGTGAGCCCTGTTATCTATTGGCTAACTAACTTCATGTGGGACATAGTAAGTAACTGCTGGTCTCATTTCACAGCCTGTGCTTATCCTGGATGTGCATGAACTGGGGAGTAATTGGTGAATCAAGTGAAGGTGATTCTAAGCATTGAGAAGTATTAATTTCTTTAAGTGTTTCTTAGAGAGCATGCTAAGGATCGGATCTCTGAATTAGTTACAGATGTGGAAATTAATTCTGGTGCACAACTCATTATTCAACTAATGAAGCTGAAATTTTTGTTGTTAGGATTTCCAGTCCTTACAACTGAATATATAATACAGTACAACTTACCATAGCAGGGAAAAGCCTCATTGCCTGGCGCTAGTCACTGCTGTCCTCTAGAAGACCCAACACTTGTTTCAAGATGTTCAAGAAATCTATATGGGGAAGATTCACAGTCTGCTGGAACAGTAGCTGTATGCCTGACAAAATACTCTAGGGTGTCTCAAATGACATAGATATGTTTATTTAGGTCTCTGTATTGTGGTCACTCTGTTGTTGTGAAAAGATTTATACCACCAGTCCAGGCTTGCTCAGACAGGGCTCAGTTTCTCTCCCATTACTCCTCTGGCCACTTTGTCACAAAGAACATTCTTCACCTGGCTGAGGCACAACAAGGGCTAGTTTTCTAGCCATGTCTTCTCAATAAAGAAAGCAGCCAAGGGCTTATTGTGATAAGAAAAGCATGAACATGGAATTGAAAAAATTGAAAAGAAAAAATCTAAATACTTGAAAAGCCCAAAACTCTTCAAGCTTCTGAAAGTGCTCACTCAGGGGAAGATAAAGCAAAACATTATTTTAGTAAATGAAGGAAAATAAGCAAGTCTTTGAGTTCTTGTTTCCTGCTGTTCACAGCATCCTCCCAGCAGCTTCTTTGACAGGAATTCTGCTTGGCTGTTGCCCTTGACAGCATGATGCAAAGGTATTAAGTGGTGTTAGCAGTTCTGTGAAATGCCACCTTCCATTCTGCATGGGGAGTTCTGTGCATTCCAGTGCAGTAGTGCTGCTAATACTGAACAGAGAAATTGAGCAGTAGCCAAGCATACTCACTTTAGCCTCCTCCCAGGAATGTGGCTCAAGTATCTAGCTTTTTCCTTTGTTTGCATCACCAGAAACACCACTTCCCTTGTATACCCATGGCCCCTTCTTGTGGGAAGACTGGCAGCAGGACCATGAAATAATTGACTCACAAACCATAATCTAAGAAACAATAATGTATGTTGTATTTTTGATGAACAGTTTGGTAAAAGATGTCTCAGAAAAATGTTGAGTGTTGCCAGGGACCCACTGATCCAAATGCTTCACTGTGACTAGTCTAACTCTAATTCTGGTGCCCCTCAATATAAAATCCTTCTGGAATGCTGTTTAGGATCTGGATATGTTTGCAGACCTTCTCAGGTCTTACACACTGATCTTCACCCTGTGATGTGGCAGGTGAATTACTCACTGAGTGCTGGAATGGTTGTGGCTATATTCACTGGATTCAACAAGAAAGCATACGCTTCTCCAACTAATCTCCCTGTGTTTGTTGCCTTGCTGCTTCTGTATGGGTGAGTGTTCAAGGTTATTCCTGCAGTTGGGGCCTGTATTTCACATGGAAATTATTTCATGTTACTGAGCTCAGTACTTAGTGACATCCAGCTTTAAGGAATAGAACCAAGAGATTCTGTCTCTACTACAGGTTGTTTACACACTCTATCTGGCTACATGCTGCAAGGGAGATTCCTTTGTCACTGCCTTACATTTTTAAGCATTAAATGTGACCCTTACAAGAAAATATATTTTTTTGGTTTGCTGCTTTCTTCCTTGTACATTGTGTAGGAATTTAGTGGTTGTTCATTTGCCACATTCACAGTCACCACTAAAATATCTTTCAGCATTTAAGGGCAAAGAGTACTGAGTCTTCAATACTTTTTTTAACTTCAAGTGAGCATTTTTGTTGGCAAAACCACATTTTATAAGGCTGACTGCAATTCACTTCCATTTAATTAGTGTTCTGCAATTCACATTCATTTAATTAGTGATCCCATCTTTTTTCTATAAAATCATATTCCTGATAGCCCTTCAGCAGATGTAGTCTAGGCAAAGCAGTTGACCAGATCTATTTCTAGACTTAGAAAGATAAATTAATTTTTTCAAATCCTCCTATCTATATGACAAATTGAGCCTAAGAGGAAACAGTTCTTTTCTGTGCAAACCAGCCTTGATTTTCTGAAGTTCTTGTGTTCTTTGAATGAAAATCCTGAGAAAATGCAAAGCATTGTCAACATTTAATCTCTGTAAAACTGCTATCAGAATGTTAATTTGTTTTAATTTTTCATTATATAATTTTGAATTACGGTAGTGGTATCTTTAGTAAGTCATCTGTGGCTTTGTTTATTTTGTAAAATACAGTAATTCATGACTGCATGGATGGACATCTTAAATGTCTTTGCATATTTTAAAGCATCAGCCAAGATGAAATTTTCAGAAAAAGCATAGTCACTTTTGGCAGTTGCTTCAATAATTTCATAAATTGCTACTCAAAAAAAAGGAAAGAAAAATGAATTAATAAAATCATATATTAGCCCTTGTGTCCAGCTGCAGTCACAACAGGGAACTTAGAATGATTCTTTCTGGCTACATGTGACTTGTCCCGTTAAACGATTCAGGTTGATGTTACTGAGTTCTCCCTGGTCAGACTGATTGTTCCTAAGCATTTTAAGTTTATTCCAGAGAAATACCCCTCTTGTGCTGCTGCATGTGCACTTGCTGTGTCCCTGAAATCATGGCACAGGAAGCTCCATATCAGGAATAAAAAATACATCAGTAGAGAGCTTAGAAAGTAATATAAAAATTTACAGTTTGACATTTCTTTGGACAATTCCAAGGGGTGAGTAATATCTAGCTAAGCAGAACACTGTATAGCATTTCTTTGTTTCTCCCTCCTGGTGTACAATCTAGTGAGATGTGCAAGGATACCTGGGGTGCTAACAACCTTGCTAGCATTAAGTTTTCTCAGTTTTAGCAGTGTCAATTGCCCTGCATGTTAATAGCAATAGAAGACTGAGCAGAAAAAAAATCTTATGGAGTAACCAGGGAGAGAATATTGTGGTGGATCTCTGGTTGGTTACACCATTTTGTTGCACTTGGGATGAGAGGAAAGCTCAATTTTGTTTTCCTTAGGTCAACTGACATGAGAATACTGAGAAATTATCACAGTTTTTCTATCTTTTGCATGCAGATGGGCAGTAATTCCCATGATGTACCCTGCTTCTTCTTTCTTCAATGTCCCTAGCACTGCTTATGTTGCATTGTCTTGTATTAACCTCTTTGTGGGGATCAACAGCAGTGCCATTACATTCATCCTGGAGTTATTTGAAAATAACCCGGTAAGTAATGTTTCTATTGACCCCTGGCTTTAGAGAGCTGTGCAAACAGCATCCAAGCGTAACCATCCCTAACTGTAATTGTCTTTCTCTACATTGCCAGTTTTTCTGGCAATAAATGAGTGAGAAACTTGCTGAGTAACTGCATGTATAGGTGAGCAGAATAACCCAGAGAAGTGACTCAGTGCAATTGGTATCTAGGGCTGCACACACAAGGAATGACACTTAGAGCAAACTTCTGTACGCTTTCACAGTTGGGGAGATGGAGACGTGGCACTTTGTGCTTGCTTCTGCAGTCTGTGTTGTGTGGGAAGATGTAGATGGTAGGCACTTACTCCTTCTGGTTATTGTGTTAGAGGATCTGCTTATAGGACCACTTTGAGAATTGCCCAAAAATGAATTTAACACCACCAGGAAGGTGACAGAATACGGTGAGCACCAAAATTAGTTCTTAGAGAGGCTCAGAGATCAGTTTATGAAATGCTGTTGCCTTGTATGCATTACTGCTATCACTTCTACAACTGCTGAAGCTCTGGCCACTGCATTTGACACCCCTTCTACATCTGACAGCAGTCCAATTTGCTATCATTACTGATAGCGTATTTTGTGCTGATCAAGCATTGTTCTTTGGTGTAAAGGAGAAACAGATCTTGGTTAAATTCATGGTTTCAAAGGCTGATTTGACAATACTTTCTGTCCCTAATGTTCCTGCATTCACAGACTGCTTCTTGGCAGCACAGGGTTCAGTCTAGTGCCATTCAGTCTGTGGGACATCACAGCAGCATTGAAAACATGTCTCTGTTGTAGACATATCTCCAGAGGGAAGATGGCCCTTCTCTGGATTCAGTGCTGATGCAGCTAGACTGCTGCTGGCACTTACACTGTTTTGGGCATCTGTGCATTGCACCAAAGCTTACTGTGTAGTTATGCCCAGACATAGTACTTTACAGTACTGTGGCAGCCCTGACTATTCTCATGGTTTCATCCCAGCCATCAACCAAGCACAACACAGCCACTCACTCACTCACTGCACCCCACCCCCTCACCCCATGGAATGGGGTAGAAAATCAGAAGACTGAAAGTGAGAAAACTCATGGGTTTAGATAAAGACAGTTTAATAGGTAAAGAAAAAGCTGCATGCACAAGCAAATCAAAACAAGGAATTAATTTACCATGTCCCATCAGCAGGCAGATGTTCAGCCATCTCCAGGGAAGCAGGTCCTCATCACACATAAAGGTTACTTGGAAAGACAAATGCTGTAACTCTGAACATCCCCCTCTTTCTTCTTTTCCCCCCAGCTTTATGTGCTGAGATGATGCCATATTGTGTGGGGTATCTTTTGGGTCAGCTGGGGACAGCTGTCCTGGTTGTGTCCCCTCCCAGTTCCTTGTGCACCCCTAGCGTCCTCACTGGTGGGGTGGGGTGAGGAACAGAAAGGGCCTTGACTCTGTGCAAGCGCTGCTTAACAATAGCTAAAACATCAACCCTGTTTTCAATGCAAATCCAAAACACAACCCCACGGCAGCTTTACATGTTACCACCAGAATTACGTTATCCCTGCTACACAGAGAAATACTTCATTATAAAGACTAGTTTTTTTCCCCATTGAGAGTTTTACAAAAGCACCTTGTCTAGTGTACTGTATTCCAGTATTCTGCTGTGCTGTGTTGTATGTTGCTTTGGGTGTAACCTGGTAAATACTCTGTTTTCTCTATTGTAAGAACGCAGAACAGTTTCTCTGACGTGACAAAAAACTTTTCACTTACGTTGCTGTCTTCTTAAATATGTCTGGTTTCAATAGCTTATTATGTTGTTTCTGTTTCTTATAGTCTCTGCTGAAATTTAATAAAACATTGAAAAATGTGCTGCTTGTCTTCCCACATTTTTGCCTGGGCCGTGGACTCATCGACTTGGCCATGAACCAAGCTGTGACTGAAGTATATGCGAGGTTTGGTAAGTAAAGCCAATAAGCAACAAGTTACATCAGTGTCACATGTCCTGACCTTGGATGACATGTTTGGAAGTGTTATCTTGGAAAAGTAGTAGATGTTTCTGAAATTCTCACCTCTTACATCATCAGATGGGGGAGGACTCTGAAAGCTCACCCTCTCTGAAAGAATCACAGCTTGTGATACTGCTGCCAGAACTCTAAGGGCCAGCCAGTAGTCTGCACTGGAAATGAACCCATTTGTTCAGTGTCAGACTGGTGTCTTTTTACCCTTTGTTCAGAAGTCTTTGGATCATTACAGGGGGATATATTACGTCATTTCATTTGAATACTTTCATTAATGTTTAAAGTGACTGTTGTTCTTCAAATGCATCCTCTTGGGATATGGTTGTCTTTGATATCAGACAAATTATTAAAAGAATAGTCATACAGCAGGAGCCATCTGTTTTTATTCAGAAAATATGTTTTCACATAATCCATGCTAGTTGCACGTTATGATATCCAGATTAGTTCATATTCAGAAAGCTTATATTTATTTTTAGTCTCCTGCAGCAGTATATTCTCCTTCAGTGCATTTTGTTAGGAATCCTTGTAAGACACTGAAGAATGAAAACCATTACCTGATCATGTGCAAATAAAGTACAGTAAACTGTTAGGATTATGCCTTTTTTTCTGAGGAATAGTGGGTTTTTTCTAGCAGTATTTCACCTTCCATTCTGGTGCTCTTTCTCCAAAGGCGAGGAGCATATTTCCAATCCCTTTCAGTGGGACTTTGTTGGAAAGAACCTGGTTGCCATGGCTGTTCAAGGGGTTGTGTTCTTCATACTGAATCTCCTTATGCAGCGCCGTTTGTTCTCCACAAGATGGTATGTCTGAAAGCTATTAATGTCCTTTGTTAACAGGATGAGTGTCTTTGTTATGTCTCTAGGTCCCTCTTTTTTATTTTTTCTTAAATTCTTCTCTGAATTTATCAGCTTTTTTCTTTTCTATTTACTTACCTGATCTCATCTTAATTTTTTGATACCCTGATTCAAGAAGGCTTTTACAAATATGCATTATCTTGACAAGATTTAAGAATATTTTATTAAAGAAATTGGTTTTCTTGAATTAAGACTTTAATGTAACTTTTTTCATTTAAGACACTGTAATAATGAGATTTTAAAATTACTTGGAAAGTTTGTAGTGTCCTGCGTACTGTAATGAGGTACTGGCCTGACATCCCAAGATAGCAGTTCCAGTCTACGGCACAGGACAGTTGTATCCTGGAGACCCTGTGAACTTCCCCCTCTGCTTTACAAATGTGCCTCTTCCTTGATGAAAACACCTACCTGCCAGGGGCGAGTGGGTTATTCACTCCTGTTCAAAATTGCCAACAAGAGTACTAATTGGTACAATTATCAAAATACTGTCTTACAGAGAGACCTACTCAAAGCTTCTACATCTGTAGGACTATCACTAGCTACTAAGAGCAGCCAAATAGTGAAAGCTCTGGCTAAAGGGGCAGCTTATGTCATATCAGAGACTGACAATGTACATTCTTTTGAGCAAGCTATTTCCTCCCTTTTTAGTATTTAGAGATTAACTTTCAAAGGTCAGGGATTCTCCCAACAGCGAGAATACTCTAGCCAATGTCATGTTGTGAAGTTTCAACCTCACTGGTTCCACCAGTCACATTTTTGGCGGTTGATTAGCCATTGTTTGACTCTGTTACTCTCACTGCACCCAGGGTAACTCCGTATCTTGGGTTTTTTCCAGGTTTGCTGATACTGCCATGTCACCTATTATTAGTGAAGATGAGGATGTTGCAGAAGAAAGAAAAAGAATTATGAATGGAGGAAATAAAACACATATCTTAGAATTACAAGAACTGACCAAGGTAATATTTTAAGAAGAATTAAACAAGTAAGTCTAGTGTAAATATATTCTTTCAGAATGTATTTCAGCTGTGGATACAGATGGCATTGTTTTCAAAACCAACCTTGTGCCTTAGAGAATAATAAACAATGTAGAGGTCCAGGTTATTTTCTTTTATTAGAAATAAATAGGGAAGTCCTGCAAGGACAGTGCAACTCTCCCTGCTTAAGTTGATGTTTTTACCTCTAGTCATCTAACATGATTTATGTATTGAGCATCCATTTCTGCTACCAGTCTTTTCTTCTACAGTGCTTTTTTTACTATAAGTGAGCTTCAATCTCAAGTTGCTTTCACAATGAGAACTACAGATATTCCTAAACTATCTTCTTTCCAGACATTGAAGGCATCTGAGTTATGCAATCAGAATGCATCCAAGCTTGTGCTGCACAAATATAAAGATTACACACATTGCTGGGATCTCATGAATAGATAACTGGGGTATCATTCTTCACACTGTTTTGCTGTGTTGCTCTACTTTGGTTTGATTGTCAGAGGTACGCTGAGATTAACTCAGTTGGTTAGAGCCTTGATGCTAATAATGCCAGTGTTGTGGGTTTGATCCTTGTATGGGCCATTCACTTAAGAGCTGGACTCAGTGATCCTGGTGGGTCCCTTCCAATTGAGAATATTCTGTGATTCTGTGATACTTTGTCCCAGCAAAGCATTAAGTCTGTCTCCTAGTGCTAAATATATGAAGTAAATGGCTGTATGCAGAAAAAAATGGTATTTTTAGGGATCATCGTGTTTATTGAATGTAAATAAATGACCTTCTAGAATGCTTACTCTAATTTTTTTTATTTACTACTGTCTTAGTTCTAAAGTTGCTTCATCCCAATAGCATTAAACCAAACTATTCAGAAGATTTTCTTTCCTGTAGTTGTCTTGAAATAGGAATTTTCTTTTTTTTTCCCCGTCAATATAGATTTATGCAGGTCGACGCAAGCCTGCAGTGGACAGACTCTGTGTTGGCATCCGTCCTGGAGAGGTAGGCTGTTCAATAACACCAGATTATGTTTCATGAATCGGTTCAGATCTTATGCCCCTACTGATCTGCAAGTTGGAAATACTAAAGAATATTACAAATTTTCCAATTTAGTGCTTTGGCCTTTTGGGAGTGAATGGTGCTGGCAAAACAACAACATTCAAAATGCTGACTGGAGATACTGATGTGACATCTGGAGATGCTGTAGTGGCTGGCAATAGGTAAGTACCTTAATAAAAACCCTGTGACAATCCATTTACTGCAGTAGAACTGTCCAGATCATGCTCTCAATGACCCAGCAGCTCTATGGCACTGAGACCACAACTAACACACATAAGATATTTTATACCATTAACACACTGTTGTAAAATCTATGGCTAAGTTGTAGTAATGCTAACAGTGGGAAAGGCAATCAGATCTAGTAGCAAGAGCTCACAAACATAAGATAACCAGTCCAATAGGGTACTTTGATCTGAACTTTGAGACTTTCCTCTGGTTGTTTCTAGAATCTTTGTTTACACAGTCCTGGCATAATGGCACACCAGTGTGATCTAGTATGCACTTCTGTTATTTTACTTCCCGGTTGTGTGCCTTGGTTTCTTAGGTGTAGTTGGGTTTTGATTCTTGTGCGTTGATGTGATTTGAACAATAACTATTTTGTTGCCAGGACATGGTCCTGGGCACCTTGCTCTAGGTGATGCGGCCTGAGCAGGGTTGGTGGACAAGACGACCTCCAGAGCCCCCTTCCAACCACAACCATTCTGTGATTTTTTATTTCTCCTTCTACTGCCAACAAAGTGTTAGTCTTGTGTCCTGTCTGTCTGTTCCTACTGACCACACTCTGAGTTGAAATCAACTGCTCTTTTTCTTCTAGAAATAAACACTGTTCTCAAAAAATACGATCTGAGTGGCTGTTTAAAGAACTTCTCATTAAGTGAGCCTATACTTCAACAAGAAAATGGGTGAGGGGAAATAGGCTTACGCTCTTAACCAGGAGAAAGATGACTTAAGAGTTAAGAATATACTCCTTGCTCTTATATACAGACACGTATTTCAGGAGGACATTTTATCAGGAAGAATTCATTCTCCTCATACAAGAGTTGTTGCCACAGAAAATAAAGATTTCATTCAAACCGTTCTTCTCTGTCTTAAAACCAGTATTAGAGAACTAAGATTCTTTCCTTTGTTTCTCCAGTATATTGACCCACATTTCTAATGTCCATCAAAACATGGGATACTGCCCTCAGTTTGATGCCATTGATGACCTGCTCACAGGACGAGAACATCTCTACCTATATGCACGCCTCCGGGGGGTTCCAGCAGAGGAAATCAAGAGGGTAAAGTAATCTTCCTTTTGATAGTTATAGTGATTATTTGTGATTAATAACTGTGTTCATAACACGACAAGGGCCAGAATTTTCAAAGTGGACTTGCTGTGTGTTGAAGTCCTGGGAGTGGTTCCTGTCATTTGGACAGTTAAGTACAAGACTGCACTAACAAATGCAGGTTCTCAGGCATTAATGCTGCTTGCAAAACTGCAGCAGCAAAAGTGGAAGTATAAAGATGCAATTGCTATGACTCAGAACTGCACTGGTTGCTGTTTTGTTCTGATCTTTAAAGTTGTTTATGGATAAGAAAGAAAACATGAGGAAGACTCCAGAAGAAAATAATTTAAATTCTTGCAGATAGGAAATCTACAGCTGAGGCTGCTTTATGGCTTTCCTTGAAGTAGTTAGAACTCCCCTCATCATCATCATCATAAATTTTTTGTACTTCCTTGGTCCAGTTACAAAATTAATGTGCTAAAACCCAGGGGACTGTCATGTTTCTGCCAGAAGAGGGATGTGTCAGCAATCCTGTCTGTTATGCACTAGCTGCTGTGTGAAAAAGCTGGTCCTTCTCACAGGTTGCAGAGTGGGGCATCCAGAAGCTGGGACTTCCTCTATATGCAGACCACCTGGCTGGCACCTACAGTGGGGGCAACAAGCGCAAGCTCTCCACTGCCATTGCACTCATAGGCTGCCCACCACTCGTCCTGCTAGTAAGTGTCATGGTAACACAGCTCTCATCTCATAACACTGCATGCTAAAGAGGTACAAAGTTGTTTATGACAGTTTTTGCAAGCTCGTTTCTGCCCTCAACTTACAGCTATTTTAATGGAATTTTGAGCTCTTTAATTTCAGGCATAGACTGGGATGTATAACTGTTTCCAATGGATCCCAAGTGATTATGAAAGAAAGATCTTCAACAAGAATGTTTTGACATAAAATTTATAATCCAGACAAATCTGAATTTAAATCTTTGTTTGGTTTCAGTCTGCCTCTTCTCGTCAGAGTGTAGCTACTCGTGTAAAAGATGATCTTCTGGCAAATATCTTGCTGCTTTATCCACCAGAACAGAGGAAGATAACTACCCTTTCACAGTCTTTAATATATTTGGAATAAATTATATGAATTTATATTAAATTATACAAATGCTGAAATGTAGTTCTTGTCAAATAAAATAAGTTATCAGATAATTGCCTAAGGAGAAATTCTATATGCAATTACTACCAAAATTCTTTATTT
Organism: Anabacerthia variegaticeps; assembly: GCA_035583185.1. Taxonomy (NCBI): domain Eukaryota; kingdom Metazoa; phylum Chordata; class Aves; order Passeriformes; family Furnariidae; genus Anabacerthia; species Anabacerthia variegaticeps. The sequence goes on along the minus strand of JAWWEW010000006.1, from coordinate 17,305,457 downwards.
AGATTATACTGTCCCAACTTAATTTGTAGGCTAAAAAGAAGTATTTTAATAACAATTTAGTAGCATGGTTCCTGGTGCCATTTAATACACCTTTATATGCATTCTGCCTGTACATAGTATAGTAAACAGTCAGATAAAAGGTTTTCTCATAGTTTCTTAGGACAAAATGTTCAATGAAAATTTTTCTGACCAATATTTTTTTTACATTTTTTGGCACTAACTGTGTTAACTGATTTATGCAGGACCAGATCCTTAGCTGGTGTCTCTCAGAGTAACTTCACTAGTTTCTTGAGTGAACAGTGTTCTATATATTTATGTAAGTAAGAAGTCCATTGGTACCTATCCACTCATATACTTCTCAAGGCACAGATTACAGTGGAAAAGCAATTATACGCTATGGTTCACACAATAACTTGATTCTAAACAGATTTTCTCTTTTTAATCTGATTCTCTGATTCTGATGGTCTTAACATTTCCTTTACAGGATGAACCAACTACTGGAATGGACCCTCAGTCCCGGCGCCTCCTGTGGGACTCTATTGTTGGTGTGCTCAGAGATGGGCGAGCAGTGGTTCTAACCTCACACAGGTAAAAAGAGTTAGAATTCAGAATCAAGAGTAGATGAAGTTCATCTGTTGGCTTTTATCTCAAATATCTGTTCTCTGTTTTGAAAGTATGGAAGAATGTGAAGCCCTCTGTACTCGTTTAGCCATCATGGTGAAAGGTACTTTCAAATGCCTAGGCACAATTCAGGAGCTAAAATACAAGTAAGTAGAATATTTTTATGGTGTTTTTTTATGGGAAAACTTGATGTATGTCACATGTACCGTACTTAATGCAAGCAATTCAATGTTTAACCAGACCCATTTCTGGGTGCAACTCTGTGGTAAGCCAGACAGTCTGAGCAGATCTCATTTCAACTCTGTTATGCTACACACCACTTTTGCAGGGCAAATACAGGGCTTCCTACAAAGCTAGATCTTATGAAATAGCTTTCACATACCATTAATGTTTTCATAGCTGCAGAAAATTAATTCCCTTCCTGAATGATGAAACCATCTCTTCATCCAATTCCCAAATCCACATGTGCTTTCCAGGTTTGGAGACGGCTACATTGTCACTCTGAAAATCAAAGCTCCAAAGTCTGGGCTGCCTCCAGATCCTGCTCCTGCTGAGCAATTCATACGCGTGAACTTCCCGGGGAGTTTACAGAGAGAGAAACACTACAACATGCTGCAGTATCAGATTTGCTCCTCATCTCTGGCTAAGATTTTTCGGTTGATAATCTCCAATAAGGAAAACTTGCATATTGAAGAATATTCTGTGTCCCAAACAACTTTAGATCAGGTGAGTAAAAAGTAAAACATCCATGAGAAAGCCTGTCTGGTGAGAATTAGGCAACACAGTGGGGATGTATCTAAACAACTGAAAGACCAAAATGTTCACAGTAGAGAATTATCGTGCACCTCTTTCTCAGGCAAAATTCCCAGGCCTCTCATCAAGGAGGGTGGATCAGTATGAATCTGTATAAATAGGTGCCATTTGAAAGGTGGTAAGACAGCATTTCCCAGATGACAGAATTCACACAACCCATTCCTTCAGGAGCAGCAGTCTGAGTTGGGTCAGCAATTTGCAATAAGTCTGAGCTGAGAATAACATTTTATTTTAAATGAGAGGTTTGGAAAGTGTTGTGTCAGAGATACTGTGAGAAGCAATTAAGAAAAACCTGGAAAGTCCACTGGGACATTGGCAGCACCCACTTGCTAGAGGGTATCGGCCCCATCTGCCTGCTTTCCTAAGTAACTGAGGGTCCACATACGCAAAGCTGCCTTTGATGGGATTGCTAGAGAGACGTTCCTGGCTGTCTTTCAGCTTCCTACTAAAATATTCTGTCTCCTCTTTCCTATCACAACCAAACTCACACTGTGCAAGCCATGCAAATGTTGCTGAACCCATCTCCTCCTTAAGAAAAAATAGAATTTTAGTTGCAAACAAGTACATCCAAAGGAAGGAAGTTTCAAGAAAGGAAGCTACAGAGAAGTTTATCAAGACAGGAATTCATGATCCTGGCTGATAATGCATTGCCTCAGTTCAGTTGATGTCTATGGATTCCCCTTGTCTCTTTCATGCAGAGCGGTCATTCCACTAACTCATCTGAGTCAACAACATGGTGACCTTTTCTGCTCTCCTCACACAGGTTTTTGTGAACTTTGCTAAACAGCAGATGGAGGATGAGGAAATTCCTTTGCATCCCCGTGCAGCTGGAGCCAGCCGAGAAGCAAAGGTGTCCCCTGCTTTGCGACAGCAGGCAGTTGCATAGACTATTTTTATAGTCACCAGTGCTTAGTGTGTGCACAGTGCAAAGATGTGTCATACCAGAGCAGAACAAGGGTAAAACAAAGGTTCCCACACTCAGTATTACACTGATTTTTTTGCACCTTTCTGAGCGCTGTGCTGTCAACAACAGCCCTAGCAACAGCCAATTTCTACTGCTCTATCAAGAACACTACATGCTGACAGTGTCAGAGGAAAGGCAGGTCCTTGCTATGGAATAAAATCTCCCTCTAAGTTGATTGTAAGATCCGAGAAGAAAAGTCTTATTCCTCCTTGTTGACATATAAATCGCATCAAAGACAGTTTCTCTATCTGGTACTTTCAGACTGGTAGGTTTTGCTTGTTTAACCCTTATGTCAACTGGTGCCAGGCAGCAGACAGGTCCCAAGACAGAGAGCACTGCCCAGCTTAAAAGCAGATTCCTGCCATGCTGAGTGCGCGGGACTACCAAGGTCAGAACATCAGTGCTGGCTGATGGGCCTAGTGCTGGGAGATTGCTTCACTTCTCACCAGGCTGCCAGTGAAAACAGATGGTTGTCTCAGCAAGAATGGAAAGAATTAATTCAGATCTCAGACCCAGACAAGAAACTTGCTTTAAAAAAAATTAATTAAAATGATCTCATATGCATCTTCAAGTTGCCTCAAATAGAGGCCAAATGTCAAAATGGAAATTAAAAAGAAAAGAGAGCATGTCCAAATCTGCCAAAAGTTTTGTTTTCTTGTGGAGACCTGGAAAGATATCTTTTTTACTAAAAAAGATCAGATTTTTCTTATTTCCTGTGACTGGACATTAAGTGGGTGTAAAGTGTGAATAGGGTATGTGCTTTCTCTCTCCTCACAAGGAAAATTTCAACCTGCTTGTACTCCACACTGTACTTAGTGGGAAATCATTTGACATTTAGTTCTTTTCTCTGGTTCACAGTTTAACTAGTGGAAAAAACAATACTGAAAACAAATTCATAATAATGTATTGTTTCAGTTATCTACCACATCTATTTCTAAGAAATCATCTCTAAGATATGTTATACAGAAATAAAATCTGGGTCATGTACTTTTGTTTTGAAAGGGTTTTTTTCTTCAATTGATGTAGATATTTTTTTAATAAGGACATCCTTGCTTTGTACTGTACAAAAAATATTACAAAACTTCAGCAACCAGCTGTAGCCTTCTTTTTTTGCCATAATTATTTCAACTGATTTCAAAACAGTCTAAAATTTATTGCATATTTCACCCTTACAAGTAGTTGCAAAAATCTTTCTATACATCCATTTTAGATAAAGTAGTTGTGAAAAAAAACCAGTATCTATGCATTCTCTTCATATTCTGAAAAAGCTTCTTTAAAATGTCATTCAGATAGATTTCAATAGCCTTTTTTACTAGATTTATAAAAACCCAACTAAGTCCCACTGAACATCTTGTGGAAAAGAAAACACAGGAAGTCCAAAATGTAGCTGGTTTTTCTCCCTGACTCTGAAAATAGGAAGAGCATTCTGAGGACTGGCAGTCACTTCATGTATTTACAAAGTGTATTAAAAACTATTCCAAGAAGCCTGATGTAAAATGCTTAAGTAAGAGGTCCTTTAGTAACATAAGGACTTGTTATATGTTATACAGGCCAAATATCAAAGATATGGCATAGATCAGATTGCTTCTGAACCTTATTTACTAGTATGCAATTTACTAATGAAGAAGACCAAAAATAAACAAAAAACCCCAACACAGGATGCTACATACACAAAAATGACAAATACTTCAGACTCTTTTGGCAAATTAGGGGTTAGACCCAAATCAGGTTTTTGAGATATTGGCTATTTCTTTATTCCTGGAACCATTTATATTCTTTGGTAATGTTATTTGTTACAAAGCACCTGCCTCCAGGCAGCACACTCTCTTCTTCAAGTCAAAGAAGGCAGATCATGCAACTGTCTTCAGGCCAGCTGGCCGTGCTGGCTGAACTGAGCTCTAGTAGTTAGCTGGTATGTCGTCATTCCAATGTACTTCTGTCTTGCAGAATGCCACTGCTAAATTTGGAGCTGCTTTTCAGCACAGACTTCTCAGTATCTCTGATCCATCAATCTAAATAGACTAGTACAGAAAAATCTAAGTCAATCGGGTTACAGTGAGCTTCAGGGGCTTTTGACTACCAGCTGCGCAATGAAGCTTTGATTTTTAAGGTGCTTCTGAGTTGAGAATTCTTGAACGTGAGGAAGTGTAGGTTTCAAGTGCATACAACTTCCCTTAGCAGTGGTGATTCAACACGCACCAAAATCCTTTAAATTAATTCATTTACTTGGCAGGAGGTTTATGAGATTTCTCTTCTTGAAGTTCTATGCAATATTCAAATTAAACCTTCTTTTCTTACAACAAAAAGGGGATAATTGGCATTCTATGACTTGGATAATCCTTGAATTCTCGTAGGTAGGTGCAGTGTTTATCCTTTGCCCAGATTGTCATCTGAATGAAGCAAAGCAAGGTAAACAGCCCCACTGGAAGGAAGGAAGAAAAAGAAACATTTCATTTTAAGATGAAAAACACGCTCTTGCTGCTGACATCACTTCAGGTTGAAATACCAAAACATTACTCACCTGGAACACACTGAGTCATGATGGTGAAACTGATCCAGGTCCCCACCTGTTTTGGCCAAGGAAATTTAAAATATTTCTGGTGACAGCATTGCATTTATGTCTCTATTGATCAAAATAACCTTGTCCTAATGTAGGTAAGTAAAAAAGCCAAGGTCAGCCAGATCAATTTCTAGTGTTAACAACTTTTAGCCAAGATGGTGAACAGTGCCTTATCACAAACAAAACCCTCATGTTTGCTTCCATAGCTATAAGAATGACAAAATTTTAAGCATTACAACAATGTCCTTTCTCTTTCTCTTCCTAATTTGTATTTTCAAACCTCCATCAGTGCTAGTAATGGTAACTTTCTGTAGTCTGAGACCAAATGCTCTTCTTATTAACATCGGTTAATTTCCACTGAATTTAAAACCTGATGGTGTCCTTCTGTGCAAGAGTGAACCTTACACTGAGTTGCAGTGATTTTATCTGCTTTTGAACTCAGTCAGGAGTTTGGCTCCTGATTAAGGAATGTCAAACAATAAACTGATTCAAGCTTCCAAAGCAGTCACCACCAACCCAAGTGACTGCGTAAGTTCAGAAAATGGGAAAGAAAACCTCAGCCTGTTTTCTCTATCACAGTATCTTCTATTTGTCTGACCACTGTCTTCCTGCCTGCTGTGATAGTTCTGGGCTCTTATGTTATAAATCTACCAGACACCCCCATCCCCTCATTGCAACTCACGTTCAGTGGTAATGTCCCTGTTGCTGGCTGCAGAATTTGCATGGCTTTACAGTGTGTCTGTCTTGTCTAGCAGCCACACTGAAGCACAGGCTCAGGGTCAGGGCTGTCTGCTTAATGTTAGCCCCATCAGTCCTGCCTCAAGGGAAGGGAGGAAGAGCAGACAAGTTCCTGTCCGCACTCTGATTTCATGGGGTGTAGGTGAGGAGTGAAACGTATTGAGCTGAACAGTTTCAGAAGTTTCTTCCATGTTTAACATTCCAAAAGAAATGAAAATATATTCAGCAAAACTAAGGTCTTGGTTGAAAATACATACCTCATATGTATAGTTAGGACAAGATACAAAGAAAAACAGCCATGTGAAAGGATTCTTTGTTGGATATGGGATCTTACGGGTTTTGGATCCTATAGATTAGAAAACAAATCACAAAATATTCACACTCCTAAATACATTGTTTCCTATAAAGATAACCCAACTCTGCCTACTCCTGTGTCTCATGACTGTGAGAGGGATGCGCAGGACAAGTAGGGAGACAGGATGTCCTCTGGACTCACAAGAAGGAATAGGATAACTATGAGGAAATGTTCTGGGCGTTAGAAAGCAATCTACTTATGCCTTTGATCACAGACACTCCTGTAAGAAGAGGTACCTCAAGCTTTAAATTTAGAAGTTAAAGTTTTTCTCAAATTGTCACAGAATGGGATTTTAGCAGTTATAGTTGACCACTGTAAGATGTTTGGCTCACGCCCAAGGAACCCTGACCTGCACAGAGATCTTGTGCCCCCTAGGGAAGCCAGTGGAACTACTTTGTCTTGCTCACCGAAACAGCTTTTGCTAGCACTGTTTCCTTTTGCACTGCCAGGGTAACCAATATAACTGCTCCCCCACACACAACCTGGCCCTAACCAATAAAAATTACAGTAAGATAAGAAGTGCTCTTCAACAGCCTGATATTGGATTCTTTGCACTGTGTGATCTCCCTCAGAATCCAATCTTTACAGTGCTGAGAAACCTGTGCTGCCACAGCAGTCAGCTGACAAATATCAACACTCCCCAGGATCAGGTCTTTCACAAGGCAGACAACTTAAGTCATACTGAACAGCTGTGCAAAAGTGAAAAATGATCATGCAGTTTTTACCATTTCTCCGGAGGTCACTGAGTGCAACATGAATGGAAAAATTTCCAGCTTCACACAGCTGCAAGAAGAAGTATAACAGAGTTAAAAATATACTTCCCTTCTATTTATTTTTCATCCTTTTGTTATTTCCTGGGGCCCTTGAAAAAATTTAGGAAAAGGAAAATAATTTTTTATAAGCATAATAAATATCCTTAACCGAGATTGCTGTCTGACAGGAGGATGAAATGTACTCATTCAAACATGAGTCCATATCATACTCTGTTATATATTTATATTTTCTAGAAAATGTGGACTCCATGTCCAAAAGGTCAAATTTACTACTTCTTTAATCTCCATGAGATCTAAATAAAACAGGATAAAAGTAAACCCAGGAGATACTTGCTTTATCTTTTGGTCATACTTATGTCTTTAAAAACACGCAAAAATGGATTTGCATACTTTTGGTTTCTCAAAAGTTCTTAAAATCACAAGGAAGATACAGGTTGGACCCTAAGTAAGTTTTCTTCCCTAGAGCATAACTGATATGAATCATGAAGTATAATTGACCCAGCTGCTTTCACTGGTTTTAAAGGATGCTTCCCCAATCAGTTATAAAAGAAGTGTATTGAACTGACCCATTTATATGATTATGGACAGTCCCCAGTGTCTGCAATGCATAAGTATTAAAGTAAATGACTAGTGGTCAGAGCTCCTGAGTTTTATTCCCAGCTCTGTGCTTTCAGTTATGGAGTGTCTCTACAAGATGTGAATAGATTATGAACTCACAGAATTTTCATACTAGGAAGCTGCTTTGAGATTCTGCAGTCACTGATGATTAGTTTGTCAAAGCAAGTGAACAGCTGATGTTCTAAACAAGTTACACACACATAGGAAAAATCTTTGTACATAGGTACATCTTTGTTGACTGCTACAGTAACATTTCTTCTGCATGTATGAAATGTTCCTAGGAACTGTGGAAATGGAGAGCAACTGAAACATTTTGATTTGTAAGGAAAGCTGTAAAATTTTCTGAAGCTCAGCAAAATTACTCTATCCCTGGACATTATCAGTAACATACTTTCTTAGTTGGCTAGTTCTCTGAGTTTTATGATCTGTTGTAATTCTTAACACTCAATAAACAGTTCACAAAACAAACTCTCTAGCTCTTAAACATAATGTCACAAACTGATAGTTCCAGCCTCTTTTAAAAGGTTATGAGAGATCATACCAGTAGTTAAATATCCTAGTCTTGGAAAGAATATTGAATCAAAATATTCCCTTGTGTACAAAATCACATTAAAACCTAACAGATTTATCTGTTCTGCATGCAAGTGGTCAGCTTTAGTACATTCCAAATGTCCAAGTTCTAAGTATCTGCTTATCCTACTCACTCCTACACTTATACAACAGAAGAAATAAAGCAAGATATTTTAGCATTTTATAGAAAGAGCAACAAACCTACCAGAAACATGATCACAGCAAAATTTATCTGTTTTTTCCCATAAGCTATTAAAAAAAAAGTTTACACGTGATTAGTACTAGTACAGAAACACCAAAACACTTAAATCACAGGGTTGTTTTGCTACTTACAAGGAGGAGTGTAAAGAGGATGATTGATGTAATATGCAAGCCAAGCTGCAAATCCCCAATAATATAAGCAGTTCTGAAAAACAGGCAATTTTTCTTTGTTTTAGTACAATCCTCTAGGTCAGTATACACTGCAACGACTGTTGATAACTATGGGCTAATCCTTCAACTTACTGATAATACCAAAAAATGGCAATACTAAGTGTGGTAAGGTGGGAGCAGATGACAGCAAATAAGAGAAAAGATTAACTCACAGAGTTAAGATTTCCTCTCAAGTATCTTGGAGCTGCTAAGTTTATAAACAGTTTTAGAAAGTATGATCACAGTATTGAAACCAAATTTATCTTGTCAGGCAAGCTACTGGGCAAAGGTGAAGTGCATGCAGACTGTATGTTACAGAAAGATTTGGTTTGCTGACAAAAATATGTCTTTGTAAAACCAGATTTAGGCACTGTCTTCTCTTCCCTGCTTATGACTTTGCATTGCCCAATCTCTTACCTGTTCTCTTCCCCTTCACCTCATCATTTTTCTTTCTTTCCCATGCTTTAACTTTTCCTACATAAAGTCATTATGCCTGATGCTTTCCTCTGCACTTGCATTGTGATATATTTAGTCTGTCCCTTTTGCTGCTGTCCTTGTCTTTCTGTGATCCAGCTTCCATTCTCTAAACTCTGACAACATAGCTGTCATTAATGGCTGTACTGACTCATTCCTGACCAATCTCAGAACTTGTTCACAAGCTTCATTCATGAAAAAAACTACTTACAATGACAATTTTTATCTCTTGTTTGGTTTTCTTGGCCTCCCTCCTGTAGGGTTTTTCCTGACACTCATTGCTGCTTGGTGACTTGGTGACAGGTAATCTTCTCCCTTCTTACGTATTTATACGTAGGAAGGAGACCCTTTCTGGGCCCCTTCCTCTTCTTTCTCTGCACTCTGACCTCTAAGCACTATTTTCTTGCAGACAGACTTTAACCCTCATCAACAACTCATAAATTTGCCTCCCATCACTTGAGTCCCATCACTTTTCTTTTACCAAACCTAGTGCCTCAGTTTTGAATGTTTCAGAGCATGTTTGTTTATCACCTGGACTTCAGCAAGACCAAAACTGAGCTCTCTCTCTTCCTTTCATCACTTTCCCTGTTCTTTTCCTTCATCTTATCTTTCCTTGCATCCTATTTTCAATCTTGAGTAGAACACTTCTTACTCTTTCTGGTGACACTTTTTTCTTGGCCTTCCAAATAGGTTCCTATACCTTAGACCTGTTTCTAGGTGTTTCTGCTTCCTTCTTCACAGTTTTCCGTTCCTGCTCATGCAGGCAAAAGTCTTATCCAAGGCTGCATTCTTTACTGTGCTGACTGGTTTAACTTTTTTTTTTTTGCTTTGGATTATGCAGTCTTTTCCCCCTGTATATACCAGAACTGCATTTCTAGCAATAATACCCTGAAAAAGTGATTACCTCAGCGTCTGCAACCTGCAGTAGCTGACTGCAGTGTCTGATGGTGCATTTTTCTGAAAATGCTGGTGCCCTCTCATCTGCTGCAAACAGTTGTATCAAACATTCAGTTGCATTTACACCTTCTTTTCAGAGATAATTGAACCACTGAAGTGCCCAGAGACTTTTGGGTATACTGTAATACAAACACATAGTATGTCCTTGCTCTGAGATTATATATTGAGAGGTAATTGATGCGAAAGAGCAAATTATTAACCAATAATTACAGATTAGGTGGGACAAATGAGCAGAGAAATTAAATAACTTCCCTGTGATTTTCATCAGGAAATGCATCAGAACCAGAAGAGTGATCTCAGTTAGGGACAGTCTAGTTAGTGTCCTATCCATAAACTACTGCTTCCTTCGTAGCACTAGCTTCTTCAATCAGCTTTTACAATTTACTAATTGCTGTACAAACTTAAGTGGAAACAGTTTCTTGTAATCTTAGAATGGCATCTTCAGAAAAACCTTTCCTTAGCTTCATGGCTTGGTGCAGGAACGAACATATGGCAATGGATTTCAGTAAAGTAAAATTAAATAAATTCATTATTGTGGCTCAGCCCCCAACAATACATGTTGTAATTAAATTGAACAAGTACTATTCAGCCAAAGAACATGATTCACTGCAAGACTATTCCTCAATTATAAGAAAAGGAGCCTTAAGATGAGTGGAGTCTACCACTGCTAGAGACTTTAGCAGTAAAATTATAAATGTCCAGATCCCACTAGAAGCCTTATTGCTCATACAAAAGCCTCCAGTGAGGTTCAGATAGGAACAGCAGAGTACATGCAGACTTTGTAAACTCACTTGAAAGAAAGTGTTTCTTTTGTAAAGAAGGTGAATCTTTCATTTTCCAGATGAATAGTGAAACTTTAAAACAACCTCTTATAATGTGGGTCAAGTTCAGATATTGCAGGGGTCCCATAAATAAATTATTACTAAGTTCACAAAGTCATGGTTAGGATTTTTGTCTTCTGCAACAGATGATCCCTGTTTCATGATATCCTGCCTATGTTTATTCATGACCAGCATGTTTGTCTTGTTATATTGTCTTCTGATTTAATGCTATTTATTTAGGTCTAATATTTGCTTTCCTCCAGATGCGTTTGTAGACAGCAATGATATCCCTTCATTTTACTCATGAAAATGTTTGTGGGTAAAGAAAGATCATGTAAGACTAATCATGAAACTAATTTTTGAGGAACTCCACTGGTACCTTCCTGTTATTAAAGGTCTGAGAGATCCTTTTCTGGCACAACCATAATCATCTTTCCTACAATCAGTTCCCTTATCACCACACAATTTTTATTTATTAATCCCTATCTTATTCACCCTGAGCCAGTTATTTACTAAGTCCAGATAAACCAGGTATTCTACCTTTCCAATGCCTAGAAAAATCACGTATCTTAGAAAGAATTATACTACGTTAGTATGTAGCATGAAATGTTTTTGGTGAAGCTGCTGTATTGTAGGGCATAATCTATTCCTATTTCCATTTGGTAAGCAAAATGTCTCCGATTTCTGCTTATTGAGACTGAAGTGTCTCCTGCATTCCGTTGCACTTAGGAAATAAGCTACCTATATCTGCTGTGATCAAACACTAAAGGAAGAAGCTTTGTCTATCACATTTGTATGTGATGGAAAAAAGCAAAGACAATGTGATACTTTTCTCACTGTCACAATTTTAGAGTAACACCACCAAGGTCAAGGAAATTATAAAAGCATTGCTAAGCAAGTAGAATAACAACTGTGAGCAACTGTACAGATGAGAATATGGAAAAGAGGAAATGATCAGAATGCCTGGTACAAATGTCAGTTTTAATGTCAACAGTTTGTATGGTCTGAAAGGAACAAGCAGTTGTCAGAGATGGCAGTGAGAAAAAGATCTATCACACTGAGTGGATTTTTTTTTCAAGGTAAAGTTGCTTATTTTCTGCTGTTATTATGCATTAGTTACTGTTGTGTCAAGAACAAGAGATCTGTGAATCTTTTAACAATGTCTGCACTCTTGCTGCAGGAAGCACAATAGATTGCTAGGAAGGATTCTTTTGGAGGGCCACTGCTCCACTACAGGCCCTCCTTTCATTTCAAAAGCTATCACCAGACCGACCAGAGCTACTGGACAGTAACGAGTTAGCCACAAGGTAGAGCTTCCACTGCTGGAAGTATCACTGCCATAATGCAAATTACAAGGGACTGTCTAAATCCCAAATGTGAAATACCCAAGTGCTGATACTATAGGCTTTTCCCATTGAGATGATAACCTCTTGTCTTCCTTAGTATAAGGCATGTTTTTGACTACTAGTATGTACCCTGTTGCAAACATTTGTAAAATAACTAGAGCCCATGCATAACCGTTTAGTCCTTGTACTACTTTGCAGCCATGTAGGAAACAGGAGTCTGCATCCCAACAGCTGCCCTGTGCTACAGCAGCGCTGGTAATGTTAGGGAATGCTCCTGTGGAAAAGAAAATGCAGAATAATCAAGCTGCTTTGCGCTGGATCAAAGGTAAATTAATAGTTGTTTAACAGCGAAGAGAATATATGTGGCAAAGATGTAAAATGATTGTTTAAAAAAATAGGGTTTTTTTTAAAGAAAAGCAACTCTCCCAACATTGTGCCTGCCTGTGCTACCTTTAAAGCTAACATTGTTACTAAAACCTCCGCACCCAAGGAGCTAGCCGAGTAAAAAAGAAGAGTATGCTGAAGGTCTAAAGTTCTAAAAAGTAGAGACTTCTACAACATTAGTAACAGTATGACAGCATGTGGGTTATACAATAATGGCATTAAGAAATCCAAAAGAACTACAGCTTTATGGGGGAGATTTGTTGCGCATTGCTACAAAAACCACACCACAAAGTCTGTGCTGCAGAGGCAGAGCATAGGTTGGCTAGGCTGGATTTGTAAGGGGCGCTGTGGGTAGATTCTGACACAATTTACCTTCACAATTTTCCTCAGTGGCATAGTCCCACGGGAGAATCGATGAACAAATACTGTTTCAATCAACCTTTTGATGTAGTGGAAAGAATGGCAGATACATGCCAAGCTAGAAACAGCAAGACAAAAGCATTTAAGAGTACTTTAAAAACCATGTGTGGCAAGACATTTGGAATAAGACTACGAGAAACACTGCTCATGCCTGCAAACAGACTTACTTAACTACTGGGTGCGGACTTGATGTAAACCTCTCATCCAGTCCATAGACCAAAGTCATGCGGAAATAAAACAGAAAATAGATGAACAATGGACCTGTATATTCTATCAAAAATACCTGCAAAAAGAGAGAAAATAATTAGACAGCTGAATTAGATGATGAGTTCGCTTTGGCTTCTTTGTGATAGCTATTGCAGTGGGATAAACACCTCCACTGACCCAGGATGGCATTAAGAGAGGCAGGGAGGGAGTAGCAGGTTTGGACTTGAATTATGAAACTCACAGACATGCACATAAATATTTTGCAATTATTTGCCTCAGTTGCATTCAAACAGGCATTGCTAGTGCAGCAGACACAGTATGGGTATGAAAAGATAATAATGTCAGCCCATAGATCATGACAAATCTGCATGCATGTTACATTTATGCAGCTCTCACCATTCTCTTGCACTCAAAACCTTTTTTTATTTTGGGTTAAAATTAAATTTGGTGAAGAATTTTGTATTGAAAAAGAAGAGTTCTGCTTCTACTAAATGATTTTTGTTTAAACTGGAAACACAGCTTGTAAGTGTTCACAGTGACCCCATCTGTGTGAACAGTTAGCACAGCAGTTGTCCTGGGAAACAATAATTTCATTCTATGTTCAAACAATCTTTAATTTGAACACTAAAAGGAAAATAAAAAGAAAGGCTTTAAAAAATAAAAAATAAAAATAAAAGGAGAGGAAACCAAAGAAGCTATTCTCTAACTTGATTTCATTTCAGATAGGTGTGCATTTATTAGGAACATCACTTTAAACTCAAGTTAACTTTGGACCAAACATTAACAGTTGAACTTTCCATACTTCTGTAAGTAAGGAAAGTCAGCCCGTATCTCATTTGTGCAGCAAGAAGGGAAATTGATTGTACTTCTGTCAAAAAAAACCCAGACAAACAAAAAAGCCCAAACAAACAAAAACTCAACCAAAACAAAGCAAACAAAAAACCCCAAACAATCACTGTTTTCTAATGTGTTTAGAGTTATTTTGATGCAGAAAACTTGGGTCATTGACTTCTGTTACAGTCAGCATTTTCTCTGGGGAAGACCAGATTTGGTTGTAGATGAGAAGTTCATCTTTTTTATTTGATAGTACTGAAATATTTCTTGGCTTGTGTTTGAGTGAAGTAGCTTGAAGGGCAGGGAGAGCACAATTTAAAAGAAAGATTATGGAATGGCAGAAGCCTGGTGTTACTCTGCACTGTAGTTTTTTGGTATATATTAATGTATGTGCATTTTGGAGTCTACACTACCATTAAAAGATTTTGCCTATTTTCCTGGTTTTTTTGGATTGTATAACAGCTGCCTGATTTATCAGCATTGCATCCAAAGAAATTATGTGATGATTCAGTCCTGGAGAACATTTGACTTTATTTTACCTCCTATTAATGTTGTTGTTACTATTTGTATTCAACACAAGATTTTATTAGTGTCTCATAGCTAAGAAATTTAAATATGTCTTTAAATTATGGGGTACTATTCCTTAGATGATGTGCTGTTTTATTGAAACTTGTATAATATGTGCAGCAAGGACCTTCTAAAGAGCTGGAAGGGTCATTGGTCACCTTACTGCATAAACAGCAGTGCTGTGTTGCCTGCCAAGTGAGTTGTGATAGAATTTGCATTAGAGCTAAGACAGTAAATATGCAAGGTCTTCGTGGATGGCTGCTAGTGTTGCAGAAATTATCAGCTGTCATTAACCTGCCACGAGCACCCTGGGACACAGTCACATGCAGACAGCTAACTGATCTTACTGTCTGCGTTTTCTTGCCGAAGTCACTTCAAGCACTGACATAAAGTTGCTCCCTTGCCTCATTGCAGGACCAACTCATGGTAGTATAATCCTAATTTTTGCCAGGAGTTACACAGGTACTGTGAGGCAGATCCCCAAAGGTGTTTAGACATCTAGTTCCTAGTGATTTTGCAGTAGACATCTAAATCTATTTGAGAACCTGGACCTTAGTTCTCTAGAGACAACCTACCCTTCAGCAAGTTTTCCACTGCTGCTCTCCCAGGGAACTAGGCATTCAGAGTAACTGTTACTGCTTTCCCTGATTAAATGAACTGAAGCAATGAGGATTCATTGCCTGCATCCACTATCAGAGCAGACATCATGCAAAAATATTGGAGAGAGACAAAAAGTGGTGTAAGGATTATTATGGAAAATCAGCCATTAAAATGGCTCAGACTTGAAGCATAGCTCACCGTAGTCCATCCTATCTGTGGCCCTAAATCTTTAAAGTATAAGGTAGCAGTTGTGCCAACAGGGAGGTACTGCAGGATTTCTTCATCCCTCAGGGACTTTCCTTCTGAGAAGGAAAGAAGTAATTACATCTCAGTGGAATTCAAGTCAACTTTCGTAGCATACTAGCTTTATACTGTGTTTTAACCAATCTGTGACATTCTTTGATGTTATGTGGGTTTACTGGAATCTCAATAAAAAGATTGTTTAATTTTTATTTTTCCTGTAACCACATATAAGCCTGGATCCTCTATTCACACCAAGATAGTTAAGAAAATTCACAATCCTGTGTGCCTGCCCATTCTAGTAGATTTGCTTCATCACTGCTAACAGCAGAATTTGCTGATGGGTCACTGCCCTTTATCATAGTTGACTGACCTCCTAGTCACATGCACCTCTGTCTCTCTCCTCTCTCTTCCGCTCTTCTCATTGCTCATCATAAAACAAACAGAAGATAGGATAAGCTGTGACTGTAAAAACTTTCCTACAGAAATTGTCATTGCCTTTGTTTTCCCAAACAACCAGTTAGAAGGTGATTCCACAGGACTCGAGCTGGTACTCAGGCTTTTAATGCCTAGATCTGGGGGAAATCTCCAGAAGGCCAGCATTTTCTCATGGCAAGTCTCACAACATTCATGGAAGAATCTGACAAGGTAGACCTTCAAAGAAGGAAATAAGATACTCAAACATCTGTTTTCTGTGGGTAGATTTTACACAATGAACTAATCCTCACCAGCATACTTCTAAGGGACTGTTTAAATAAAGTTATGCTTAATGAAAGCAAAGGGAGAAAGTCTTAAGTTTTATACTGAATGCTAAGGTGAATTAACACGGTTTGGCAATTAGACTTTCTTTAAAGCATGCAGGCCATGTACTAAGAGGCTTCTAGTAGCAATACCTACAACTGTATTAATGAAGTCAGCCAGCTGGCATCAGCTTTGTCAGCAATTGCTACATCCATGGCAATGTGTTTTGCATTAGCTTACCTCAAAAGAACTGTAATTCCTGCCTGAGAGCAGAGGATTATGTGAATTGATCGCTCAGACTCACAGCCCTTTTTAGTACTCCCAGCTGAGCATCACCGTGGAGATCATTTCACTGCAGCTAAGGGAAATTAATATCTAGATTCTGTGCTGCCTGTCTTGAAAGCAGAAGTGCTCAGTAGTTACAAGGGGCATTGGAACAATGTGCAAACTCCTGAATTTATTACCAAGCACCAGGCACATCGGTGAAACGCTGTTCAGTATTTCCAAAGAATTGTATTTGTTCTGGATTTTCTTCAGCCTTCATAGTGCTAATTAACATAGGTGGAAACTCATTAAGAGCTAACAGCCATTAAAAGTACACCTTTCACGCCAGGGTCCTGCTCAGAGTTTTGTTACTGTAGTTCTCACAGGTACTTACTTGGATCAAGTTTTATTGACTGCCTTGCTGGATACCACCGCGGATCTGTAAGACCATACAGAATAGTGTGATAGAAAATGTTTGGTTTAGATCATCCACTATTATAAGGAATACAACACAAGATAAGATTTAGTTAAAGATTTTTATGAATATTTATTCAACATCAATATCAGTGATAATTTATGCAGCAGAAAAATTACAAAGGTGTATTAGGATAGTATAAAATAATTATATTGAAATCTCACTGTGATCACAATCGTGCAGGTTATCAGCATTATGTGTGTGTATCACGTGTTTCAAATGATGTCATTTTTTCCTATTTATATACTGGATATTCTCATGTTATGTGAACTGCTGCAGAAGTTATACTCACATAATTTATGGAACATCAATCTGATCTCTCTAATTGTGGCATTTGGTTCCACCTAGGCAACAAAAATATTGCATATGTAAGATGCATATTTTGAAATACAACTACTAGGTTTAAGGCTATTTTATCAAGTAGACTTAGACAATGTAACAGTGTAACTTTCTTACAGATGTCTAGACTTGGTATGAATGATTCAAAGTGCTGACAGGAAAAAGGGAGGACAATTTTGACACCTGTTCCAGAGGCAGCTTCTCTAGCGGTGATCCAGAGTTACGACAACAGCAGTGAAAGCTCCTTCTGGAAAAGGGCTGAAGTACACCATAGTCAGGATGAAGTTTGCATAAGTGTTGCAAGTGGCCAAAGAAAGGCTACCAGAAGATGAAATACCCTTCATAAACACTGTTTACCTAAGAAAAGTTATTAATTACTAAAATGTCACCTAGCCTTTTAAACAAATTTTTGTTTTACCTTATCTAGGAAGCATAGCTGTTTCTTTGTCTCCCAATCAAGGATTTCCACCTGACAGGACACAAAATGATAATTAATAATTATTGGCTAAATAATATCTAAACTCTTACTTAATTTTCAATTTCACGATCATTGTTCAGAGTGAGGCACCATTTTTCTCTGGTTTGTGAATTGTGTTAAAAACCCTCCTGATGCTCTCAAGAGACAGCTTTAATCATAGCCAGGTTCTGAAAGCACTCAACTTGTGAAAGAAAAAAGAAAATTATTGCCAAATGAATTGTCTTCCTGGATATATTCAGAAGCAGAAGGAGCTAACTTATTGATCAAAACACACTGATCTGGGGTATTTTCTTATGCTAGAGCAAGAGGTACAAAAGAAAGAAGTTTCAGAGGAATCACTAGGGAACAGTATTTTTATTGTTCATAAAATTTGACAGTTTGAGAAAAAAATTAAATGTGTATATATATACATGTGAGCAAATATTCTGAGTACCAACAGCTTAAAGATCAATGTGTATTGTTACCAGAATATTTTAATTGTAAAGAGAGTGGAAAAGATGGCTGGATATAATGAACAAATGCAGCTGAATATCTGGACTTCACAAACCCTGAAGCTGCTGTTATAGGAATACTCTGTTATTCTTGCCTCTCAGATCACCTCTTTTTGTAACTACATTATTAGCATTTTATATTCCAAGCAGTGGTTTAGCTACAGCCCTGAAAAGGAAAAAACAGTTTATTTCCATGATCAAAAGGCACTTTGTCAAAAGGTTATGATTTTTATCAACAGCCAAACAGAAAAGTTCCCAAACTTTTCAAAGACTGGTTGCAGCAGGCTGCCGAAACTTAAAATACAGTGATGATGTATTAATTTAATTTGTTCTCATCAAACGCTGTAATGGAACTTTGTGGTATAGCTGGTATAAAGTGAAAGTTCAAAGCTTATCTATTGCAGTAAATGATTGGGACTTAGTACCAAAAGAGTTTGTTGCAGTTGTTGGGGTTTTTTATACAAGCATCTAGCATTAATAATGTTTGGTATTAACTGGCCAAGAGGACAGATTAACATTAGACTGTAAATATGATTCCTCACTAAAAATAGGAGACATGGTCCAGTATCTTTCGAACAGGGTTGCTTTGAAGAGATCACTTGGTTAGAGTATCTTATTTCCTTGTGTTACTTGTCCCAAATGGTTATTTCTCTATTGGTGCAGCAATTGAGCACTTCAGCTTCAGCCAGAACTGTCAAATCTGATCTCCACAAGAGATACTAATGCCACGATATTTTCTACTTGTGCGTTGTAAGCTCTAACTGAGACATCAAGGGAGGTAAGCACTGTTCCTCCTCTGTGATATGTAACAAATATGTGACAGATTATTGGGATATGTTTTCCCTTAATTTTTTATATTTGAAATAACACAAAGTTCAAGTTCCAATGTCTGTTCATGTGAAACCTCCATGGGAAAGCAAAAGAAGTGGATTCCTTTCCCAGAGGACTATTCTTGAAATACATCATTCTGACTCTTGCAGTCCACAGAACAAGTGCAGGGTGGGGAAGAGGCTGTAGACCATTTTTTGTCCTTTCTGATGCCAAGTTACTACAAGGACTATTGAAACTTTTGGTGTATCTCAAAGCTCTTTTGTCAATGAATACCACTGGGCTGCTGTACAGACTGCAGCATTGCTGAATGCAGTGTCCTTCCCAAAATACACATTTTTTTTCTCAGAATCCTCCAGGGGCAGTTTTAATCTATGGCCTTCAGTGGTTGTATTAGAAAGATCTTCTCCAGGTCAGTTACAGAATGGTTTTGAGTATCTTTATGCCATCTATAGTATTTTAAGTGGATTATTTTTGTTATGCACAGGGCCAGACTGAAAATCATAGAGCTTTATCTTTTGCTCAGTGGTTTTCATGGAAGCGGCTGTACAGAAATTTAGGTACTTCTGTGAACCTTTGGAATCAGTGTGGAAAGCAAATGAATCATCCAAGATATTCTTTACTTTTAGTTGTTTCTAGTCCAGCATGATTCTTTGAAGTGCCCCACTGTCATACTTGCCTCTACTAGCCTGTTTCTGCAAATCCCTAAAGGAAGCCTAAAGAGATGACAGATCCAGACTCTCCTTGAAGGTGCACGGTGATAAAGGTGAGAGGCAATGTGTCCAGTTGCAATATGAGAAAAATCCAGATCAAGAAATTTTTTTCACCCTGAGCTTGGCCAAATATTGGAAGAAATTGCTCAGAGAGGATGTGGAATTTCCATCTTGGAGATACTTAAAACTGGACTAGATAAGACCCATCGCCATTTGATCTAGCAGTATCTGCTCTGAGCAGAACTTGGACTACATGGCTTCCAGAAGGCCCTTGCAACCTAAATTGCTCAACATTTCTTTTTCTTTTTTTTTTTTTTTTTACTTCAAACATTTCAGTTACTTTCAGTTACTTTCAAGATCCAAGGAAATATCAAACATTCTTTCCCTTTTCAGAAACGTGGATGCAGGAACACAGCTGTTTCCTCTAATGATCACGTCTCTTGACTTTATCAGAGCATACCCCAGTGTGTAGATGTTCCCTACAAAAGGGACAGAAAAGCCTGATCCAAAGCAAGAAATGGCATCTTTTCCAAACCTAAGGGCCAATCCCATGAACTGACGTAGCACTGAACACTGTTTCCAGTCTTCAGGCACAGCACCAACTCAGTTAATGTATTGGCTGGCAACAGTTTTTAGATACCCAGCAATCTGTTCTTGGAACATTTACTGATGGGTATCATCTCCTTTAAACATAAATTGTTTGCCTTAGAGAACTTAAATTTCTTTGTGTTCTCAAAGCATTTAGCACAATAGGACACTGACTGTTGGCCTGCACTAGTGCAGCATGACTTACAGTCCATTTGTTTGGTGAATTTTCAAAGGCATGTTAAACTACAGCTTCTCTAAAACTACTTTGAGTAGAACTTAATCAATAGGCGGGTTTGTTCAAGATGTTAAAAACTCTTGCATAAGTGACTATAAATATCTATTTTTGATGCTTAAAAGACAAATTTGTTCCCTTGCGTAAGGATTAAGGATTGATAGTGTCATTAATAAAAGAAAAAATCTTCATTATTAATGTTTAGAATAATCAATATATGATACAAGCAGAGAAAAGTACATTCAGCTGTTAAATTTTAATTCAGAAAATAAAACGTTAAAATAAAAGGGGGGAAAATTTATTCATAAGAGAAAAACAGCTGAGCAAAGTGTTTTCAAAGAGATTTTAAGATGCAGTGTCTCTGCAATAGGATTTCAAAAATACAGTCAATCAAATTCCTGCAGTTTAAAGCCATGTCAAGTGCTGAAAGGAATCTTCAAAAATGATGTAATAATTATTATAGAAATACTGACACATAATTTATGATGTCTGTGCATCTTAGAAGTTTTATTTGAAGCCAAATCAGCATATTGTAATCAGCAGATTAAGTAAACTGTAGCTGAGACTTTGTAAGCACTGACATAAGCATATATTGTATTGATTTCTTTTGAA
Organism: Anabacerthia variegaticeps; assembly: GCA_035583185.1. Lineage (NCBI taxonomy): Eukaryota > Metazoa > Chordata > Aves > Passeriformes > Furnariidae > Anabacerthia > Anabacerthia variegaticeps. The sequence continues at coordinate 17,284,423 of JAWWEW010000006.1, read as the reverse complement.
ATTACTCAATTAAAAAAAAAAAAAAAAAAAGCTTATTTCACAGTATAGGAACCAACCAGTCTGACAAAGAGTAATGCAGAATGAATTCTCCCTGAACTGTTAGAGTGCTTATGTAAGTCAGTTTCCTTGATTTTAACTTTAAAAAGCAATCCAGTGGTTGCCACAGTCCTAATTAAATCTTTATAATTTCCTATGGAATTAGCCATTTTCTCTGTCTCCTTTGACTTTTCTGGTAGGCTCTGTTGTTTCTGAAGGAAGTAAGCACATCTTGGTGTGATCTCACACTAGGGCATATTAAGAATAGCTTTCTTGAAGTCAATAGAGTTAAGCCAAAGGGAAATTGCTGTAAGTGTACATATACTGAAAATTATGTTTGTGCTGCTGCTGCTGTCACAATTGATTCTCAGTCTGAAACTTCCCTTGCACAAGAATGTACTGTTGCAGACAGTGAGTCTAAGGATCCCTCTAGAATTGCATCTTTCTGTAACAGCCAGCAGCAAATGACTCAAAAAAAGTAATAAAACAGGGCAAGAATGTAGTGACTCCGGGAAAGGGAAGACAGACACAGTGACTGTGATTCTCCTGCACCAGAAGTGCTTTTTGTGTAATTAATAACTTTTCATGGATTATTTCTTCAATTAGTTTATCCACTTGCCTTTTAAACTTCTGTAAACTTTTTGCATGCACCGAGTCCTGAGGCAGGGAGTCCCATAGCTTAGCTACATGCTCCATGAGGAATTCCCAAAGCAGAACCAAGGCAAATGCTCAACCACAAAGCAATATTTCATCATCTTACCTGTGGAGTGCTGTACCTTATTCTGTAAGGAGTCCAACTAAGTAAAGCCTTACCTCTCTGAAACAATTGGCTCAGATTTCATGAGACTAGAATCTTATTACATTATTTTCACTGAGTATAAAGAGATACAATGATGCCCATACTCAAAAGGTTTTGTAAAATTAATTTTCACTTTTTGTAGAATTTAGATGTCTGACATTTACAAGTTCACAAGATATACATTAGGTGCTTACTCCTCAGCTTTCTAAGTTCTACTCCTATGCAAGCTAATGGGCATCAGTGTCTGACCAGTGCTGAAACATAGTGCATTTTTATTTCTTCCACCTGTTCCAGATTTGTTAATTGGACATGCTCTCATCTAAATCCCTGAAGACCTTGATCTGGTACGTATCTTTATCCCACAGTCAGCACAGTGCACAGCATTTAGATTATTTCTGAATGAAACTAAACTATCAGCAAAAGAGATGATCTATTTCTTCATGCTTTATATGTAATAGTTAGACACACTGCCAGGAAGTGGGAAAATTGATTTAGAATGTCTTTTGCCATTCCCATTCCTCCCACAGGCAGACATAAAAGTACAAGCAGGAGAGGACAGGAGTGTATTCCAGTGAAAAGGGCAGTCTCCTACCAAAGAGAAATCCTGAATTTCTGCTTCTCTGGGCTCTTTCAAGCACTGCTCACTTCCACTGTAATTCTGTTCAGTATTTCTCTACAGTGGATGCTTTTTGGGATACCACACAGTAAAGGGATAAAGTAAATTTGGATACCTTAACCAAAAATTGTCATCTCTCACCTCAGAGCTGGGTGCCTAACACAAAGACATGGCAAACCCCAAGTCACTTCATGGACACTGACCTAAAAATGGTAACAGGTATAGAGCTACGAATGGTCATTCTTCAGAAAGACAAATCCATTTGTATAATGGACGGGGATAAAGTGAGTCAGTGTAAGAATGGTCAGGAAGGAAACAGGTCTACTCACTTGGCAGGGGAGGAGGCAATTTATTTTTCAGGAAAGGAAGAGGGGGTGGGGGGTTTCGCAGTGAATTCTGGTTCTTGAAAGTCTATGAAAGCTTTCCAGCTTTTACTAGTATGGCATCTTTCAGGAGGATGAACAAGATGAAAAAAGAACCTGCACAGTTAATACTGACTCAGTGGGTATTTACTTACGCTGGCTAACACAGAGCTGCACGTTGCCAATTTCCCAGGCATACTAAAAAGTCACATCATTCACTGAGTATCACTGTCACTAGGAAGCTCATTGGAGTGCCTCCACCTGAGAACCTGAGCCAGCTTTGACTCAACGCAGAGCAGACATCCAGGGTTTTCAACACTACTGCAATGGCCTTTTCCATGTGCAAGAGAATATTCATTGCCTCAAGGCTTTAGTTTGTGGTGATTATTTTCTACAATGACAATACTGAGGTAGAAGACATTTACAAATGCTTTGTGAAATCACAGTCATCTTTGCATCAGCACTGTAATTTGCAATGTTGAACTTCTGCATCTCTAGTTTCATTAGCACTCTTCATGCATCATTTGGTGTATGGATGTCAAAATGTATATCCAGTGTATGCTTTTGACATAGAATTGAAGAAACTGAAGAGAGATGGTGTTTTTTCATTGTTTTTTACCTAGTGGCATCAAGGGTGGGTTTGCTGTCTTTAGACAGGACTGGATGACTGGAAACCCTTGGAAGTTCAGAGACGTCATACAGACAGGCAAACTCACAAAATCTGTAATTATTTTAAAGTTGCACATTGTTTTTTTCTAAAATAAGGCTTTTAATTTCAAATGTAGCATTCAAATTGTGAATAGCTCCAGGTACTTCCTGCCAAGTAATGTTTTACTACCATCTTCTCCTATACAAAATTAAGTTTCTCTCTAAAGCTTCATTGAGAAAAAAAAATTGCTGTCCTTTAAGTGAAGCAACACAACTGAGTGCTGAAAGTCATGGTAAGTGTGTGGAGAAGTGGTGAGAGAAAAGAAACGGATATTTTTCCTTATTGTCTCATCTCTTTCTGTGCTAATCATCTTAAGTGTTATTTGTGAAAACAGAGCAGATGTCTTCAAACAGCACAGCAATTTTCAGCAGTGTCCCTTTAAATGACTGTTCAAATATCTCATATGTGGCCTTGTCTTTTCAGGCAATTCTTGAAGGATACAGAACCTCTAGAATGTTCTACAGTCCTGCTTTTGGCACTTGCTCCCAGAGCTCTTATTTGACGAGGCTTTAGACAGCACAGCTCTGAGTGGGAGAAGCCTTTGTAACAGGAGCTGTGACATCTCAGCCATGCTAGCTAGGCAGCAGTCACCACCCCCCTTATATTCAGAGGGTTTTCATCTCAGACAGAAGGGGGGGCAGAATTTTAAATGCCAGCAAGGGGGGCCAGTACATCATTGCTTTTAGACTGTACTGCATATGTCAGTTCAATCTATCCTCAAGGAGTGAAGACTCCAAAATATTTTTGAGTATCACTGCTCACAAAAAGCACTTGCCATCCAAAGCAGTTAAGGAAGCAAAAGTACAACTGTGCCTCTTGTGACACTAATTTTCTACAGTGCAAGTGTATTTGTTCAAGGATCTTTCCTATAGGAAGTCAGAACACCATACTATTTTCTTTATATGAAATGCTTTTGAGGACTTGAACCTGTCAAGTAGAAAAAAAAGATAGAAATCATTAGGTTAAATTTAGAGCTCTACTACAGACATTTACATCTGAGCATGTAACACAGACATCCCTTGTACAGAAAGGAGGAAAGCAGGCACTTTTAGGATAAACTGTACCACAAGGTCTGAAATGTATCTCAAATAGGTCATAAGAGTTGTTCTCTAATCAGTTTGGAGAAATGAGCACTCCTAGAGAACATTAATCTCGATACAAGTATCTGTCATAAATCTGTCAATCTTTGGAGCTGAATCTCCTCAAATTATCAGGTGCAGTATTTTCAGGTATGCACATATTTCTTTATAGCTGTCTTTGCCATGCTTCTTCTGAGTTATTAGTGATTAAAAAAAAACCAAACAACAACAACAAAAATGAGGTGACATTAGAAACATACCAATACCTGAAGTAAACAACACAGTTTGGTGATTGTAAAGTGCTTTGTGATTCTTATCAGGGTACACCACAGAACACCAATAAAGGGTAAATGGTTCAGAAATGTGCACGGGAAAGTACAGATCTATACAGTTCCTCTTAACAGGGAACTGAAGTTAAGAACACCGAGATTCCCCTCACCATCCCCAGGAACTATGGGAGAAGTGGGACACTCACCATCTCTCTTTTGATGGCTCAGTTTTGAATGCATGGTGGAGAAATGCAATTCAGAATTCAAAGTCAATGACTTTCTAACAGAAAGCAAATCAGCAGAGAGAACAGCGCAGAAAGCGCTGTGTAACAGCACTGCCCGGTGCCACCTGGGCAATCTTTGTCCTCACCCTGCCCGCTGAGCCAGCTCAGACACATACTGCAGGAGCTGGGCAAATCTGTTTCCACCCATTATCTGCTGTAAAGAGAAAAGGACTAAGACATACAAGGCTGACATGTAAATTCATGAACCATACTGAGTTTGGATTAGTGTTGCTTAGACACAGGATCTCGATTTAGGGCTCAAAAGACCTGTATCTGCTGCTTATTGTACTGCCTAGCGAGATGGAGCAGATCATTCAGCTTTTGTGTGTTTCCTCATCTGCAGAATCAGGTGATAATAATGATGTCCATGGGCTTTAGGTCTTCTAGTAACTAGTGCTATTCAGGAGTTTAAGTCAGGCTGAGACAGAAGAGAAAACCTGAAGACGAGACAATGACCAAAGGCATTCAGGAGGGAAATACACCTGTGCCTGCTCCTGCATATGAATCTCACAATAGTCTGGGACACTGGTAGAAATGCAAGAGGCAGTGAAAAGCCTGACTGTTTTTCCTAAAACAAACAAGAAGGGGAGTCAACACTGCTGAGGAAGAGGCATGGTGCGGGTGCTATAGGCACCTGCTATAGGCAGTTTATTTTGCTGAATTGTGATGTCCAGAACATCTTTACAGCTTTGAAAAGTAAAATCTGAACTTTTATGTCATGGTAAGCAGCAAACACTTTTCAGATAGTTTTGGATTCTGTTTGTGTTTATAACAACTGCTTTGTAATTTGCACGTGGGGAAGGAATTGTGTTCTCCCCCCTGTGCATTGTTTTTAGGCAAGTCGTGATGGACAAACTGAAGCATAAGCCTCCAGAAACACATTCAGGGTTGCTGTCATTTAGCTGGCATAGACCTTCCAACCCCTCTTAAGACTTTTTGGTATTAGCCAGCCTAACTAGTTCTAGCAAAGAGTCGGTGTGGTTGTTTATGTAAGTCGATGAGATGTTACCCTTGACTCTCCCCAGGTGCGCGTTACCCTGCGCTTTCTGTAAGCACAAGGAGCTGACAGTACTAAACTCCGCCCGGCTGTTCCTCGTTTCCCACGCAAGCCCGAACGCTCCGTGCCAGCAGAGACCCCCTCGCTCCTCCCGCCGGACGGTGGGCGCCGCACCGGGACCCGTCCGCGGGGCCAGGGCACCAGCTCCCCGCCGGGCCGAGCCGAGCCGAGACGGGCCGGGGGCGCTGCCGGCCGGGGCCAAACCTACAGCGGGCCGAAGGCTGCGCGGGACTCCGGGTGCACAGGGGCTGGCGACGGGGTCTCCCGAGAAGTTGGGGACAGAAGGTGCGGAGAACATTCCTCGCTGCCGCTCCCTCCGTGCGGCCGGGACGCGCCTCCCAGACCCCCGGCAGGCTGCCCGAGGCGGGACCCGCGGACAGCCCAGAGCCATCGGGACCCGGGTGTTCCCCCGCCCCGCTCCCCGGGACCACGTCCGAGGAACGCCGGGCATGACAAACGGCGAGGGAACCGTGCCCGGGCAAGGAAAAGACGGGGCGGGCGGCAGCCGCTTTTGTCCCCTCGCCCCAAGGAACCCCCCGGCGAGCAGCGTGTCCCCCCTGGCTCCCCCTGCCCGGCTCCAGCAGCGCTCGCTTCCCTTGGCAGAGCCGGGAGCGGATGGCTCCGGCTCCCCGGTGCTTCAATGCAGATGGAGGGGGAAGAGAGAGGAGCCCGCCGGGATCCCGGGCAGCCCGGTCCGCCCGCGGCAGGATGCTGCGGGGCCGGGCCCGACCCGGGCTCGCCTCGCCCTGTCCGCCCGCGGCGCCGCCCGCACCCACCTCGAAGAAGCCGGCTCTGCCGCCCATCCTGCGGGCTCCGCCGCCCGCCCCGCCGCACCGCACCGCCCGCGGGCCCCGCGCTGCGGCCAATGAGGCGGTGCCCGGGGCCGGGAGCGGGGCCGGGGGCGGCGGGGCCGGGGCGCTCCGTGCGGGGCCGGCGCTGCCCCCGCAGCCGCAGCGGTGCGGGACCGCCGGCACCCCGCGCACGGCAAGGGCTGCAGCTCCCGCCGCTCGACAGGCGCCCGCCGCGGCCAGTGACGACTCGGTGGCACTTCATTCAAAAAGGGTGATTTATTCTCCTTCGAGCATTACAGAATTACTGCAGGAAATCATTCGCTGCCTTTTTTTTATTATTATTTATTTTTAAATCTGAAGTAGCTTAATGAGATAACCTGCAAAAATACAACTGATCGTGAGCTAGAAAACATCCTCTTTTCTTTGATAGTTTACCTGATGTTTCAGGGGTGATTGGACAGACAACAGAACTCTGCTGGGATCCCTTCTCCTGTGATGTGTTCCTGCCGCCACTGAAAACGAAATGCATGGCATAAAGAGGCTGACACTGTTTTCCTCCACCCGTTTGATATCCATTTTTCTAGAGCTAAGGTAATTAAATATCAGCAAAATCTTCATGGCTACGAAGGAACATTGCTTTTCCACTGCCATAAATTTCCATTAGACAGAAAGATTCATTCTATGCAGTTTGAAAACCTTCTGCTATCTCCAAGTTTAACCTGCTTGCATAGAATTATAACCACTAAAGCTAATTAAGTGAAATATCAAATAAAAAATTCACCAAAAGCAAAGGCCTCTACCAGAAAGCCAGAAGGCTGATCAGAAAGACCAAACAGGACTTCATTCATTACTAGTGTAAATATGGGCAAATATGGAGATGTACACTCCTTCCCAAGCCAACCCCGAGTCTGGAGGATTAACCTTTGGGCCAGGTTAGATCTTCTGGATTTTTATGTTACAGAAAAAGAAAAAAAAACCCACAAACTACTTTCCAAATAAGCTGGCATTTCTTTCAGTATATTTCATTTCCACATGCTCTGTAATCATATACAATGAGGAAAACGTTTCCCAACATGAAAATTAATCAGAACACAAACGTAAGGAATATTTATACTAACCTTCTGTACCAGAAAGTGATCAAGCAGTGCTTCAGACAGACAGAAGTTATGCAAATTGGTTCTCTTTATTAGCACAACATGCAGCCTGAGGAAGGAAAATCTGTTAGGAATACAATTCCAATCCCTGAGCTGACAGCAAAATTAAAATTTGTGGCTCAGTGTTCCCTTTCACTGGAGTTATGGGGGGGTGGGGGGAGAAGCTGCCCCCCTTAATTGTCCAGTACAGAAGGACTTTAAAGGTCAGAGTGGGGCGTTCCAGAAGACCCCTGCTCTTAAAAAAGATTCCTCAAACCACAATCCTTCCAGAATCACCTGGTGTAAAACTGGAGTCCTGCTCTGACATTGTTTCACCCAAATGCAAACACAGCCAGACGAGGTAAGCACTGGGGTGCCTTCTCCGGGCCTTTTAGCTCGGTGTCTTACCAACGACAGCCTCTTGCCAGAAGGCGTCACGGCCACAGTTCAGCCAGTTCCACTGATTTACTGAGCCTGCAGGGCAGCCCCCGCTCCGGGCAGCGCCACCTGTGCCCGCGGGGCTGCGCTGGGAGCAGGGCCGGACACATGGACATGGACCGACCATGGGGACCGACGGATACGGACACACGGACATGGACACACGGCTATGGACCGACCATGGGGACCGACGGCCATGGACACACGGACGTGGACCGACCGCATGGACACACGGACATGGACCGACCACGGGGACCGACGGACATGGACACACGGACATGGACCGACCACGGGGACCGACGGACATGGACACACGGACATGGATCAACCACGGGGACCGACGGACATGGACACACGGACATGGACACACGGACATGGACCGACCACGGGGACCGACGGACATGGACACACGGACATGGACACACAGACATGGACCGACCACGGGGACCGACGGACATGG
>JAWWEW010000006.1:17263576-17276129 GCA_035583185.1 Anabacerthia variegaticeps | reverse complement strand
GTGTGTATATATGTGTGGTGGGTGTGTCTGTGTGTGGTGTGTGTCTGTGGGGGGGGGCGTGGGGTGTGTGTGTCTGTGTGTGGTGTCTGTGTCTCTGGGTGTGTGTGTGTTTGTGTGGTGTGTCTCTGTGTGTGTGTGTGTTTGTGTGGTGTGTGTGGTGTGGGGTGTGCGGTGTGTGTGGTGCGCCTGTATGTGTGTGGTGTGTGTTTGTGTATGTGTGTCTGTGTGTGTGTGGTGTCTGTGTGTGTGTCCTGCCCGCGGGGAACGCGGCCCCCCTGCCCCGGAAACACTCCGGCCTGCGAGGGAGCCCGCCCGGGCTTCGCATCTCGGGAGCGAAGGGTGAAAACCCCTGGGAAGTTTAAATGCTGCCTAAAATGGCAGAGGACATCCCTGATTCCTCTTTAGCAAGCTCATATGGATAAATATGAGCTTGCATTACAAATGATGAAAATTCTCTTTTTCTAACCTGAAGTTAATTTAATTTCCTGGTAGTGACAGGTCTTGGAAAAAGTAAACATCGCTGTCTTCTTTAAAGAGTATAGCTGTCATTATTTGTTAAAAAGAACTTTTTAATCACCGCGTTGAAAGTATTGCCTGTAGCACTATGTGTCAACACTTGGAACAGTTCTCGTGAAATGTCTGGAGATCCTACAGCCATGAACTTCAGAACCACCGTATTTGCTGTCTCATCATGACACAGTAATAATCTCAGAACAGTCACTTAAGAATTAGAAAAACCGTGGGTTAGGCTGGTTATTGCTATGTAGTGACACCATTGATAGCCTGGAAGCTGGTTAAGTGCATATTAATCCTGCACAAATGGTAAGAAAGGTGTCTGGGAGGATGATGTAACAAGAAGGAGGAATTCATCATACTCTTGTTTAGTTGTCATGTGTTAGTAACTTTTGTATTTGGCCTGGTTGCTTATTAAACAATCTGTGATCTGTGTGAAATACAGCTAGATTCTGTAGCAAAGACATAGCTGTATCATTATGGGCACACTTGTGCAAGTAGTTTCTGGAGGGCTCTTAAATAAAGAGTGGCCAGTGTGCCTAACTAATCTGTTGAGGTATTTAAATTCATTTGTTTACAGAGAAATCTGCCTGCTTTCCAAAGTTGCTGCGTTTCCAAAAGCAAATATTGGTATTAATTATCAAATATAAATTAGCTTTTAACTCTTCTGTTTGGTTTAGTTAGTGTGTGTATAGTTCTCCGTGGCAGAATGTAAGCTAAAATTTTGTAAACTGTGAACCCAGTGTTAGGAGTTTGGGGCTGCAGCTGTGTTTGGAAAAGTTGAATACACTGTGGTTTCCACATGGCCTGAGGGCAGGGGAGTGGTGTACTTTGGAGTCAGAGGCTTGTGCACACCTGTAGTAGAAATATGAACTTTGACAGTTGCAAAGCAACAATATATAGAATATATATATTTAGTGCTGTCTCACTTGCCCTTAGAAAGGAATAGATAACATTATAAATTGCATCAAAATAGGATAAAGAGTTATTTTGTTAAAGAGTTGTTGTGCTTAGCTATTTACTGGGGGGGTCAGTTCTGGCCTTTTGACTCAGGTTTTTTTGTGCTATTTTAAATGACTGGGAAAGAATGTACAGAACTTGTGCTCACAAAGTGTTATTACTGTATTGTGTCTGTGGTATCAAGGGTGATGTTGACTTACAGTTTGCACATGGTGTTCTGAGCTCTCTGAATTAATGTTAGGTGTCATAGGAAATTGCTGTTTAATGATACTCCAAGTAGGTATGCACATAGGTATATACTATTGAAAGTGAAGTAAAGAGCAACTTGTGGGAGTGTACCCACCTGTGGCAGAGGGCAGGTGGGCAGTACCTGTACTTACCTCCCAGGATGGAGCAGAGGGAGGCTAGAGGTACAGCTGTCACGCTGCTACAGTATACATTTAACCAGCTGATTTAGACTCAATAGTTATGTCTTGCTGTATTCAAGAAAATCCATGATCCAAATCTTAGTCAAGTTTATTTTGCATATGTAGATGCAGGAAAAATGCAGCTGTGGGGTAGGATCTGAAGATTCTCTCTATAGTAATGAAGGGCTTAAAAGCATTAGTGGTTTGGAGTAGGTAGGCAGTAAATGAGAAGGGCTAGATGCATCTTGAAAATAGAAGTTATTATTATAATGAGTATTTAGCAATTTATTGTGAAGTCTCATTTCTACAATGTTACAGCACGCATGCTCGTATCTGACTACTTTGTAACTTAAGAATCTCTGCACAAAAAAACGCAAACCAAAACACACCAAAACACCCTACACCCTAGTTGTTGCTTGCTTAGTGTTGTTCTTTCCTTTAAAGATGGCATTGAGAGAAATGAAGTACAGTACTTGTATTGCTGCTAAAACTCTGTGAAAGAGGGGAGGGAAATATGTAAATAAACTAGTTTGAACAAGTTTCAGATAAAGGTACAAAAGAAGGATCTTTTGTGGAACGGTGTTATTCGTTCACCTGCTCGGTTTGTCCTACATGTCTATAAACCCTTGTCTTTCTGTGCAGCTCTGACACACCTATGTTTCAATATGAAAAAAATGTTTTGTAGGTGCGGGACTGCATCCAGAAAACACTCACTGAATGGAGCTCAAAGATTGGACAAGACCTAAATCAGGTAGGAGAGATGTTATGCATGTTATCCACATTACAGACAAATGGGAACTTGGTTACACTTCTAAAACATAAATCAATCTATTAAATTTCTGTGAAAGTATCTGCAGCTCCAGATACCTTAAAGGAATATTTCTTACCTCCCTTTTTTTTTTCTTAATATTTAGTAAGTTTGGAGAGGTTGAGAAATATCAAAGTAAAGACAGAATCCTGTGGATGGCAGATAGGACAGTTCTTACAAAATAAAAGTTCTGATCTGTAAGATTTTAAATTAATTGTTGGGACAATTAGAAAAAAAATCTGTGTACCTTAGAAGTTTGCTAGCAAGCTTATTAAAACTCAGTGGAGAATTCTCTAAACTATGGAGATCATAGTTGAAGACCATCACATTTGGAAGGGAATTCTGAAGCTCTTAAGGGAAAATCTGTTGTTTCAGAAATACTTCTGAAGATGCAAAAGTGGCAATTTTTCCCTTGAGAGATAAAAACTTCTACGTAAGTCTTAAAGCCACAGACATGGGCATTTTACATTAAGATTTTGGTGTACTTGCCTGCTTCTCTTTCACTTTTGCTTCTGAAATCCAGCAAAACAATAATAGGTTCCTGCTAAAATACATTATTTACTCTGTGAGATGTTAGCATGTTTCAGGAAAAGGCACCCAAACTTCTCCACCTCTCCCCAAAGCCCAAACCACAACAATAACAACAGAAACCTAAAAAAGCTCTCTTGATTGTTTCTTTGCATTTTATTACCAGTTCTTGTGTAATGGTGGCATCAGCTGCACATTGCTGCATTCCAGACTGGAGTGTATGAGGCAGTTATTGCTGAATGATTTGTGGAAGAACTAATCATTGCTCAAGGAGAGAACATAAACAAACGCTTGTCTCTGTAAGATGTAGTGATCCATTAAAGTAAATGATTTAGTGTAAGCTAGACTTTACTGTCAAAACAAGTTAACTGCATAATTCCTAGTTCTGTCTTGAACTATACTGATATCCAATAGTTAAAAAAAAAAAGTTAACTTTTGTTTAAAATGCTTTATGGAATAACTCAAAGGCTCTCTGAAGAATCTTTTGGTAGGGCAGCAACAATTATCAGAGTTTTTGGTTGGGGTAGTGTTCTGTGTATGTGCATATAATACAAAGTCTCATGTAGGTAAAGACTTTAAGAAGTCAGTGCCAGCTGACATGAAATGGTAGACTAGTCTTAAACGAGGTCAGAGAGTGAAAAGTCTGAAACTTTCCTAGTTTTTAGTTTCAGAATTACTGTCTTAAATCTGTACTTTGCAGCATTTTCACTGTAGGTTTCTCAAAGGCTTCTCTGAAATTACAAAATACTTTTATGCAAAGATGTTCCCATCCAACACTCAAATCCCCTCATTTTCATGGGGTTTTTTTCAGCTGGTCATGAGGCCTTTTTAAAAACAAGGTAGTTCAAATTAGCATGGCAGTCTTTTTTCATCATAAAATCAAAACTACTGAATCTTATTCCAGTAATTCTCATCAGTAATTTGTATTTTTTTTTATATTAGGAGCATCTAGGGCCTTTCATATATCTTCATTTTTCTGACTTCCCCTCAGAGATCAAGAAGCCTTGGGTTAATTGCTTTTGCTCATTGCGTTCTTCCGCTATTTTTGTTTCTAAATGTTGTAAGGTGCTTTTTCTTTTTTTTTAATTTTATAATTCTTAAAAACATTCTTCAGGAACTTACTGTCTCCTCTTGATGAGTTACTCCTAAGTCTCATGTACTTACTACAGGAAACGCTGGAGGTTCTGGAATGTACTGTAGCTCAAGCTATAGAAAAAATAAATCCTGAAGAAAGAGATGAGTTGAAAGTATCAGGTAAGAACACAGTCGAAAATCCATTAGCATAAAAAGGTTTCATATGCAGTCATTAATAGGATATTCATACATGTATTTTTTTGCTGTGCTTTGTAATTGCAAAGCCAAATGACAGCAGTGCACACCGATGTGCTTTGGGTAATCTAGATGTTGGCTGAGAAAGACTTGAATTAACATTGCAGATTTTAAAGCAGCTCAGCATTTTTCTAGTTCAGCTCACATCACCTCAAGTTATTTTAAATGTATTTTTTGAGTATTTGACTTTTCTGAAGCAAAATATTACAGATAATACTAGAATTAAGAAATAGCATTGGAAGCACATTTATTTGCATAGTTTTTCCAGGTTGAGTATGATGAACTTAAAGGAGACAGTCCAAACTAACACTAGTACATTTTGAGTCTCAGTAAGTTGTGGAGAAGTGTGTTTGTACTACTACTACATTTGGGATTTTTATACAGGTTGTTACAGTTATTGCTTAGTGTCTTGATGCTTTACAGCTTATAGGATCGTCTAACTTCTGAGACTGCATGACAACATTGAAAGTTAAGAGACCAGTGTCTTTATTGGGTAGTCACCTTTCAGAAAATTGGGTTTTAAGTAATCGGTATATATTCTAAAAACCTTTTACCCAAGAACTCATTAATAGTATATATAGAAAAGTAAATGGCTATATATTAATAATACCTGGCTTGTTTAGTTATTGATTCCAGTTTCTTTGAAAATAGCAAAGCTGTTCATTGTTGGATCAAACTCTTCATCGATCAGAGATGCAGTTGACCTGGGTAAGTGTGAAACTCAAAACTGTGGTAGGATTTCTTTTTTACTCTAGAGCTTAGATGGAATAAGTTCTAATGTTATTTCAAAGAGGTGTATTTAGTCACTGTCACAAGTGTATGCTGTTTTCCTATTAAGAGACACTTAGGTAATCAGGTCTATTTGTACATTCATTCAGTCAGTAAACTTAGTAAATGTGGATCACTGTGACCTTGGGTCCACAGACTCAAATGTCCTTCTGTGTTGCAAGCTAGAGCAAGTTTTTATTCTTCCACACACAACCTGTTAAAAAGTGAACAGCACATGATGTTTTAATAACAGTGATACAGTAGTTCTTGTTAGTTGCCAATTGTTTTTAACATGATAAACTTTGCTACTAACTGTGCAGTATTTCAAAGATTATTTAAGAAATCAAATAATGGTGCAAGTAGCTGATAAAATAGTTGTTTTATTGAAAATACCATATGATGTCTGTACTGATATATAAAGTTATGTTGGCCTAATGTAGCATTTGTGAGCAGCACTGAACTTTACTACTTTGGAAAATTGTTGGCCATAAGGAGTGACCAAAAAAGAAAGGGTCACATCATTCTTTTCTAATGATAGCCCAGTTAATAGCCTCTTTATTGTAAGCTGTGGTACCATTTGTTAAACATATATTAATAGAGTCCTTCTCTAGAGGAAAATAATTCATTTAGCTACTTAGTTTTTATTTCTTTTGCTGTGCTGAAGAGGCCTCATGACTTGAGTTTTTCCGCCAGCTCAGTGATATTCCAAGACTTCCACTTCTCTCTGTCAAATTAAATCTCCATATTTGGTGTGCTTTTAGTCTAACTCCTCATGTGTATTAAGGAATACAGAATTGTATGTCACCAGTATCTTCAGAGAAAAATACAGTTTTAGCATTGAAAAGGAGAAAAAAAACTTCATGCTTTTGTTAATTTTCTGTTGTTTTTGTTTTTTGCTTTTTGCTTTCTTTCTTTCCCAAGACCTGCAGCTGAAACTTGGTCTTGAGCTATACGTTTGATTCTTTGCTAAAAGGGTTGTGTTGTTATTCTTGACTGCTGATACACTCAGGGTTTCAAATGGTGAATGGGAGGCTAGTGGAATGAAGTAGGAGATGTGATTTTTGCTGAGTTTGAAGAGTCATGGTGTTTTTTGTGTCTCACAAAAGATTTTGCAGTGTCTCCGTTCTTTTTCCTCAGCGTGTTCTGCCCTCGGAGTTGCTCAGTTAGACTCGGTCATTATTGCCCCGCCTCCTCTTGAAGATGGAACTAGCCTCTCCTTGGAATATTTGCAACCTTATTGGCAAGAACTTGAAAATCTAGTTCGAAACAAAAAGATTGTTGCTATAGGTACCTCTGACCTAGATAAAACACTGTTAGAGCAGCTTTATCTGTGGGCACAGGTGAGAACAAACTTCCTACTCGTAGCATTTCTAAGGACAGAGTAACTGCTTGTTTTATTGGCTGACACACTGTTACAAATGTCTGATATAAAAGGGTTTATACAAAATATTAATTAGCCCTATTATTTTCAGTGTTTTGTGGATGGTCACAATGTTATTCAAGGTGGGGGAGGCTCAAGGTGTGACTGCTGCTTGTTCAGTGTTCTTATGTACTGACCAGCAAGGGCTGGCAACCAAAGGTCTATTCAGTAGCAGGTTCTTGGAATTACTGAAGGTTTGAGTTTGGAATGCTTTTATATTTAGAAAGGAGTATGAGCAGTACACTTAAACCTTCAGATTTATTCCAGTGACTCTGAAAATGTAGATATTTTCACCTTAAGCTGTGTTATGAATAGAAGGATTTCCCCTAGGAAAAATGCTGTTTGAATGATAAGCTTAAATGTAAAGAAGAAAGACAGACTCTCGGTATTTTGTTGTCTGATGAGACTAATTAATAGAATCACAGAATGGGCTGAAAGATCATCTAGTTCCAACCCCACTTTCATGGGCAGGGACACCTTCCACCAGACCAGGCTGCTCAAAGCCCAATTCCATATAGCCTTGAACACTTTGAGAGATGGAGCAGCCACCACTTTTCTGGGCAACTTGTTCCAGTGCCTCATCATCCTCATAGTAAAGAATTTCTTCCTAATACCCAGTCTAAAGCTGACTTGACAGTTTGAAGCCATTCCCCCTTGTCCCCCTTTTACCACATGCCCTTGTAAAAAGTCCCTCTCCAGCTCTCTTGGAGCCCGTTTAGGGCCTTCTCTTCTCCAGGCTGAGCAGCCCCAACTCTCAGCCTGTCTGCATAGGAGAGGTCTCCAGCCCTCTGGTCATCTGTGTGACCCTGCTGTAGACTCGCTGCACCAGCTCCACATCCTTCCTATGCTGGGGCTCACAGAGCTGAGTGCAGTGCTCAAACTGGCCCCTAACACTGGAGTGATGGGTGACGGTACTGGTGTGTGCCCATGCTCGTGTAAGCTTTATCAGAGAGGGGGGAAGAAATGCTGCTGTTCAGGGAGCAAGCAGACAGGAAGCCAAAGTGGAGTGGGTTAGCACTCATTTTGCTATGGCAGCACCTGAAGTTAGATCCTACTCTTGTTTTGGGCTCTGTGCTGCAGGAAATTGCAGATGTTGGAGTTGCCTACATTAATTAATCACGCAGAATTAATTAGCCTTGCTCAAACTTCGAAACAATGGTCAAAGGCAAATTGTTCAAAGCAAAATTTCTATTGTAATAGAGGGCATGGTGGAAACAACTAAAGTAAGTCCATTAGTACTTTTTTCTTATAAAAGTGTTTTGTTACTTTCAGGTGAAACCAAGTAGTAATCAGGTGAACCTAGCTTCCTGTTGTGTGATGCCACCTGATCTCACAGCATTTGCAAAAGAATTTGACATACAGCTGTTAACTCACAATGACCCAAAAGGTAAGATTTTGCCAGCTAAATTAACAGAAGACGTCTAAATGCATTTACTCAATACAGAATTGGGAATAATCTTTCTCTGAACTTCAGAGTTTGCTACATTTGAATCCTGAGCCAAGGATTCTAAAAGTTTCTCCATGGCAAAATATTTCTATTAAGTTCTTGCTGTTGCTTCAAGGGAGAAGGGAGAGAAGGCAATCTTTCAGGCTCAGATAGTTTCTTAAAATCACTTTAATCAGAGAAAATAAAGTAAATAGAAGAACAACCTACTGAGAAATTTGTAATGCATATGTTAAAGAAATCATGTATTTCCACAAAACATAGAATGAAATTACAGTTGTATTGCTGACGATCAGTAAATGACAAAGTCCACTTGCCCAAGACTTTTCTGTGAAATAGATTACATAGAAATGTTAATGGTCAGTTGATTTTTGCGTAGTTTGGTAACACTAGATCTGTAAAATTACTGTGCTTTAAGTAGGATTCTTTCAAAGTCTTGACTTCTTAAAATAACATTATTACAAAAAGAGTTGTAAATTCTTCACTTGTTTTATGCAGTGATTCATTAACTAAATGATTGAAGAAATTGGAGACTTTCCTTAGGGCTGTAGAACTGAGTTACCAGCACTCTAGTATAATCTGGAATATTTTTAGTTTCTCTCAAACATCATCTAATCTTCTTCACTCTAAGGACACTTTAAATACCTTGCTGTAATAATGAGAAATCTTAAACACTCTTTTAGTTAATTCCTTTCCTACATTCTTCCTTATGACCCACTGTTCGTGATGATCATACTTTTCCTTCCTTCTCCTTCCTTTCCATTTGGCCCCAAGAAAAAAATATATGAAGCACTACTTAAGAAGTATATGCTTTTTAGTACCACTGTTACAACTAAGGAATGTCATCAGTGCCTGAGCACATTTTGTCACTGCTCTGGCAGCATGCAAGATGAATTTTCATTGAATCTGACAATTTCTATGTCCTGTGAAGTCCAAAATGCAACATGCAATTTAATAAATACTCTCTAGCGAAAGTCATGAAATGAAGGAGAAGAGGATTTGATACAAAACAGTGCAAGTAGTGATTCCTTTATACATTGTTTGCTAAGCTTAACTTTCCTGTAATGGTCGGATGAAGAGTATTGAAACTATCTTTTGGGATCACCCTTCATAAAAGAGATCGTTCTCTTGACTTTCTGGAGGAAACTAGGAGGAGGATTTATACTTGCCTTCCTTTACTGCTTTCTGGCATTTAAACCCATTTTTCTTAATGCTTTCTGGGCTTGTGGTTATTATGAGCCCAGTTATGGGAGATGCTGTAAATGTTGAGTTTCCAGTGACTGCAAAAGTAACTCTGAATGCTCAGTACTTCATTGTTTTCAGCCTTATGCTTAACTTACCCATAGTTTGTCTAGTTAGCTTCTCAAATTTAATTTTCATTTTCTCCTGCAAATGGCTCTACTTACCAACTCCATTTGATATGGTCAAAATCTCAGTTAATTAGTTTTGTGGGAAATACTCAGTGTTGCAAAAAAGTGTCCTGAAGATGTATTCTGTAATATTCAGCTGCTTTTACCCTACCTGCATTCTGCAAGAGTGGATCTGTTGAGTATGTGGCACCGCTTAAGATCTTTGTCAGAAAAGGCTTCTCTTAGTAAGTGTTGCTTTTTGCAGCTGATTACATGGCATCATTTTAAGCACAAATGTCCCTTTTTAACTTTAGAATTACTTTGTGAAGCAAGTTTCCAAGAAGTTCTTCAGGAAAGCATCCAGAACGTGAAAGCAAACAAGTGGATTCCTTTATGGCTTCTGCGGTATTCAGTCATTGTTAAAAGCAGAGGAATTATCAAGTCCAAAGGCTATATCATGCAAGCTAAAAGAAATGCATCTTAAAACACTTCTTTTTTTTTTTTTTTTAATGGCTAACTGTTTAAATTTCTTTGGGAGGGGGAACATTGCATTTTTCATAGTAACATTTTTACACCATTTATAACAAAGTACCAAAAGTTGTAATTATGAGGTGTGATGTCAGCAGGAGTGTCTGTGGTGTTCTAACATGATTTTTCTTTCTTAACCTATTGACCAGTTCATTTAAAATATGATTTTTTTTTAATTGAAGTTATTTATAGAGTAACAGTTTAAAACATTTTTCTTTTTATGACCAGTCCACTGTAAAAATTATCATTATATTTTAGCTGCCATTAGGTAGTATAGAGGAACATATATTTTTGGTTTTTTAAAAAAACAGATTTCTCTTAAATGATACTTATCTGATAGGTGCATAGATTTCAAGCATTCAAGGACTAGTTTTTATAGAAAATTGTCATCTTTTATGAAAAACTACTCAAAAAAATTAAGCTGGTATCTCATTGCTTGGTATGTATATATAGGCAAGTCAGTTGTTTAATTTATGGGAATGGGAAAATTGGTTTATTTTTAATAGAGTGTAAAAGATCTCTATGATTTAGAAAAAATGCATCTTCCAAATTACTTTCTGACTGTTACTTGAATTCCTTCTGGCTTCTTTGTGCCTCAATATGCTTTGTTTAATGTTCGCACAAGTGTGATGGCATTTTTACTGTTTGAAATAGAGAATGTATTATTTGTGAATGTTTAAAATAAGATTTGAAAATAAGTGATGAAGAAATCTGTTAACAAAAACTGTGCCTGTCTCCTCAACTGTGGCTTGTTTTTTTGATATTTGTGACCTACGCAATCAACTGGCCAAGTAGAATAGACAGTAAATGTTGGTGCTGTTCATTATCAGATTGTGTAAATTAATTACTTCTCTTGCAGTTGCCTAGGAAACATTGTTGCTTGAGTGCCATTCAGAAATGATGAAGCAAGGTGTAGCTTGAAGTTAGGTAGCTTTTTTCTGATTGGCAGGAGGTAGGTTTTTGAATCCCAGAGAGGTTGCTGCAGCTAAGGCAAGGTTTTTGGTTTAACATAGTCTTTCTATCAAAAAGGCCTTTTCCTTCCCTTGGCCATTAAATCACAATAGATAGCAAAAGTTCAACTTGTAGTTCAGCAGGACCTTTGATAGAGAGTGTCCAAGATAATAAATTTTGTTTTGATTTCAGATGGGGGCATGACCCCGTACTAGTAGTACTCATTAACTTAGTGTACGTATTTTGAGATTTGGACTGTAAGGGAACGAATTTTCACCAACAGCTTTCAAATTCTGTCATATAGGCAGCTAGTGGAATTTGAATGCCTGTAGGTAGTGTCTAGAGTGTGAGGTTCCTATAGTCGATCCCACTAAGTTAAAAGATAAAGGTTTTTCAAGATGCCTTTTGAGTCCTCAAATATCTTATTTGTAGCAAATAGTAGGAAATTTTCTTTGCTTCTTCAGTTCTTTTGGTAAATGAAAGAGATGGGGAATTGGAACTAGTAATGTATCAATAAAAGTTTGAATTTTTTTCACCTAGTCAAAATGTAGTGGTTTTTTTTAATGTTGGGCCAGTGTGTATCAGAGTTCAAAATTACATGAGTTTAATTTTAAACTTCACTACCAGCTGTGAGTTGTGTGCTGCTGCTGATTAACCACGACCTTTAAGTTCTGTCTGTATTTGGCTGATGACATTCTGTATTATATTAGACACGTGTGTGTGCTCAGTTTTATAAATTGAAACAAGAATTGTTCTAAAACAATGGAAAGGTTGCTCTGATGGGATTCTTTTCTTTCTGTAAACTGTTAAGTTTGCTTGCTGTAGAAAAGTACCTTTTAAGACATGATATTTCTAGAATCACCAATAGCATAACACTTTATCAGGTTATCACATTATCTCATTCGCTGGTTTTGCATCAGGGTGGAAGAGATGCGATTTCCTTCCCTGAGAAACCTGAAAGCTTAACTAAATTTTAAATTCTTGTAGGCTTTTAGCTTCTGGTTTTCATCTCAATACCATTTTCATCTCGGTGACGGTATTTAACACTTGGTTCCGCGCAGCATCCCTGGCACGGTCCCAGCCGGGCACGGGGCGGGCCCGGAAGGGCGGGCGGCAGGAAGGAAGGAAGGAAAGAGGGAGGGGAAGGAAGGGGCGGGCGGCAGCGCCGCGGTGAGCGCACACACCCGGCAGCGGCAGCAGCAGCAGCAGCAGCAGCAGCAGCAGCAGCATGGTGAACACCCGGCGGGCGGCGGCGCGGCGCCGGGACGGGGGGCCGCGGGCCCGGGCGGGCGGCACCGACACCGACACCGAGACCGACACCGCCCGGGGGCCCGGGCAGCGTCCCCATGGGCCCGGCGCGGCCGAGGTGAGCGCGGCCGGCGGCGGGAGGGCACCCTCGGCACACACCGCGGGGCCGGCGCGGGCGGGGAAGGGGCGGGGGGGGGTGTGTTTGGAGCCCCCGGCGGTACCGCGGGGTGTGTGTGCGGGGCCCCCGGAGCAGGGTGTGTGTGCGGGGCCCCCGGAGCAGGGTGTGTGTGCGGGGCCCCC